>BGPR01000869.1:216958-365736 GCA_013235015.1 Araneus ventricosus
ACGACGCCAGGTAGCGAAACGGCAGCCAAGAAACCACTCTCTGGCGCTACTTCAGCCACAGAAGACAAGCTCAAAACTCCACCAAAGCCTCCACCGAAACCCGAACCACCACCCAAACGAAAAAGCTCAAGGGGTGCTCCAGTTGGCAATAAGACATCCTCCAAGGAGGCTACTGGTGCCTCTACCGGAACCTCCAAGAGCTCGAAACAAACATCCTCCAAGCAGGGCAAGTCCAGCACTAAGAAGAAATCGACGGCTGCCAAAAAGCTGGACGTGCCGGACAGGGAACGGTCTCCTCCATCGGACAACCTGCTGTATGACAACCTGTGCTACGCGACCACCCCGAGCACAAGCAACGACAACAGCGATGTGCCCTTCCTCAGCTCAGATGACGATGAAGAACGTGAAGAAGAGCAGGAGGTGAAACCGAAGGAGAAGAAGCGCGCTGAGGGCAAAGCGGCGAGCTTCAAGAAGGGTGCAGTACCCTCGGCAGCCAACTCTCCCACCAGCAAATTGCTCATGGAATATGAAATGCACCTGAGGAATGCGCTGGCCCGCGGACTCGATGCCGAGAGTTACAGTCTTCACACCTTCGAAGCCTTACTGACTCAGAGTATGGAAAATGTGGGTAAGTGCAAATGTTTGCTAAATGCATTTGTACTTTAAAGGGTTTCGATAAACTTTTAAGGTCGGTCAGCTATACCAGAAAGAACTTATAACTGTGCAAATCACATTCTTTTTTTTAAATAAGGAAACGCATTAGGTATAAAACCGGCCTTCTTAGTGATAGCACTTTATTTCCGCTGTACGGATTCCAAAAGCGAAAACAGAAATAATTAAATTTAGATTAATTAGTAAATAAAACCGTCTAATGCTAAGGTAGGTAAGAATATGTCTTGTAGTGTGTAAATGGCCTGAAAATGCAGCCAAAGCTCTAAATGTAAAATACTTCAATATTAGCAAAAAGCAAATCCAATGGCGACGGTTACCATTTATGAAATAGATGTATCAGATAGAGAAAAACCGGAACAGTATTGGGAAAAAAGCCATTGGAGATCAAAGGATCACAATAATTCAGAACGTCCATCTTCTACATTTGCTAGCAATTTTAGTAATACAGTTAAATTTCTTTCTCATGTTGCAGTATCGAGAGAGCTGTATCTTGGAATTTTGTTTATTAATGTCTCTATTAATTAACTACAAACAGATCACCGGGTTTTTTTTACGTCCCACTGGTACACACCTCATGAAGGATCTTATTAAACTGCTTTCAGTAGGGGCATAAAAGGATTCCACATGAATGGGAATCCTATTTTGTTCATGAATGAGTCTCAGTTAGGGAAACAAACAAATTTTAGATGAAATTGATTCCAGATCAATGATTTGTTTTTGATCTGGAGAATAATCTAAAAACTTATTAACATTCTTAGAATGGTTGCATACAGAAGCCTCGGTTTGATGATTTCGGCAAATATTTCTTTGTCAGTGTCTTAGATTTTCCCGATATCTGCTTTCATGGCACTGTGATATCAACGCGGTATGCGGATTAATTACAATCATATTAAGTATTCATTGAACGCAAAAGATCTTTTAGGCCCAGGCCCACTTTCTATGCGTTATTATAATAGCATAAAATACTGCGTCCCACCAAAGGTTAAATATGTTCAGCTATTACTTCAGATTGTGCACATTTTTTGAAAATTAGCCGCCTTTGACTACCAGCTTGTTCGCGCATCATATTATTGGCATTAATATAGATTACTAACTTGAATTTAGTTGCGCAATTAATTCATTTTAGTGTATTCCATTCAAAAATATTTATCTTTAGATTTAGAATTTATGGTAATCAACTAAATAATTCATATGCCATATATATGCACATCATATGTCAAATCTAACTGACAAGGGAAGGAAGGGCACGTCTTGGAAAATTCAATTCGGAATGAGACGTGATATATTAATAATATAACTTTAGAGTGTTCATCCATTAAAGTATTAAATTGCAATAGCCACAGCAAATTCGGAGAAAATAGTCCGCAAACTTTCGCCGCAGATTATATACCAGTAAGTTGTCGCCGTTGAACTTCAGCTAGAAACATGGTTGGTAAGAGTATTAGCCTGCCAACCTAGAAGTTAGGGTTTGATTTCGAATCCACTTTTTTTTCTTCTTTTTTTCAAAATATTTTTTGAAATAAATAGTCTTAAATTAAATTAAAAATTTATAAATATCTTTTGAAAAATATTATTCATTTTTATGCATTAAATAATTTTTTATTCATATACTTGAATTATAGTTATAATTTAATTTTTAAATAGCTAAATAATTGTAAAAACAACTTTAATGGTGTGAAATAATAGTTATAATTGCTATTATCGTTAAATTCCATTAAAATTTTAAAATTATTTGATTTAAATAGTCACAAAATTTTCGTCCAACTTTTTGGAACCGGTTTTGACCGGAAAAGAGAGCGAGTAACTGTTTATATATTGAATACACAGGAATAATTAAATTTTTAATACAGTTACAATTAAATTTTTAAACAATTAAATAATTATAAATACATCCTCTTTTTTCCGATCAAGACCGATTCGTAAAGTTAAAATGAAAATTTTGCAACTACTTTAATCGAATTATTTAAAAATCTTGATGCATTTATTGATAATAGTAATTATAGCTATTATTTAATTCCATTAAAGTTGTTTAATAATTATTTAACTATTTAAAAATTTAATTATAACTATAATTCAAGTATCATACGAATAAAAAATTAATAAAATATAATAATTAATAAATATAATAATAAATACATATAAATAATTAATATTTTAACAAAACTTGTTTTTAAATTTTTAAGTTAATTTAAAATTATTAATTTAAAAAATATTTTGAAAAAAGAAAAAAAAGAAAAGCGGACGCGGTATCGAATGTTGACTAAACGGGGGGGGGCAGCATAATAATATATATATAATTAATATTCCACCGAACATGCTATTTTGCTACTGCTCAGAAGCGAAAACTTACTGGCAAATAAGGTGTGACGAAAGTTTGAGGGCTGTTTTTTCTGAATTGGCTGGTTACTGTGCTTTAATATTTTAATGTTGAACATTCTAAACTTTTGCTATTAATATACCAGGTCTCATCCTGAACTGAATTGCCTGCTCCTTGTCAGAATTAAAAAGCATCTTATGTCTAAGATCCCACAGAGAGAGGGAACAAAAATCTAACAATCCTACGCTATAAAAATAATCGCTATATTTTTATAACGTATGTGTAAAGTAAAATTCCCGACTGAAAAAATTAACTTTTCTGCAAAAGGAAAACATGCAATTTTTAAAGGTTTGATGAAACAATTGAATGACAATTGATGAATTTGACTTTCATCACAACAATAGGGAAAATAAACTGCGCGACAACTAAATTCATATAATTGAAAAAATAATTTTTTGAATTTTAAGATGGTGTAAAATTAAGTTTTGTACGATAATATTTCTGGAAATTTTTACCAGGAACTTTCTTCACTTAATTTAAAATTGATTAAAATTCTAATTGAAATTTCGAAAAAATTGTTCTGAGGTTTCCGCTCCCATCTTCCAAAGTATATTTGTACCAAATTTAATAACTCCTTATTCGGTCTGTACTGTAGAGCGCCAACACACACGCATGCGCACACACACATATTCGCTTTGATTATTAGTGATTACAGATAACGCGGGAATGCAAAGGTATCGGGTAATACTTAAATTCATAACATTGCTGTGCATTGAATAGTCGTGGAAAGATGCGATTTTTAAATAACTGTCGAAGCGAACAACCTTGGGTTTCCTGGAGGAATATTGTAGGTCGTTTTCAGTATGTTCCCTGAAACTTCTGGATTTTCTGAACATAACTACTCCTTGAATAGGCACGGGGTCGTACATGTAGTTTTAAGAGAGGTGACCTGGTTCCGTATTGACGATCTGTGATCAATGAACTATTTTCTACTCATATTACTATGTTTTACTTTTAAGTCTAGTATTTAGTAATTTCTTGATAATTCCTTTTATAGCTTTGATGTAAATATTATTTTTTAAAATTTTTTCACCTTGCTGATTGGTTTTAGAAAAGGTAGTAAATTTATAGCAGACAGAATTAAAACATCCATTAAAATAATATCCGCGTTCAAATTTTAGTCAATAATCAGTTATTAAAAATCTCTACCCGTAAAATATGCTTCTGAATCTTTGTTACTATCATTAGCTGTGGATTCACAGTCGTAACCTAGCATTTCAATAAATAGGAGAAAATGGCATATTTTAAAATTAAAGATTTAATTTTTTTCTGTGAACAAATCTATTGATTAAATAAGTGTAACCTTATTCTAGCTGAAAGTTATGGAGAACCTAATATTTACTAATGTGTGTAATTCTATGGAAGTATCTGATTATAATTCATCGCAGCATATTACATGAGTATTATATAAAACCATGCTAATTTTTTTCTTTTTCTTAGCTAAGCAATCTTTTTTCTCTTCTTCTCCGTGTGTTGCAGTTGCTTTAATGCGAGAAGTGCACGTGGAACTTGAAGAGGTCCGCAAGGAAGAGCAAGCCCTGCAGGCACACGACGAGCCAGAGGGAAGTCGAGCCTTCGCCAACGCAAGTGAGAGTCTCTTCTGCTTCCGCCACTTTTCGCATTGCATCCGCACCAAGGATGATTGCAAATTCCTTGTTAAGCGTGAAAGGAAAGAGC
Source organism: Araneus ventricosus (assembly GCA_013235015.1). Classification (NCBI taxonomy): domain Eukaryota; kingdom Metazoa; phylum Arthropoda; class Arachnida; order Araneae; family Araneidae; genus Araneus; species Araneus ventricosus. The sequence goes on from BGPR01000869.1 coordinate 221,685, forward strand.
AATTTTTTTTCTTGTCAGAGAATGTATGTTTCGTTGGATGAAGAATTATTGCAGGAAGGTGACTATAAAAATGAGTCACAATCAGAAGGGGAAAAAATGAGGGGGCAATGTCTTTTTCAAACAGCCGCTGATTTTAAAGGCGTAGGACTACTTTACTCGCGTGACTCTTTTGTTTTTCGAAGTTTCTCGGTTTCTCTGCGTTACTCGCGATTCTCTTCTGTTTCTCTTCGTTACTCGCGATACTCTTGTTTCTCTTCGATACTCGTGATTATCTTTTGTTTCTCGAAGTTACTCTCAATTCTCTTTTGTTTCTCGAAATTACTCTCAATTATCTTTTGTTTCTCTGAAATACTAATGTATGGAAAATTGTCGAAATAAAATGAAATTAAGGTTACAATGAAAATTGTTTTATTTCGTAATAAAATACATTATAATGTCAATTCTTTTATTTTGAATTCTTAAATCGCGCGTGGATATCTTACAATTTTGTGTAGGATTTAATGATTACAACATAATTTAATAATGTTTCTCTTAAAAGTTGAATCAATATATGAATTTCCCAGAGTACTAGGATAGTCTGTTGGCAATCTGTTCAAATTAAAATGCTTCTTCATGAAACCGAACGCTTTCTCATTCCTTTTGACATCTACATTAAAGTCACCCATAACAATAATTGGAACATCTTTAACTATATGAAACTCTTCATCGGTCAACAAACTTTCCTCTGAATATTTTATAAGTGCGCGGAATAAGAACACTTTCAAATGGGATGCAACTACTACCGAATGAACGTAAACAGGAGATAGTATACAACGCGACTGACAATTAATTGTAAATTAATTTTTTTTTAAATATGTAGTTACCGAGATATAGAGGATCGCGTCACCAATTCATGCGCATTTTTGCCCAACTTTGGGACTCAATAGTCGCTGAACTACAATTCCGATTTTCAATTTTTTTTTGTAACTTCTGTTGTTACCCTTTATCTCTAAAATAAGATATTAGTAATGTTTTTAAAATATATAGTGTTACCGAGATATAGAGGATCTCCCATACAACGTTTTTTTGTAGCGTTTTGGCGTGTGAATCAAATTCCTTCCTGAGATCCCAATGGGAGGAACGTAGTCCTACGTTAAAAAATTGTGATCTAATTTTAACCGCTTTTAATTGTTAAAGTTGGTTTGGATTACTTGTCACAAATTTCGAAAATTCACTTGTGCGTTAGCATTAAAGTTGTAATTTTTTATCCGTCACACAGTGGCTTGGATAGGAAATCTAAGTGTACAAAACTAATATCGGCCGAACTAGCAGCAGCTATCTCTTGGAATTCCAACCTTCTGTACCAACTGACAGGCAATACAGCATCCGAAATTTTATCACAATTTCTCAAATATCTTACGAAGCAGAAAATATTTTTTTTTTCAATGAGCGTGATAGTCTATTGGAAGAGTCACTCCTAAATGTTAACGTAGCGTTGAGATATAAAAATGGGAAGTAAAGATTTTGGATATCTGACTTCACGAATAATTTTTTGTCATCTGCATTAAATGCTTTTCAAAATGTTCCATTGTATGTGAACTTAGTTTCGTGACTGCAATAAGCTGAGAAAAGTATTCTAAAGAAGAAACAAGCAGAATTCTAGAATGTAAGTACCTTCGATCGACAATTCTGCCATGCATTCTTTGACAAAAAAAAATTCCTTTTTTCATGTATTGTATCATTTCTTTTCATTTCTATAGAATGTTTTATGTGTATTTATATAATTTATACACTCATTAAAGATAATTTAATATGATTAATTTAGAAATGGAGTGCATTAGCAACAAGTTTAGCAAATACTGTCGCAAACAGCATGTTTCTAGTAGAATCAAATGAAGAAATTTAAGGAATTTCTTAGTATGTTCTTTTTGAATGCTTGTCTTATGTACAGCCAGTTACATTTAAAAAATTACATTTCGTCTATAAAAGCCATTCGATGCCGTAGATTTTATTTTGCTACATAATGCAGCTCCTCAAAAATTCAAATTCTGAAGGAACTAGAGATAATACAATTTAAGAAGTTACCAGTCTATCACGAGATTCATACTAATACAGTCTGCTTTATTATAGCTCATTTGAGAGAAAAAGGCATTCTATTTTTGGAATATGTTGAAAGGCTGGGTATAAAAGATATGTTTTCTATTTCGCTTAAGTACTCTCATTAAGAATACTTTTCTGTATGTGCAGATATAGTAAATCCCAGCTATATATTTATTACAGTTCTCATAATAGAGAGACTAACAGTCGTAATGTCGAAAATAATTTTTTATCTGCAAAATAAGTTTTATAAGACTCCCCTTTAGAAAACAGATGTAGATATTGTTAAGTAATTCTTAAAATATAGCGCAAGTATTTCATAGAATTAAATGCATGAAATGCTAATTATACGGCTAATTCCCTTTCTTAACACTTTGCAGATGGAGATTTAAGGTCATAGTCCAGAAATGAACAAACTTTGAAAATGAGAACCTGCAATCTCATTTGCGTGATAAACATGTGTGATAGTGTCAGTTGCATACTTAGTTGAGTGTGCATTAACTGGATTAACTCCACAACAGTCAGCCATCAAGTGTTAAATGAAAAACTATCATCATTTTAAGACCACTTAATAGTAGATCTAGGCAAGCTATGAGCGTTTACAATAAATTATGAATTAAGTTCTGTTAAAAACCATATTAATTGAACAATAAGATTCAAAGCAAATTCCAGTTGAAGCATGTCAAGAACCAAATCAATAGGTATATTTCCCCCACCATCACCATTTCACAATGATCTGTCACTCGGATTTCTATTCATGTGCTGGTTTCATGTAGAGTAGAAGTGCTACGCACTAGGACTCCATCTGGTCATACAATATTCGATAAGCGTTCAGCTCTGGATTTATGAACTTCTCGATCGTTTAATGATTCATGAATTGTTTTGGATTTAACCTTTTGTGGCTCAGTGTTCCAGTGCATGGAACACCCCACTCAACTCGCTTCTCAAACCGTAAAATGTAACTATAAATAAAAAAAAAGGTTTACCTATGAGTTTCACTTTTAATTTTCCTTTTTAAGCATAGTTCGCTGTTCCAATCAAACCGATCCATTATCTTCAGCTGTGATGCGTTATTTAAAACCCTGTATTTCCAAGGAATTTTGTCATTTTTTTGTGTGATACAAAAAGAATTGCTTGAAAAAAACTTTTATATTATTTTATTGGCTATACTTTAAACTATGTATTCTATATTATTTTATATATTTTATACTGGAAAGCATAGGTATAATTGTTGAAAAAATTAGGGTGCTCCATGAGCTGGAACACTGTGACAGTAGCGTTTAACATATTACGCGGAAGAACGCTATGACGAAAGAGAACATATATGTTTCCGTTCTCTGTTTTTCTCTTTTTTGGGGTAATTAACACAAGCCAAGGAATGTTGGCGGTGAGGGTTGGATTTCTTTCTTCTGTGGGTCTCTGGAATTTTGTTGGGATTTTACCAGTAGCTCGAGTCATCTTTACTTAGAGCTAAGCGAAATTTTTGCTCTCGCTTTTGAGTTTCGCTACCGTTCATTTTATATAATTATGTAGATATTTTTTTATTATATATTATAGCTTTCATGAAGCTAAAAAATAGATGAATTTGTAATTTTTTTTTGTATGTAGGACTTGTGTATATATATATATATATTTAGAAATGAAAATATTTATCTCATTTCCTCATTGAAAATTTTTTGGGAGGGGGTGTAGAGTAGCAGGCCTCTTTGTGGTGCACCCTGGGTAATGCTAAATCTGCTACACAGATATAATACAGTGTTTTTTCATTCACATTCAAAAGCTTTTACTCATTTTCGCGCTTCACTGCAATACTCGCTTAGTCGCACTTTTCAAAGATTTACTGGCGCAGTGTTCCCGCTCATGGAACATCCACAGAATCAAAATGGTAAGTGCAATCTTTACGAAATTTTACCTGCTTACTCCTTTAGGTCTAAATAGACTGCTTACAAGTTTTTTTTGTCTGAATTTAAATTTCAAACGGTAGTGTACCGCAAAGGGTTAAGAAAACAAACTGATGATTCAGAACTAGACGAGAACTAAAGTTGGTGTCTATGTATGTATATTCATTTCAGGGTCCACGACGAGCGGTCCAAAGTCAAGCACACTCCCCTTACCTGGATCTACCCGCCAGCCACCCCACCTTGCCGCCAGGGGAGACAACACTCCCCTACTGCCCAGAGCTTCCGTCGAGAGCACCGATTCACGCATCTACCTGACTTCCTCTGAGGTGAGTGAACTCGAATCCTGTTCTCTCCAGTCTATGGAAAAGATGATCTTTGTTCTTTCTTCTTTGGAATTGTTAGTAAAAAGCCCTAGGAGAAAATACAGAAGTTATAGCTCCAGAAGATAGCTGGAATCTCCACTTATCTCAAAGAGAGTTATGTTTTAATGCACCTGCATTGCAGAAAATATACCCTACCCTTTATATATTCTGTCTTGTTGGTACACGTTTCATGGATTTCTTAAATTATACTTCACGCCTGCTTTGGTTTCTTCCGTGAAATTATTCAGAATCTTGGGCTTCAAAGAGACGTCTAAAATTTATGTAGATGTATAAAATATTTGACACATTAGGCATTGAAAGTTACCTTACGATTAGGAAGAGATATATTTATCTGGTTATCAATTCAGACACATATCTCTCACGATTGTCGGCGCCTTCTGACGCTCCGAGTGGTCAGATATTCGATGTCTTCACAAACTCTCCAAATGGGCTGGCAAGCGGAAAATTTCGTTCTTCAAGATTAGAAATCTTTTTTTAAAAAAATTGCATTACAACGATTCGATTGCATGATAAAAAGTGCGGCTTTATCCACTTTAAAAGCTCAATATTTAATTAAATATTGAGTGGAACATCCAACTCTGAGGAGTTGAATGTTCCACTAATGCCTGTTAGAAGATTAAGCTCCGCTCTTAAAATTATTCGCCACTTAAAATGACATTTCTCTTCACACTTTGAATTCCGATGTCTTCCGTAAATATTTTTCAGGTACAGATGGATTCTTACCTAATCAAGAATGAGGAAAGATCAGATTTTCAACTTCCCTGGGTTCCTGTTGCCTCAATAGTTCACATGTAGAAGGGGGGACATTTTATAAATCATGATCACATAATCACTTTCATGAAGTCATACCAATAAGAATATAAGAATAATATATAAGAAACCCTATAAAGACTATTTAGATCTCTACATATCGGCGTATGTCAGAAAAAAGTACTGAATTATGTTCATAAAAAAAGTAAAAAAAAAAAACCCACTTTCATTAGTGTTTTAAAGAGTGGAATTCTTTTTCATTTCAATTATTTTTTACTTTTTAATCTTTATTTTATAATTCATTATTATAAATATTACGAAATCTTGAAATAAGTTTTTTTTCGTATTCACTACCAGGTGGAGCCACGCGTATGGAATCAGAATTTAAATAAATCAATCGATTCACTGAAAATCAAGTTCTGAAATTATTAAAAATTTTTATTGTCGCCGGGAATACACGACTTTAAACATTTCAGAGTTCTAATGCATCAGAAAGTGGACGAAGTGTCAATTACAAAATTCTGTCTAAACAAACATGAAACATGTCAAGTTAAATAAAACTGTATAAAAAAAAAGGGAAAGACAGAATGAGAGAGACCGAGAACATGAGTGTAATAAGTAATAAGGAATATTTGAAGTAAAAACAAAACGAGAAATGAATAATGCATCTTAAATTTGTAAAAAGAGAGAGGAAATTATCAATGATCTGCAAAATTTTGTACCACCAATTAAATTCCACGAATACTTAAGAATTCGTAAACTACAGGTTTTAGAGAATCATAATGCATTTAATAATAATCATATTCATTATGTAAAAAGTAATTATATGAATTCTTGATTAAAAACGTTTTGAACAATATGCTACGCCATTAATAACTCTCTCTTGCCTATCTAGTAATTTCTGCTTTTTGTGAACATCCTGCGGAAAAACGGGGCTGATTGGGGCGAAAAGAAAAAGCAAAAAAGAAGCCACCCATTCTTACCGGGACAAGTGTGTTCTATTTTCGGTTTCCGCACGTAACCGAGGCTAGGATGGTGAGAGTGGGAGGAAGGAGGTGTTGTCGTGCCCTCTGACCTTTTCCTTGCGCAGGATACGCGCCGCCGTGGGAGCCTAGAATCGATGTCCGTTCGACACAGCGCGACACAGGTCTCTTCTCTCCAAGAGCACGACCTAAATCGTTGCCTACAAACTTGGGTTCCAACGTGTTGCGTTATTTTGAGGAGAAAATGATTTGGCATGGATATTTATTGCGAAGAATTAGAATGAAAAGGTTTGGTTTGTTTGAGGGTTTATGGCGCAAGGGCCAGTATTTGGCCATGCTGCTCCAAACAAGGTAGTAATATGTGAAAAAAAGAGAAATGAATGAAGAATAGAATGAAAAGGAAGGATGATAAAAAGCTTGTCAGTCCGAATCATGGTAGAATGTCTTCCACATTTTCTCTGGAGGAATGCTTAAAAAACTTACAAATTGCTTTCAAGTCTAGTAACGATACATACTGAATATTTAATAGTATTTATTTGTCATATTCCTGGTAATCTTTGTGCTGTTTCTTTAGTGGAGTGTCAGTAATAGTTCAGCATAAATTGAAGTTGCTTGCAATGGGAATATGACTTCTATTGAAAGGAAATTATATATTTTTTTTTACTTGAATCATTTAATAAATTATTATTTTCATGAAATGTACTTCTTTCTCAAATGTTTATCCGCTTAGAAGTTTAGAAAAGTACGCATAGTTTTCATATCATTTTTCAAGTAAATATATTGCAGAGAAACAGTTTGAATGTTTGAGTTTTTTTCTGAAAAAAATTCTCAATTGCTTTCCGTTTAACCCCTTGACTGAGGTGCCCGAGTGTCGACCGTGCTTCGAAAAATCATATTTCTAAATAATGAGCATATTTTAACATACCTTATTTCTAAAATTAGTCATTCACAGACGTTATAATTCGATACAAAAATTATTCCGGGTTTTAAACTGATTGCTAATTGATTCCGTGTTTTTATTTTATTTTATTTTTGTTAGAATAATAAACTGCCTAACCTTATTCTGTAAAGAAGATAAAGCAAGATCCCTCCTTCTTTGGCATCTATCCACAACACGTTGGTATAAAACAAAAATAACAATAAAAATAGCTTCTAAAGGTTTCACTAAACGTGTGTGCTTACACATTGAATGGAGAAACGAATGCGCCTAAGCTTGAGTTTTGATGAATGTGAAGCACTTGATAGGTTTCTGACAAAAAGCATAGAAAGACATTTTCTTGTTAGAAACAGGTGGATGTCTTCTTTCTAAGAACTGACTCGGTATTCATCGCTTTGATTTCAGTGACAGATTTGGATCAATCCGTGACAGTTTTCTGATATACAGGTAAAGCTATTTTAATTTATTTTTTCTCAAAAATTGCGCGAATAAAATTGTTTTTCCTAAGTAAAAAATGAACCACTAGGGTTGATTTTAATGAATTAACTTTCTACGCAGATCCGTTACAGTAGAAGCTAGTATGGTAAATTTCAGAGAGAGGTTATTAAAAATCAATACTTGTGTCTAAAATCTTAAGAGGGAAGTTCAGCTGGTTTACGGGAGTGAGATCAGACTCTGTAGGAAATGGTTGTTGATGTTTAATCGAAACTCAGTGACTATTTCAATTCGGGAGGTAAAGATTTACCATTCAACTTGGCAATTTTGCAAAGAAGTAAATAGCACATGTCCTCTGGTGTGTACCCTCTTAGAGACTAAAACGCATCGCTCAGAAAAAGTACCAATCAACTTTCTAAATAAAAATATTATTAGCAGCCTTAGGCAACCAGCTATTCATCCGTACTATTAATGGATATGTTCGCAACTTGGCAGAAAAAATGGCGAATTGGCGGTTGTAGAGGCTGAGGGACTCTTCCAAAGTTTTATTTTGCGATATAACTAGAAAATGGAAGGCAGGCGACCCTTGCTGACATATCTAAACGTCATAAGCTTTCATATGAAATAAAAATTGTCAAAATAGGTCTTGTGGATGAAGAACTGTTTGAAGGTGTTTTCCCCCATAGGAGACTGTACAGTGGAGAAGTATTTTTTTTATTTGTCTCAAAAATGGAGGCTGGTGGGTGGCAATCGACCACTGATGACATATCTAGAAGTCATAAGCTTTTATATGAAATAAAAATTGTCGAAATCAGAGCAGTGGTTGGGGCTTGGCTAATGACCATCTGGTTTTGCCAAATTATTTTAAATATATAGATTGTAAGAACTATGCAAAATACATTAGTATCTCCGCATGATGTGATCCTTATTAAATACTTTAATCACTATAAAAGAAGCATTAGTACATCTGCATAACATTACTTATTTTGAGATCAGAAGTGCTGCAGGAATTGTCAAAAAGTAATGATAGAGATCTACTCAGTGGCGTAGCGACGGAGGTGGACAAGGGAGGTTTAGATGCCCCGAGCGCCAGTTAGCGCCATTTATAAAACGTTAGATGTAGTGTGACTTTTTAAAGTCAAAGCCAAATATGATGAGGGGATGGAAAAAATCATATTATGCCCCGGACATCACTTATTCGTGCTATATCACTGGATCTGCGTTGTATTATTTATGGCAAAATGCTGTTTTAAAAGAGAGAATAAGGTTTTTTTAATAAAATGAGTTTTTAGGTCATTAGTGTTGTGAGCACTTTATCTATAAACGATATGATGTAAAATTATTTTTAAAACTTGCCGATATAATACGACTATGTAATGCATTTACCGCATAAAACACTCAATAATATTTCGATATTTGAGACCTGAATAAATTTGAGAATTGAAATAAAGTATAAAAATTAGTTATAAAATTAAATAGCGTAATTATAAAAAAATAAATAAAATTATGCCTATTAACTTCAAACCACAGAGATAATTCTTTCTTTCTGAATTGAAAATCATCAATATTTTTCTATTTTCTTCATTGTTATTAACATATTCGTTTTAAATTATAATTAATATAAAAGAGGAAATAAGTTTGACTCTGATCGACAATTTTATGTTTCGTTCCTACGTAAATCAGCTAAATATACTTCTGTACCGAGCCGAAATAGGAGGGGAAATATCGAGCCGGGACTTTAAAAAACGCCTTTACAAGATTTTGCATCATAATTTGTTTTTGTGAGCATTTAAAAAGAATATTTTTTTTCTCTTTTTGGCCAACCAATAATTGTAAATTTTCTGGATATTTTACACCCATCCAAGTCGAGTCACGTTCGGGCATTTCATTGATAGGTTTATTTCTTGTGGAATACTAATGACAACACCATTAAAGCATCCTTTCTTAGACGTCGATTATAAGGCTTCACTGGAAACAAATTCCCATCCTTTATTTCCGTACTATGTGGGTCGGGTTAAGTAATGCGTGGAGGCACGACAAAGTTGATCTTTTTGTTTGGCCCTGGTGTCGCCTGGCAACAAAAGTTTTCGTGTCGGAACCACACTTCCACATTCCTGCAAAATCTCGGATTGCGTAAAAGGAAACAAGGCCACTTAACAGCTGATTTATTTAGTTGAAATTGATATTTTGGGCATCGTTAGCTCGCGCTCCGCTTACATTCGGAGGAAAAAAATCTTCGGAAAAATATCCATCTACCTATCTTTGAAAATGAAGGGAAATCTTACGGATAATCTTCTGTATTTTTCGTTGAGTTCTACACAAACGAATGAATAAAATGTGGACAAATATCAAACAGGAATAAGTCGAATTACAAAAATCAGATAATTGCAAAAAATATGCAAGAAAGACGTACTTTTAAAGCCGAATAAATAAGCAGGTATAAATTATTTTTATTGCTTTAGCATCAGAAATCGAAAGTTCTTCGATACGTTTGACTTTTTGTACAGAACAATCGTCTAGTTTTTATTTTTAGGAAGTATTCACAAAATTAGTTGTATTCGGTCGGCATAGAAAGATAGCCGATATGAAAATAGCTCTATAGTAAGAAATCTCAAATAATTAGAGCTTAAATAATCACTGCTCTGTTATGTTATCTTTATCAAAAACCTGTGGTGACATTTGAATAATAATAGCCTTATATTCTGATACTGATGAATCTCGTTCTGAATTATGCGTTTAAAGGATTTTTATAGACATATTTAAGGAAACATTATTATAAAATTCCGAATTAAACGTTGCAGACAGAAATGAGACCATTGTAACATAAATATTCAAATTATGTAGCAATTAGAAATGGGTCTATACAAAATGAATACCGAATTTCTTAACCTGTTCAGCTTATTGCAATCACATTTCAAATTAAAATTATTGTTTTGAACCTTTTTCTGACTTTTGATTCCATGATTAAATTATCATATTACAAATTATAGCTTATTATTAATAAAGCCGAATCGATTATAAACTTCCAATTCATTTAAGATGTCAGAGCATATTATAGTTCAATTACTATTTTTCATTTTAAAAATAAAGCTGAATTTTTTTAACAAACAGTTCTCGCTTTCACAATCAAATAAAGCCTCTAATCCGCCAAATTTCATGTGGCACCATAACTCTTTGTTAAAGTTTTCATTTAAATAAGCTTTTTTTTGTTTCATGAATCTTGAATCCACTGAGAACAAACTGAAAGAAATCTGTTTCATGTTTATAAAATTGTATCGATTAATAATAATTAGTTCGCTTATTACCGAACTTAGAACTGTTTATAAGGAATCGGAACATTAGATTTCCTGTTTTCTAAATCCTTATTTTGTACATTGTGTGACTGAACCAGCAGTATGCAGAAGAAAACAAATGCCAAGAATTCTAATTGCACAAAACTATCTAAAATATGTGTTATCATATAGACTCTCTTTGTTAGCTGTTGAGAGAAAGAGAAAAAAAAACGAAAGTCACTAATTTAAAGAATCTCACATAAATATGTGGTTAAAAACAATAAATAAAAAATAAGAAGTGTGGTTTCATTTATTTATTTCTCCTCGAAAAAATTTACTGAATTTCTTCCTTTCTTTACACTGCTGCTGCAGTTGCTTTCGACCTTTGTATTATTCTCAATAAATTACTCGTAAATGTTTGAGAACTTACTCGCTTTATTTCCTTTCCTGTTTGTTAGTGAAATAAACCCCTCATAAGGACAATTCCAAAAATTTCTTTAGGCAGAGCGAGATATTCTATGTTCAGGTTCCAGCTTAATCTGCGGGTTAATAGTTAAAAAATACTCTCTATAAAGAGTCATTCCAAACAGTAATGGTTAATCTCGTTACTTTGGTCTAAAGAGAACAAAATGAAATGAGCCTGAGCTTTGATTATAAAAAAATGGATAAACAGACATGGTTCACTCCATAATAAGACTTTTTTTCAATGTGGAAGATACATAGCCCGAACTCTTTGTTCTTTGTGGCTGATTTCCGTAATATTTATATCTGTGTGTATGCTTAGGTTACTTAGATACAAATATTCGGCTGTTATCAAATTAAGCAGGAATCATGTGCGTACTACCTACCTACTCACGTGAAGGACTTTGTTGTTATCATTATTTCAAAAGTACCTGATGATCCAAAGTGATTTGTAAAATCGTTCTTCATAAACCTCAGCTCAGAAATTTATTATTATCAGAAATTTTTATTAATCGAGGTTAGATTCTTTCATAAAGAGGTCTGTATATCGAGTTGCGGCAAGGAGGAGGGGCGTTCGCCCCCCACTTTTCGATGAAAAATTTAATTTTTATTTCATTTTAGTTGCATACAACTAGGAATTGTTTATAAAAAAAATCCAGTGTCCTGGAAAGCTAGCTAATTTTGAAACTAAATTTCAAAATTTTGTTCTCTACCCCTTATACTCCGAGGTACTTTTAGCTGTCTATACATTTTTTGCATCCCCTGTCACTTTTGCCCCCCCAATCGCTGCTACTGTGTATATCGCAGTTATTGCGAAGTTGATGCTAACAAATTAAGTGAATAACTCTTTGAATTCGAATCCTTTTAGGTCGTTCAATCCAGTGAATCGAATTTTGTCCGAATTAGTCCACTTTTTTTCAAATTTGGTTTTCAAAACCTGTTATTCAAAATATTAAAAAGATTCCTTTTCTTTTCTAATTGAAAAGCTGTTCTGCAACCTTGTACACGATATTCCGTAGGTAAATATAATAAAAATTGTAGCAGTGTGGTTTCCTGTTTGATGGAATTCTGAAATATTCTCATATTTCTACGGTATTATTTTGCTTCAAGTAAATTCCGTTGATCACTTGAGCCTCTTTTTCTGTTTGAGGTATGCACACAATACGATGCCATACCTTGGGAATTCTTTTTTGTTTCGCGTCTTGCTTTGCAAATAAACGAACAAGTAACGAAATAAAATGAAAATTATTATTTAAGATATGCAAATAAACGAATGTATTTTACACTTTTATAATTTTTCCTTTAAATTTAATTTTTTCGTCAATATAGAGAGCTCAAAAGCTGCGCAAAAAACATAGACCTGTATAAGAATGCAAGGTTTCGGAAAGAGGAATTGAAAAGAATTTCCTACTGAAAGAAAAAAAGTGAAAGATTTTTTTTCTTGTTTTGTTTCGTAATGATGCTTGTTTCGAGGTTATTTCTTGGTCCAAAAATTCTAAAACTAAAAGAAAACGAGTTTCTATTTCTGTAAACCTGTATCAAGAAGGGGGGGGGGGAAAGCAAGCTAATCAAAGCAGCAGATTCCTTCCCTCAATTTCAATTTACCCGCTGCGCGATAATATGGAAATACAATAAATCACTGTGTGCCACGGTTACGGTCGCAGGCACAATCCACTTACTCGTCTCTTTTCCTTTTATATTTTTTTCATCCCTTCCTCTCCTTCCCTCTCCGAAAAGGTGATTGTGGACACAGGTGATTATGCGCTGCAACAACATAAACGAAAAAGGTCATCGATTCGCTGGAATCTGATTGCGCGCGCATCTGTCCGTGATGTCACCGCTGCGTGGATTGCGTTCTCCGTGACGTCACCAGCCGGAGGGGAAGCCACGAGAGGAGGGAGCCTTCCTCTCCCCAGTCCGTGGCCGCCCGTTGATGCGGGAAGGAGCCTCTCTTCGGGGAAGATTTCTGGTGTCTGTCTGTCTGTCTCCCCTGTGACGTCACGAATGGATCCCGAGCAGATGCGGATAATAACTCACTCCTCGGATTCGAATCGGAATGCGGATTTGTGATGTGATTGTTGCCGCCTCGGAAAAATAGGAGTTAGGAATAACAGCAAGGGCCCCGACTGGATTTATTTTGGCATGACAGGAAAATAGCGTAGATTTTTCTTCTTCATCTTCTCTCTCTTTATTTTGCGTCATTCGCCAGATTTTCGTGACTGTGTGACCCAAAACAGAAAAGAATAATTATACTTCGGTCAATTTAAAGTCGCTATTTTTTAAGGAAGTGCTCTTAGAAGAAAAAAAGTCTCCAAGAAAGTTTTAAATTGAAGGAATATAATACGAATGAATTATTTTTTGTGAGAGACAGATATAACAAATATTTATCGAAAAAGGAAGGTAAAAGTTTCTGGAAGTAAGGTCAGTTTTCCAAACATTTACAATAGGAAAAATACTTTCATTTTTCATTTAAAACAATTTTGAAATTATCGCCTTGCTTGATTCGCACTGATAACCATAAGTTTGGTTTCTCTATATAATATATAAGCATCAGGAAATCCTTTTGATTACATTTTGATAAGCTGTTGTGGCTTCTTGTTGAGTGTGAATTCTTGAAGTAAGCTGTGATCGCTCATAAAACTTTCTGAGATTGTTCGTGCTTGTGAGACAGAAAACAATAATATTTTATATAAACTATATATTGTAATTATATTTGTGTCTTTCTAGAAGTGTAAATAGAAATTATCGTAGTTTTTAGCATAAGAGGGATCAACGTTGTAAGATATATTAACTGTTCCCATTGTTTCATAGTCTATTTTACTGGTTAATATTTTCGGTCTAAAACAAAATCTGATCTCATCTGTGTGTTTTTTGCTGTTATTAAAATACAAAGACTCTCAACTACAGCCATAAAGCCCAAATTGTTGCTAGTACATATGTTGAAGTGAAAAACTCATTCAAATAAACCTCTCCATCTTTTAAGATATAACTTGTAATACATATTTAGTAAAGTCACTATTTCTTTGTGAAATAATATATTTTTATAATATATCTCATCCTCATTAAAATCATAAAAACCATACTCTGAACTTAACTACATAAAGCTACTTAAAGCACAATGTACGGATTGACTAATACGAATGAAGTAATGAAATAAGATATCATGTGATTAACTCCATAGAAAGTGATGATGAGAAATTACAAAACATAAACGATAGTGTTCTTTGTATCCGTCTTATTTTGTTACGTACAAACGCATGAAACTTCAGCAGTTATTCTATTTTAAATTAAACTACTCACTTTCAAAAGAAAATACTGCATTGCTCACCGAAAATCAAATTTTAAAAATTTTCACAACATGACAGATTTCGGGAAACGAAATAATGAAAATATTATGTAAATGACTGAATCCTGTTATCAAGACTTTCTTTGTTGATATTGCATGTATAAACTAAATAAAACCTGTAAAACAATTGGAAAGAAACAGAACGTGATGATGAATTTCTTCCAAACTCTTTAAAGAGTATGACTAGGTCGTTTTTGGCATCTCATCTACGAGTTAGCAAATACGTTTCAGAATTTTGAACATTCAGAAACTTTTCGTTTTCGAATTGACTACTTTTACAGAAAACAGATTTCTTATACATCACGTTTCTGCCTATTGGCAATCGAGAATGATCTTCTTTGACTTCTATCAAGAATATAGATTCTGAACAACTTAAGAGAGCTGTAAACTTCTCAGTAATCCTGCTGTTTGTACTGTCGAAATGCATATTATAGCTAACTAACTACACTTGAAAGGAAACAAGAACTACATTAAAACTCAAACACGCTGAATCGTCTGACATCGGAGCAACCATGCAGACTTAACTTTTTGGACAGTGTACACTGATATGAAGCTAAACCGAAACTTTGGCTGTAATCATTTGGTGGTACTGATGATGACATCGTGACGGCAGTTGTGCAACAAAAGCAGCAGCTGTAGCAGCAGAACGACAGGAAGCGCAGCAACATGGTTATGGCCTTGGATGGCCTGACGCGGCTTTGTCCGTTGATACTGTTCGACTGGAGACTATACGCAGAAAGGGGATGCCCGCGATTCTTTCACACCCACAGCGATGCCAAGAGAACAGACGACTGTGAACTGGGATTCCTCAAACAGGTAGACATGGCTTTTCTTTTCTCATTGATTCTCGAAGCTAAGTTTTTGATGTCCAACAAAAATCGAACACTTAATACATCCTTGAAATAAGATATTAAAAAAGGCAATGAGACAGGCACTTGTATTTAAAAAGAAGCCTTCTTTTCTTTTGCTTGATACACGTAACTAATATTTTAAGCTATCTACGGCTAATTGCACTCTTTTAATTTTGACGAAGTCAAAGGTGTGAGATTTGTTTAAATACATAAAGTAATAAATATGACCAGGCACACGCAAGATTTTTTTATACAGGTTTTCCTTACCAAGATTTATCATACTGAATGTCTGAGTACAAGAGGAAAACATTCCCCCCCCCGATAAATACTTCAAAACAGATTTATAAAGACATTTGAAAAGTTAAGCCTATTAATTTCATTCCTTGAATTTGGTTATTGAAAAATCATTCTTACTAACAACTCGCCTTTTTTAATCTTACAATTCCTAATTTTGTCTAACTTTTATTTATCATTCTTTGGGGCTAAGCAATACTACTATTATTTTAATTGTTGCCCTGCTGAAATTTAAAGAACTAGTGCTTTGTTTTCTACTATTATACCCAACGAATACAAAAAATGTTTACCTCTACCTCGGCATTATTTTCGATAGGTTTCAGCGGCTTGGATGCTTTATTACAGATTCACTTTTAAAGTGAAATACTTCCCAAAGTCTGATAAAATCATACCTTATCCTTATAAGCAATCAGTAAATAAATATTCTATTTTTATTAAGTTTTGCGGAATTTCTAATTCCATTGGTTCATTATACAGTTATGTGTGAAAGTTTTAAATGCAATAAAGTTAGAAGAGATTTCTTCATTTTTTCCTGCTGGACGTGTATAGTTTTCTCTTCCTATTCGCACAAGATATTATGCGATATCTCCACGATGTTGTTCGATATTCTGTACACAATATCGTGAGGATATAACAATATTGTACAGCATCTTGTGCTAATAGGGTGAATAGCTTTTATTTATAATAGTAACATAAGTTTTTATCAAAAATGGATACTAACAAATGTGTAAATCAAAAGAAAAAAACAAATACAAAGCATCTTTTCTAAGACGAAATTTATTAAAATAAGCGAAAATAACTTCAATCACATCATTTATTACGAATATTTTACATGAAGCGAAATACTGACTGTCCTGAGGGTCCATCTGGAAATCTTTGAATCTGCTGAATATGAATGGATAAAAACGCGCAATAAACTACAGAAAAAGAACCTTGTTATAATTTATGGAACGAAAGCAGTTCTAATTGCTCTATGCCATTGTTTCAAGAGAAGAGAATAGGAAAATTCATGACTTGAGGAGAATAATAAGAGGATCTTAAGCAAGAGTGTTGCTTTCTAAGCAAATATATGTTGTTTGAAGGACAAAACTTTTTTGAATGAGAATATCATTTTAGCATCAGTAATTTTTAGAAACAAATGTTCATTGCTTTGTCATTCAACTTGTTGTAAAATGCTAGCGTATTCCAGAAAAGGTAATTTATAGAGCACTATTTTCCATAAAGTTCTTCGGAATCTTTATACATTTTCTCCTTTTGCTTTGAAGTGTAGGTACATGTACCTGACTATTGAAAAAACAGCAGATTTTTTTGTACTATTTATGAAACAAACAGCGTAGGATGTACAATATATATATATATTCAGTATAATCCATTATACTGAAAGTAAAATGCCATTTTTCATCTTTTATTTTCTAAGTCCAAATTGATGTATGTATTTCGAATTTATAAAAAAATTTTTAAAAAATTGAAGCTTATTATTTATTCGTTAAATAGATTTTCAACTTTATCTAAAGTTAAGTATGAAAAGGAAGGTATGGTCACATTTGGTAAAAGAAATAAAAATGCATGCACCTATTTTTGTAAAATAAGAAAATGTTGCTCTTTTTATGCCATTCTCTTGATGCTCCTAAATTTATAAATATTGTGTATTATTTGAAAATTAAGCGAAGAAATAATTTAATTATAATTGGGCTTAATACTGTAATTTCTTTAAAAAATTTTGCTGGAATGAAAGACTCGTCAATAAATATTTAATTCCCAGATTATCCCAACTATAAAATAACAGAGTATAAAAATCTTGATTGCTAATATTTCACTATTTCTTATTTGTGACAGTAAATTTTAACTATCATATTCAAAATGAAATTGGCATTTGTTTACAAAGTAATTTTCATAAAGTGTTGGATATTTTCGATTATCCCTTTGCGTCGATGCCAACACAGTGTCAGCGTTCGCAAGTCGTCGTAGAAGTCGGTTTTTTTGTTTTGTTTTAGACCCACACCGCCCAGATCACCCGTTTGGGTTGGCTGGTGGGTGTGGGTCTAAAACAAAAAACGATTTCTAGATCGACCTGGGAATGCCGCCACTGAGGCGTCATTGACCGCAAAGGGTTAAAATTGCATTAATCTATGCCAAAAATTGTGTTATTAAACAACTCGGTAAAACTATGAGATTTAAAAATTAAACCAGTTTAATTAAACAGTTGTTCAGTATGAATTGAAATAACTGCAGAATTTACCGAGAAGATATTTACCGAGGGGAAAGAATTTTAAAGTTGATGGAAGATTTTTCTCCCTTTTCTAAGACATGAATTTCTTAAAAATAATAGCGAAATCTAACAGTAACAATGAATAATAGTTCACTACACAGAAATCGCGAAAAAGTGCAGTTCTCAAAGTTTCAAGGGAATACACTACCTCTTCTTTCATTTCTCTTTCTTCGCTCAACTGTTTTCTACACAGAAGATCTACATTGGTTCAATTTCTGTAAAAGTATTTTTATGGCAATCGTTCCTTTGGCGCAGTGAAAGATACTATAAATTGAAAAAGGAGGATCGAAAAGAGGTTGAAAAACAATCGGACGTTTTCTTTAGATTAAACTATGGGAAAGAAAGATTTAGCCCGAAGATCTTCGTTGATACTACACCTTTCTTTATTTTAAACCAGTATTATTTTGGATACTTTTGTCCTCGAAGTTTTAAAAAACAACGGACCATCATATGTTCTGATTATCATGTTATTCAGAATCGTATATGGCAGAGATTCCCAACCTGTGGTGCGCGTACCCCTGGGGGTACGCGAAATCAAAGTTGGTAATGGCGAAAACAAGAAAAATAAGGAATTAAAAAAGTCACAGAATTTTATTCCCCCCAAATTAATACTTGCTATTTAATAACTTTACCACTTGAATAGTTGATTATTGCGGAATGTAATGTTTAGCTATCCTTATAAATTAATACGAAATTATTGCAATAATGATTTAATTTGTTTTCGCGTTGAACTAATACTATTGTAAAAATGCAATAAAATGTAAAATTCAAAATAAGTCCAGCTAATATCATTAATTCGAGTCATTTGACTCTTATGCTAATCTAAGCCCTCAACATTATTGATAAAAACTTGTTTGTATAGACGGATGGTTGGTGACGGTGTTGAGGAGGATACAACAGTAGGGGTTACTCGAAAATATAAAGATTAATCAAAGGGTATGCGAGGGAATAAAGGTTGAGAACCGCTGGTATATAGCAAATCAATGCACCTACTTCATACATTATTTAGAGAAAATAAAAAGATACAATAGCATAATATTTATTTCTTCAGGCGTCAAAAAGGTATTTGTCCATTTTTTATTAGCAGAAACTAGTTAACAAATTTTAAAAAATCTGAGATGCATGTCTTAAAGGCGCTGACAATGATACACACTGATGTCCCAATGACTGAATTCTAAATAATTAAAAAGAGGCATACACTTCCAGCCTGAAAAATGCTTTAAATGACGTAAAGAATTACTTTTTATGTTGTTTGATTCCATAAATGTACTACTTAAAAAATTACGAAAGCTAAATTTTTATACAAAGACCGGTTCTATTGGTCATATTTAGTAAAATAATCCTGGCGTGGTAACATTTTAAAAAGAAAAAGTTCCACTCTTTTGTGACCAAAACTGAATGAGTCATGAAGCTTTGAATTTCATTATTTTAGGCCTTTTTAGACCATTTCAGCTCCACCTTGAGGAAGGTCTGCCAATCAACGAACCCCGCATTCTCAAGGCGGCCTCTGTTTCGCCTAAAATAATAAAATTCAAAGCTTCATAACTCTGTCAATTTTGGTCATGGAAGAGAGAAATTTGTTGACTAAATTGCGCAGTAAAGTCAATGAATAATGAGCTTTATAAATGTAAATTGTACTTTTTATAGCGTTATTAGAGGTGGCCTACTCTAAATAAGAGGAAACTTTTAGCGAGAGTGTAGTTAAGTGAAAAAATAATAGTTGCAGAAAAAGATATCTTGCAAAGAATATCCTGAGCCTGTACTAATGAGTAAATCTGGAGATAAGAGATGAGAACAATTATTTTAATGGTATTTTCCCACACTGTGTTTGGGACTCGGAGTGAAATGAGCAAAATGCAGCAGTAAGTATAGTCCAAGCGAATTATATTAACATATTTTAAAGTACTCCCTCTGTCCGAAAATATTGTATACATTCCGAAATATTTTTTGTCCGAATTTATGGTACGTATTTACAAATAATTTAAAGTTTAGTTGAGAAATTGTACTTTTGGTATTCATAAACTTAATTTAAAATATAAAGTTATTTCACTTGAAGAGCGATTTGGCCTTGTCTGCGTCTTCTTGAGAAACTGAATTCGATGGTAACCTTCCCTCACGACGAGATTTTATCTTATTAATATGAGAAATCTTATAAGAATTCCAGTTTATTGTTTCGATTCGTTACTCATTCTTTGCAATACAACACTATTTTAATCAAAATCTCCCATTTCGCAAATACAGTGGGTGTTATTTTAAATTCAGAATCAAATATTTTTCTTATTTAAAACTTCTCCCTTAATCAAATCCAAATGTTTGTTTACTACAATGTGTTATTTAACGGTTATTATATTGCTACTTTATTACTAAATTATTTCTTTTATACGTGAATCTTTAATGTTTTTTTTTAAATGCATACCATATTTTCGGATAGAAGGAATATAAGGCTTTAACTCTGAGAGCAAACACAACATCCATCAGCCCAACGGATTAGATGGCAATACAGAAAAAAAAATTATTCAAAAACAATCGGTTTATCAAAATGAAAATTCAACACTTAAATATTTTTATTTTGGATCACAAAATGAGAAATTTTAAAATTGTTGACAGAAAGACAAAATCTTGATTTTGCCTATCAGTATACCTCTTTCCCTATTTTTCTTTTCTTTTTATCAAATAAGCTTCTCCTGCATCTGATCTTCTAAACTACTTGAAAAGATTAACACCAACTGCAAGCCGAAAAGAGTTTTCTCTACGCAGCAAAGAAAACTCGATTTTCTTCTCCTTTAGATAATCGATAGCGGGGATGCAGACATTAAAAATATCCGAAGCAGCAGCATCGAGATTTACTAAGATGAAAGAGAAGGCAAAACCTTGCCAATAAATGAATTGTCTTGCTTCACTAATTGCTTTTCCGATGAGAGCACGAACCGTAATTGATTTTTATCTTCGTAGTTGAAAAAAGGAGGACGCTTCAAAATAGCCATTTCAGTCTCCCTGCTGTTATCTCCGCTGTATTTGTTTGCGTCTTCTCCTTGTAATTACAAATTGATAAGTTCTGCCTTCGAAGATCGGTTATGTCACAAGGAAAATGAGTTTGGTTGAATCCTGTAACAGTTGTTCATAAAATGGAGAATTTGAAAGGCACGAATGCCCGAAATTCGTTTTGATTCTACGAAGGGGAATTGCGAATGGGAAAATTGTAGTAATTTTTAAAATTCTTCTGGATTTTATTTCCATTAAATATCTAATACAACATGGATACTACTTTATATTTTATCAAAATGGAATGGCGCCTCAAATTTAGATTAATGCGACACATATTGGTTCCCGAGCCTGATTGGCATTTGATTGTTGGAATTCCAATTTTGGGTTGTCTTTTTCATAGTAGTAATAGTCTATGAGGAAAATATCTTTTGTATTTCATTAGTATGATTATTGATAAGGTAATTTGGTTATAATATATATATTATTGAAGTGCGGAAATCAGGTAATGTGCATATTAGCTAAGTAGTCTGCAGATTAACTGGGCCGATCCGTTACAGTGCAGAAAATTGAACATTTCTCACTTTATCTAGATAATATGCACACTACCTACTAGGCACTCGTAAAAGTGATAATAAGATCTTTGCTCAAACAACAGCGACGTTTTTGTAAGCTTAAACTAATATTCAGACAAAACAATGCAGCAATACGTAATACTAATTGAAAAACACGCTAATCTGGTTTACAATTCCTTTTTTCACTTTTTTGTTGACAGAGTTCTCTTAAATCCAAAAACAATTTTATTTTAGCTTGGATTTTGTTTTTATAAAGTGTATTTTGTAGGAAATTCACCGTCTGAAGCGAATGAAGAAAGTCACACACTTTGCCAAGTAACATTAAAAATGCCATTGGCGAGAGCATTTTAAATTTTACCAATATGTCTTTTGGCTTTGCATAGAATGCCTAAGAAATATGTTAAGTATTACAAGTTTTATACGTTGTCCAAAACACGAGGCATTCTGTACATTGCCTGCTTTTGCGCAATACCTATAACATTATATATATCATATTTCTATCAAAAATATTGTGAATTAAGTTGCTACACTTTAAAAGTACGATAGTATTTATGATTGAAACTACCGAGTTATAGTACTAGAAATCGAAACAGAATCTAAATAAAGTCCTAATGATTCTGTTTTCTTTCTATTTCTACGTGAATACAATTTATTAGAAGATTTTATGCTTTCTTTGGACAAAATTTCTCACAAAATTTCAGCTTCATTTAAACATAAAGAGAAAAATATTTTTAAATAATTTTATATTAAATATGTTGCAAAATAATTTAAACAAAGCAAAATATATTTAAACGACAGAGAAATATACATTTCTCTGTCGTTTAAAGTGTAAGAAAATTATATGGATTAGAGAAATAAAGGGAATACTCTTTTGATAAAAATAACCTCAAAAATTTACAAAGCACCCCTGAAGTTAAAAAAAAGCTTCATAAATATGCGTTCTAAAAAAAGCTTCATAAATATGCGTTCTCTCAGACTAAAGCAATAGCCGTTGTAATATCAAAAATATACTTTATTTTTGCTATTTACAAAGAAGTAGTTTAGTCCTCCAGATAATTTGAAGAACTGGTTTTCCAAGCTTGAAACATATAAACAAACACAATTATTCACATTACGTGCAGTCTGTGCCTCGAGAACAAATACAATTAAAAAAAAAAACACTGATAAAGCCGTCTTAGTCCAGTTTTTAAAAGATAAGACTGGAGCCCGAAAACAATTCGATACAATAACTATAAGAATAGCTAAAGTATATCTTACTTATCCGTTTCGTTTCCAAAGTCATTTTCCGTTTTTCTTCCTGGTCCAGATATTCTTGTTTAATCATGTTCCGGAAACCTATAAAGAAACAAGATACTTTGAAATCACCATCAGAGAAACAGAATCGAATTTGTCTTAGCCCTTTAGCCTCGGGATATGTAGAAACAACGTCTCAATTATTCTGTACAATTTTGCTGGTTGCCTTGTATATTAAAGTGTTGTGTATATATAAATAGCTGTTCGCTTCATTTCAAAAATATTGGGAACTATTAGCATACATTGCGTATAAATAACGGTTGAAAATAGCCGTCAATTTTATTTAAAATGTCCTGAGGTTAAAAGGTTGAAAAAATTTATTCAATGGATGCTCAGTATATATGAAAGTAAAACACCTTTAACTATAAGGATTAGGGTGTAGTGAAAAATTTTTAAAAAAAGGGTTTGGCGGGGTGCGCAAAAGTTGTGTATCCGTAAAACTTATTTCCTGTAAAAATTTCAGAATTTTAAAATAAAATTTTGACCACCCGCAAGGAGGTTAAATCTTAAAAAAAGAAAAAAATGAAAATTTAACATGTTTTTGGAAGAAGTATGAAATTGATTTTTTAAAAAAAAAGCAAATATTTAGCTTTATGCGCAAAATAAAGTATATTGGTATATCATATTTCCACCCAAAATTCCATGATTTTCGAATAAAATTTATATCGCCCGCAAGACGGTTGAAACTTCCAAAAATTTGAAAATTTAATGCGTTTTCAAAATGATTTTTTTATGATGAAATAATTCCAGCGCAAATAAACAGATATAATAAAAGTACTTTGATTATCTCTGTAAAATTACCCTCTCAAGGACTGTCTAACTTGACGGTGATAGGATGTGACGGAACTAACGTCAATACGGGGGTAAATCGTGGAGTTATTCGACGTTTTGAAATGAAATGTGGCGACCCTTGTAGTGGGCTGTATGTTTACTGAAAGCTTATGAACTTCCGTTAAGGCATTTGCTGCAGGCTTTGGATGATGTGACGAGTGGTCCAAGAGCTTTTTCTGGGTCAATTGGCATCGCAATAAAAAGTTGTGAAGAACTTGCAATTATCCCATTTGAAGCAATAGAAGGAACTTCTCTACCTGAAATGGGTGAATTTCATATAAGTGACCTCAGTGATGATCAGAGGTATTTAAAAGTGATGTTTTAAGCATTTTCAGATGGAAATTGTCCAAATTACTTAGCAAACAGAAAGCCTGGACCTGTTGTTCATTCCAAATGGCTAACGACTGCAAGTCGTATTCTGAGATTATACGTTTCTACAAGAAATCATTCAGATAACTTAGTGATTCTTGTCACTTATATCATGAATGTCTATACCCCAGTCTGGTTTAGTATCAAAATGAAATCTTCAATAACGGAAGGCTCACGTCATTTTTGGAAAATAATGAAATATTCCAGGTATATACAGCGAGATGATTTACGTCAAGTGGTTGATGGAGTCCTCCAGATAAACGGTTTTTTTGCGCATGAAGAAAATCTTCTTTTATGTATGTTAACAGATGAAAGACCACATATACGACTGTTAGCGTACAAAAGAATTTTAGCGTCAAGAAAACAGACACCTGAAGGAGAAAATGCATTGAGGAAACTGGTGTTCCAGTATTAAACTTCAATGCAAATGACTATATTGATATGATAGACTGGAATGAGTCAAAACGCAAACGATATTAACCACCCCTCACTAAAATGTTGCCTGACGAAGACGGGTAAAGCACCAGATACTCAACTTTTCAAGGTGCCTTGCCATTCACAGGGAACGGAACACTGCGTTCGGCTTGTAACAGAAGCTTCTAGAAAGGTATGCGGCTTAGAAGAAAGACACGGATTTATCTTTGCACGTATAAAATCGCAACAGGCGATGAAAAAATTCGACACCAAATCTCAATTTAAGATGTGAAGTCTGTAACGTTTATCTCTATTTTAAATTCCCTGCATTGGTTAAATGTCATAGGCAGTCAATTAAAGTTAGAATGTATGCCTAATAAACGTGTCCTGTAATTCCTTATATGTATAATGTATACTGTGTATGGAATACAGAAAATTATATAAAAGACCTAAAATCTTAATTTCTTAGTATGGGTTTCATTCTCTTGCAGACAATCAAAATAATTATTATCATAAACAAAACTTTACAACGAGATTTTAGGCACCATTTTATTCATATTTTTAGAGGGCAAAGTGTTTTTATTTATTTTTATTCTTTTTTTGCGTGCATCTCAAACACTTTAAATTTTCGATTTTTATGAAAATGTCAACCCCTAGCGGCCGATCAAAATGTTATTAAAAATGAAATTTCTACAGCAAATGTTTTATAGCAGTGCACAACTTTTGTGCTCCCCGTTAAAATAGAATTAGAAAAAAAAATTCTATACTTTTCGCTTCACCCTAATAAGGATACCAATGAGAGGAAGTTTATTTCCTCAAAAAAGGAAAATCTGTCAATACAATAATTCATACCTTTGCCTAATTTCTATAAAGTTGAAGTTAACACGAGAAGTGAATAATAAAAATTTTATAATGAAACTATCTGTCTTATACGAACTCTTATGCATATAGGAAATAAATTCAACATTTGCATGTGCATTGAGTATGACTTGTAATTTGCACTAGATGTTCCGTGTTAGACATTGGAAAAGAATTTATCTACTGAAAGATATCTGCAACGCATAATGAATATAAACTTGGAGTTAATGGAGTCATTAGGAGAGAGTTATCTGTCTGATAACTTGGGTGGAGATTAAGAAGCGAGACATGTCGCGTGAGTGCGTTGATCCCAATGATTCTTGCAAAGATATCTTACTTTCAAGATCGGTGTTTCAAAAGCATTCACGTTAATTTCAAAAATTTGGTATTTTAAGTCTAAATATTTGGGGTGAATATATGGTCGAAGGATAAATTTTGCTGATTGTTAAGAAAATATTTTTACGACTTCTTTTCTATGCATTTGCTTATAGGCATCTCCAATCGATAAACTCATTACAGCATATTTAACTTTCAAGAATGAAGAAATGCATTTTGTTCTAAATGTTTATGTATCCTTCGCTGAAAGTAATTACCTAGGCAATTTGTCTGAGTGAAAAAAACTATAAGAAACCATGTAAAAATTGTAACGAATGTTAAGGAATAAACTATCACATCTATATTGCAACTAGAGATATATCTCTGGGAAACCGCTGTTATTGCGGTTGCTGAATTTGGGGACTTGAGAGACTTAGCCATTTCATCAAAAACTTGGTAAAATTAATAAAAAAACTATGCCAGATTAATTGTGAATTTATGAGGTTCAATTTTATCTATACGTGTTGATGGTCAATTTGTTTTGGCTGAACTGTTAACCGAGTTCATTTATGATTCATAAATAATTGATTTCCTTTCAGAAGTCACATTCTTGATTGTTTTTCAACTCTTTTTTAATAAGATACCAACAATATATTAAATTTTTATTGAAATGGTTAAACAATGAACACATGATCTGAAAATTAGCAAAATTTTTAATTATTATTATTATAAATTCTTTTTATTATAACTTCACGGAATAACTCAGAATAGAAATTGAACCTTCGTCCTCGTTTATATGAGCATTTTAATTCTTTAAGAAACTTCTTTTCTTTAGTCATTTAAAATGCAATTGAACTTAAAATGTACGTTTTTTTCTACTGGAAAGTTAATTTAGGATATGAATTGTTGAGTTCGTATTATATTATTAATTCTAAGTTTTTGATACAAAATCTCGAACCCTGAAGTTAACATCATCTCAACTTGATGTACTACAGATAAATTTTTTTTTATCATGCCCACTTTGGGAGTGCTTGAGAAACAAAAGAACTTAATAAACCAGTTAGACAGCAATATTAACTTCTATATGCATCATATGAACTATGAATTTTCGAACAACTCTATTGAGAATTTACCTCTCCAAAGAGCAGAGTTTCCCGAGCTCCCAACTATTTTTATCTTATAACTTCCAGGTGAAAAAAAGCTTTTAAAGTGAATGAACCGACGCTTTTTGTCTTCAACCATATCTCTGAAATCTTGCGAATACTTTATGCATAGATGTTTAAGAAAATATAAATATGAATACAAATTATATGCTTTTGAACTAATCATGAAAAACAGAAAAGCCCGGTTCCGGCGGCGCGGCGTATGGTTAAAATTGCAGTCTCCTATTATAGAGTGGTTTGCTATTTAACTTTTGGATTTCCCGATTTATTATTCATTCTTGAAAAACGGATGGTATATTTTAAAGCTTTGAGGTCAGAAAAGCTAAGTTTCCAATGCTGCCATCTCAAGTAATCTTAGTTTCTCTTAACACCTAAAGAATACATTTCTTTATGAAGCAAATTCGGGAGAGAGGAAAAAAAAATAAAATGCTGAAAACACAAAAAAGACATTGCAATTCAACGAGAAGACCTATCATTATAGCATATACAAAAGCAGTGTGCTTCTGATGCCGAGCCATAAATCTCCGAGTGAACATTTTCTCGGCTCTTGTAAGTACCTGGGGGTTAATGAGCGCGGGGAGATTGATGAAGCAGGGGCGAAGAGAGATTGCGTGGTCAGAGAAACGGTCATCTTATCGCCAGAGAGTTGCAATTATGAATTCCTCAGCTCCCATAATCGATGCTCCTGAATGGACGATTAGGAAGAAGGGGACTGGATTTCAGGTCGCTGCGATTAAAGATAAGATGGCTGGTTTTGAGAGAGGAAAAAAACGTTAGGAATTTTAAGCGATATTCAACATGCTAACATGAGACAAGTTTCTGCAGACATCATAGGAAACACTAACACTAAATACGAGATACTCGTACATAACACCGTAGTGCACCAATATCGTAGTACAGACGCAATTATACTCGTGGCTTTCTATCACTTAAGTATAAAAATGTTTTGGAAATAGTCGCAGAACAACGATTTTTTGCTTTAATTCTATGTATTATGTTGGTTTTTATTAAACGCTTTTACTAAGTTTGAAATGTTTCATGTTTGTATGTATGTAAGGTTGTAATTTTGTGATCGATTTTTCACTCACTTCTTAATGCACTAGAGTTCTGAGATTTTGTATATTTATTGGGTCTTGATGACAATTTCTTAATGCACTAGAGTTCTGAGATTTTGTATATTTATTGAGTCTTGATGACAATGTAATATTTTAATAATTTTAGAGCTTTCAATTATCAATTTAAAAAAAACATTCGCAAAATTACTTTTGCATTCGGTAGGTTTCAGTGGCTCCATCTATAGTATTTTTGAGAACTAAAATACTTTACACAGTAATTTAAATGTTTCAATAAAAATAAATATATCCTATTACAGATCTTTTCCATAAAATAATTGTTGGAATTAGTTCGTAATGGGCAGAATGAGAAATATTTAACTAAAAAGTTCGTTAAAAACCAATAAGTTGATTCGTATTCCGTTATATTAAGAAAAAATCATTACTGTATACCTAGTTAATATCACAATGCATAAATAATCACAATTTTCTCAAATGGTACAATAAAGCATAGGGTCCATTACGTACATCCTATAAGACCTTTTTCAATAAAATAATTGCTTTAGTATAAAATTTTTATAATACTGAATTGGCATAAATTAAACACTAAAAAGTAGAAAATAATAAATGTGAAATAAACTTTATAGAAAAACTCTTTTACCAATGCATCAAAAAAGAAAATAATAATTTTTTCTCAAAAATCTGGAGGTCAAAACAAAAATCGTAAAAGCGTGAGGAGCTGAAAACAATAGGAGAAAGATATAAAACCACAATGATTATCATAAGAAACGAAATGTTATTAAACATTCATCATATAAAATACATTATAAATCTGATTACAACTTTAATTTACTTACAGCTTTTCTACCTGAGCCTCACTCTTTTCCGATTTTTGTTTTGACCTCCAGATTTTTGAGAAAAAATTATTATTCTCTTTTTTAATGCATTGGTACAAGCGCTTTTTTAAAAGTTTTTATTAAAGTTTTAGTTAAAATATTTTTTATTCAATGTTTAATCAACTGCTTGCTCTTTGATAGATAGGTTTTCCATTCTTCATTAAGTTTAAAAAATAAGCACTAAAAATAGCATCATTTTGTGATTTTCGTATTTCGAAGATAACCCGATAAATCACCATAAATTGTACATAGTTTAACAGGGTTTTCTATGAAATGTCGCAGTTTTTAATAGAAAACTCTATATCAAATATAGTAGAATTTTCATTATTTCTATATTTCGAACAATTTATATAACCGAACCATAAATTCGAAGTATAATAATAAGAACATCCGTAAGTTGAATTATTTTGCATTTTATTCAGTTAATTCATGGAATAGATTTCATAAAATCATACGGTTATCATAAAATAATACGGAAATCCATTGAAGTTATCACTTAAATGGATTTCAGTCTTAAAGAAAGTAATGTATGTATAATCATTTTTCAAACAAATTATCAAATTTTGGAGTTCGAAAAATATTTAAGTCACTGTTTCTCTGGGGAACCAGTACATGGACCTGATACATGTTTTACAGATATTTTAGGTAAAAACTGACTGAATTTTCGAAGGTCATATTTTTTTTTCTTTATGTGTTTTCCGCAAATGTGATAAGTAGTTAATTTTAATGTTGAGGAAATTTCTTTTGAATTTTGCTAATTTTGAAAACTTTTGGATTTTTTTAGAGGGGAAATCAACAAAATTCACTCAATCTAACTACTTTTCTGGTAGTAATCTGCTTTTATGATTCAAATTATCTTATAAGGAAAATATGGATTTTACATTGGCGTCATTATTCAGAAAATCTCTAGGTCTGCTCGAACAGATCAATCTTTTGTTTCTTTTATCTACAACAAAAAGTTATTTTGAAAGAACATTAAATTCAAAAATATTTCCTTTTACTTATGCTTGTTTGATTTATTTTTGAAATCAGAAATTCATGACACAATGTTTTACCGAGTTTCTTCCTAACGTTTAAAAAGATTTTTAAGATAAGATATTTTAAAAATGGAAAGTTGCGGTTATTATTTAAATCAGTCAAAATTTATAGGATAGAGTTAAGGTTAACTTAAGAAGGAAAAGAAATACTTTTAGTTAATTTAGTACTTTAGTTAGATTTGTTCAGTATTTGTTTTTAGCTAGTCTTCAGTCTTTGCGGTGTTTTTTTTCCGGAAATGAATATACAAAATCTGTGGAAACCTACTTTGCCAACATTGTAGGTATATTGATATTGATAGCATCCCTATCACTGAACTGTAAAAAATGATAAGGAGAAGAAATGTTAAATAACTAAAGGTATATATAAAAAAAGTAACTTTTCCCTGCACTAATCAAGTATTCAGTTTTCTCAGCAGCGTCAAAATCTTCTTATTCGCCTAAAATTCAGCACATTTTCTTCCCTACATTGAAGATAATCTTAAACAGTTTTTGGAGGCCATAAATGAAAATTTCAAGAAACCGAAACAAATTTAAGCACGAAAAAAATCCGAGAAAATTTTTAAGCTCGTGTATATGTTCTTTGCCTCGCGATAGGAGAAGCAATTTCAACAAGAAAATTGGTGATGCTTTTGAAGCGAGTTTTTTCACTTACTTTTTCATTATAGAAGATCTTCCAGCATCTGCTCTTCTCTCACACTTCGGGGTACCAGTCGTCTCGTTTTCTTCGCCACCTAGATATTGTTTCGTGATGAGAAGAGAGGAATTTTCCTCACCCAGAGAAATAAAAATCAGACCTCAATTACAGTTCCTTTCCTATTTTTCATCGCACTTATGATGCTCGGTACAGTTTTTTTATTGTAACATACCAGTCATGTTGTATTCTTTGAAATACATTAGTTTTAAATTGCTAAGTTGTATTTTCAAGAAAAAATTGGATTGGAAGGGGAGAAGATTTAGTTCGAAACAAACATTTAAATCAGAAGCGGCTAACAAAATTCGCGCTATTATGTAACGAAATCATAAATATCTAAATTGCTTTACGGAGCATTTGTAGAATGGATTTTTGGTTTGAAAAAAGCAGTCTAAATAATTTTCTTTTGTGGATAAATTTTTGCAAATCTCTTTCGGAACAGCGTAATAACTGCAACAAAGCATAGATGAATTTCATCAAATTTCGTTTTAATTAATAAAATTATTCTTGGAATCTGGTTTGAAAAGAAATATAAAATGGAATGATTTGTTTCCCGCATTCCAATGAGTTGTTTCTGATCTATAGTTGATACCTTCGGTTAGAGTGTTGAAACAAAGTTAGCTTTTTGGGGTCTTCCAAATATGTCTCGTAGTGAGCCAGAGTACGACACGAAGACATTTTACTTCTCCGTGAGATTGTCTTTTATTTTGTGTTCTAACAGGTCCTCCTAGAGAGAAAAACGAGTTTTATGGGCCTGGAACTACAAGTCTTTCCGCCATTACACTCACCCGCTAAGCGATGATCCGGTTTCTACTTTGGTCGATTGTTTACCATAGCACACCATAGTGACCACTCGTCTAGTTTGGACTCACGAACTCTTTTCGAGATTAAATACTGTTTAAATATTCCTATTTTACAAATGGATTACCCAAAACAGAATATAATATCAACCCAGACATTCACGTGAGTACTTGTTTCGCTTTATTAGCTGTATTTTTCCGAGTTATACCTGTTTAGTTTCAAGTACATATTAAGCCTAAACGTCAGACTGTAGAGAGAAGATATGTTGACGGTTGAAATAATTTAGCTTTTTTAAAATATTAATACATAAATACTTTGCTTAGCGTATATTTCTTTCCATGTTTTGGATTTATAAAAATAAAAAACTGTCTGGCCTTCTTGTATTTGTGTGTGTTAAATTTTTTGTCGAATAGTATTCGCAGAAAATGCTTCCCTTTTCATAATAATTGTATTAAATATCGATTATGTTATAACTCGGAAAATATTACTTATAAAGAGAAATAAGTTCTCTTAAGTACTCACATGAATCCTAGGCATGATAATGTATTCTGTGTTTTCCTATCCATTTTTAAAATAAATGTATCAAAAGCAAAAGCTTTGAAACAATAATTTCATTATTTTTTATAAATGCTGCTTAATATAAGTAGGTATTATTGAAATATTTCGTAAAATTTTGGCAGTTGTTTTTATATTAGTTGATGTTTCTTCAAATATTTCTTTTATATTTTACAGAGAATTAAAACTTGGAATTTATGATATTCAAATTCTTAAATATTAGAGATATTATTGATCTTTAAAATTGAAAATTAAATCAGTTATTAAATGTGTGAAAGATTTTTTATGATGCCATTAAATGTTTCTGACTTCAGGGGCGGGGAATTAGATAGTTTTTATTTTGAAAAAGTGCATTGAATGATAAATTCATAAAAAAAAAAATGTTTCTATTTCAGGCCAAAATAAATAAATAAACTGGAAAAACCAACCTCAGAAATATTTTGTTGATTTGAAATACATTTAAGCAATTATAGACAACTATCTCTAAAAAGGCAATTCTAAAATAAGTAGAGGCAAAAAAGGCTCCTCTAGTGTTTTCTTTGAGAAACTCTGACTCTTTACTTATTTTTTATTTATTTTATTTTTAATCTCTTGATACGTTGCTCTCGCAATTTCATATTGAAGTAATGGTGTTTCCAAAATTTTGGCTTTGTTATGAAAATGGTGGCTATTATGCTATAGCTTTAAAAATGGTTTAAAAATATTTAAACCGCAGGAATTATTATTACTTAAATGGTTTTAAAATTATTCTCTATAATTAATTTTTCATGCTAAATGCAAACATTTCAAACTGAGTTCTGAAAACACATTTCTTAAACATTTTATATTTTTATTATTTTGAATTCTCTTTAAAACGATTAAATTATTAACATCGATACTTATGGATATCATCATAATTTCTTCGTCAGAAATTAAGAATTATATAAAATAATTTCGAAAGAAAAACAATTGAGGAAGAACGTAAACAACGTGTAAGCGTACAGCTCCCATCGTTTAATCCTTCTCCCTCTTCGGCTGTTCCAGGCCCATAGAATGAATACTCGTCGCGGCGGCCCCGGTTCTACCCAGTTACTGAGTAAATTTCAAGTCTTGGCTTTACACTGAATATTCGTAGTAATCTTTATTTATTATTGTACTATTTACAAAATAAAATTTGCAGAAATTTTATATCGTGAATTTTATAGATATCTGCAAATATAAAAATCTTAGAATTCATTTACATTTTCAGTTCCATACACTTTTATTAGCTATTTCGTAAAATAACTGGGAATATTCTCTCTTTTTTTTAAATATACGCAACTATTATATTAATTTTTCTGTATTAACAATGTAAATGAAATTTATTAAAAATTCCTACCCAATAAAATGTTTCCAAGCTCTTTATGGTGAAGTTTACTGATTTTTGCGTGATTTGAATCACTTTATATAGCTAACGGCTTTTAAGTCCTTAATAATTAAATGCGAATATCTGAAGATTTTGTATTTGTGTCCTTTATTTTGTATTACACCTATATTGTGAAGAGATTTCTTTTCGTCGTTTTATTGCTTCACTGAAGTTTTGTTTGCTTTGCCTTAAACTAAAAAATTATTCTTATTTTCTTCAAGTCTAAACTATTACTTTTAGTTCAAGTTCTATCTGAAGTTTCAAAGTATTCATTAATAACTGTTCTATTCTCTATTTTTGGAATGAAAAACAAATAATTTTAAGACAAAAGAATTTTAATTTAGTGCTTTTTCGCTACTGCAAATCTATAATATAAAAGCTTGTTCTATCTTTTAGCTCTACTAGCTGTATTTTGTTCGCGAGCCTGTTTCTCAAATTACATACTTCATGCACAGAATCAAATCAAAGTTGCTTTATTTTGTTTTGATAACAGAATACTTTTTTTTTTATCAAAGTGCATTATATCTGTCATGCAATATTGACATTTACTTTCTTTGTTAGAACAAGGCAAGAAGCATTTTATGTTCGAAGATCGATGTTTCGCGTGACAGGAGTATATTGAGCAATAACTCTTTCGCAAAATTGCATTTTGTTGAGATCCTTTACGACACTGTGACAGACTAATGAAGGTTTTCAATGACCTGTTGAATGAGACTAAAACACGAAATCAAACTTCAAATAAATATATTAACAAAAATATACTTCAGCTTTTTCATATTATTATAATATTTTGCTGTTTCTGCACCATCTTAATTATTTTGTAATTCACATACTTCTTGACGAATTCATTATTGACAACAATTTAATCTAGCAACCCAGATGCATTTTCGACGAAAACTTCGTGTCAAATGTGTACCCTTAACTATGATGAATGTATATTTTCCAAATTAACATGTGTATTCATTAGTAAAAATCCAATTATTTTTATATGTCCTGTTCATAAATAACTTATGTAAAAGCAGACAGGTAATACAAAACAGAAATATATATAAAATCTCATCAGTGGTGTTTATACTTGAAATTTGACAAACTGCAAAAGAAACATTCCCGAGTTTAACGGTAAATTAAGTTTCTTTTATATAAAGCATAGTTATATTTGACTTAATTTCTTGGATTAATGTGGTGTTTTGAAGTACAGAGTGAAGTTTTGGTATACGCAATGACAAATGGTTATAGAACATTGTAACTGTAATCTCGGCCAGTTGACAAAGACCATATCTAAACCGATAACGTACTATCTAAATTTATACACTGCATCAAAGCGAGCACATTTAACCCATGATTATATTTAGTTTGAAACAAGGCCAGATAATAGGTAGATTCTATTATAAATAAGTATTACTCCTCCCAAACTAAGACTGGAATATAGAACCTTGTATGTGGCGAAACTGTTGAAAAATCGTGGAGAGGATGTTGAGACATAATCTTTATTTTTAAAAAATAATGTTTGTGTATATTTTCATATATTCAAATTATTATCAAGCATTTATGTGCCTCTTTTAGCTAAATATTAAAATCCATTTCAAAGCCCATGTAGCCGAAAACATAGTTGTAAAGGAAGCTTTTATTTAACTTACTTCAATTATATAAAGCTAAATAAAGAAATAGCAGTGCATAGATTTAAAAATTAATGGTTTTCTTGAAAATGTTCAATACCTCTATTCAATAAGCTAAAAAGAGGCATTTTATGTCATAATGAAATTTTACATTTAACAATAAAAGATTCTTAAAACTTCAGAGTTAAGCCAGCTGTCAGAATATTCCGAGAAACTGAATAAGAAAACAGTTCACAAATGTTTTTTCTTGAAATTAAAATTTATCGCTGACGGTAGATTATTATTTTTCCTGTCAGTGTCTAGTTATTCTAATGATGTGTGCCGAAAGTCGAGGGATGAGCGTACAAATGCGCACAGTCATAATAATTAAATTGAGTTACATACGTATATATCATTGCATACACACAACAATGTGAAATTGCTGGTGCATAGCTATCAGAGCGGTATTATCAGTGAGAAATCGAATGGATCGCAATATAATAAAATCCTTCGGGATGCAATTGGATTGGGCAGTGTTCAGGAAATGTCTCTCTCGCTCTGGTTCAGGGTTAGTTCTCTCACTTTCTCTTTAATAATAAAACCAACAAAACTCCACGTGTATCCTTTTGCATCGGAGTCTGAGGTCGAAGCCCTTTCTGAGATAGCAGGTCGACTATCTTTCTTTCATTAAGTTGCTGATTACCTATCCAGTAGGGGATTGCCACATGCAAGCATGACTTCCCGTCGTTGAGGTGGAGACGCTCAGTTAATCCGTTTTTAAATTACTCTTAGGTTCAGCAAAGTTAAATATGCATTGCTAAATCAAAGCAATAAAAACACCAATTAAAATGATATGTTTTTCTTCCTTTTAAACAAACTTTTATTCTCTAAAAACTGTCTAATATCACAATAATTAATAGCTTAGATTGTCAGTTTCAGGTATAGGCCTTGGAAATATTTTGGTGCAATGCGATTGATGAGTCACGTTTTTTCTCTTATCTTAATAAGTAACATTAATGTGTTGGACTTTGTACTTAATTTTTAAGACTATTCTCTATCTAATCGGTAATATCTCTCAAAGTAATTTTCAAAAATCACTTCGCGAGTGTACGTTAAAAATATCAAGAGATAAAACTTTAGTTTTCAGTATATATTAATTTTAAAAAAAATTCAAATATTTGAAATGTAAATGTTTAGAAAGTTTATTTCGTAAAATGTTAAGACCACGAACAAGAATTTCGAATAAAATCCATAACTTTTATGCTATTTACAATTATCATCACAAACTTATATCTTATTGTGTTTTGTACTTAAAAAGATTGTAATGGTTCCTCATGATGCAACGGTAAAAAATATAGGAAACTTCTAAATCTAGTCTTCATATTGACATTATTTCGACATTATTCTGATAAGTCAGTGATATATATATATATATCATGAACTGGTAATGTTTTTTCGGTCCTTTACTAAACGCAAATATTACATACATTATATATTCGGTTTGCATGCTATATTACCTGTTTATGTTACATGCCCAGATAACAATCCTTAATATTTGTTTTAAACTGTTCTAAAACAATGAAAATTTTTAAAAATAATTATATAAAGAAAGAAATGAATTTTCTTTTTTAGTTTAAAAACTGCTTTTCTAAAAATAACGAATTCTCTAACATAAAGAGAGTTCGAATCTAAAAGGTTTTCTTTTTTTCTCCATTAACCTCGCGTCAGGTTTATTGAGTCAAAACTCGACTCTCTTTTTCCTTCCCAGGCATTTTTCAAGGCACAAAGGGATATTTCAAACCAATTCAGGTCATCCATTGCTCAGAGATATTTTTCTCTTTTTGTCTCTTCGCGTCCTTATTCTTTTCGAATGTTTTTCTCTTCCAAAAGTATTTTGAAAGAAACAAAAAAAAAGACTATAAATAAATGTAATGCAGAAAAGAAGAAAGAATTAGAACTAAAAAAATCTGTTCCGAGTAAATCTGCCATCGTTGAAATATTGCTGACATCAGAAAAGGAGAAAAAAGGTTTGAATGAATTTATTCATCCCCAAAACTTAAATTAAATCTGTACCATAAGAAACTTCTCTTTCAACACAAGGGGTATTTTGCCCCAACACACTAATAAATAAGCATTCATTTAATAATTGTTTTTTAACTTTATTTTCAATCATAAATGGATTCTTTTAATTACGTAGGGTTGAAACTTCATAACTCATCTGTATTCTTTGTATACCTAGCTGATAACGGAATTTGTTAAAAATTATTTTAAATTAGCGATTAAATAAATAAATTTTAAACGCAGCTATTTTTGCTCAGTAAATATAAAGATCGTAAGAATGGCCTTTTTCTTGCTTTCCCATAATCGAGGGCAAATTTGTCTAAAGTAATCTGGTGACAGGATCTCAGATTTATTACCTCAATAGGAAGCCCACCATGGATGTGGATCTGGTTTACATTAAATCTGGTTGAAGATGAAATATGTTCAATTTGGCCGGGACGGTACCAGGGTGTTCCAGAACTGCCAAATATCCGCCCCCAGCCCACTACGTGATATATTTTTGTCAAGTTTCATCCTCATTATTATTCTCCTACAAACTGCCTACTTCCTGCCATTTTTTCTACATAGATTTAGCAACTTCTTAATTTTGTAAGTACGTTTAATAAAAATGATTATTTTTTTGAAATACGCTGAAGAGCCAAAATTGCCAGATTGAATAGTCCCCTGTTGACAAACAGGTCTTATGGATGTTGTCTCCATACGCGTACTCGTGCATCCGTCCGATACAATTGGAAACGAGACTCGTCAGACCAGGTAACGTGTTTCCAGTCATCAACAGTCCAATGGTAGTGTTGTCGGGCCCAGGAGAGGAGTAAAGCTTTGTGCAGTGCAGTCAACAACGGTACATGAGTGGGCCTTCGGCTCTGAGAGCCCATATTAATGACGGTCCGTTGAATCAGCGGCAATTTGAGGAAGTATTGTACGTCTGTCTCGTTTAAGGACTCGCGTCTGACGTCAATGGTCCAGTTTTTTCAAGGTCTTTTTTCTGGCCGCACAGATGGCGGAAATTTGATGTTTTACCGGATACCCGATATTCACGGTACACTCGTGAAATGGTCGTGCACGAAAATTAAAATTTCATCGCTACTTCGGATATGCTATGTCCCATCTCTCGTACGCCGACTATAACGCCACGATCAAAGTCACTTAAATCTTGAAAACACGCCATTGCAGCAGCAGGAACCGATCTAATACATTTGCCAGACATCTGTTGTCTTATATAGGCGTTGCCGACCGTATCGGGTTACGATGATTGGTTGCATATCTCCGTTATTTGCATATGCACGCCTGTACCAGTTTTTTGGGCTCTTCAGTGTACATAGATGAGAACTACTGTACACAACAGAACAAATGTATGATTGTAGTAAATAAATTAGAAATCGTACATATAATTCTAAGATTTTTAATAAGCCTGTAATTTTTAATCAGTCACAAAAGGCATATTCGTGAATTCTTTTTTATTTACACAACAGATCATACCGACCTAACTCTTAAACTTTGTTTTGTTTAACGGTCATCTTTGTGCCCCCTTCTGACTGCGCCCTTGGCGGGGGGCAATCTCGCCATCCCCCCGTTACGGGCCTGAATTTGGCGTAGTGGAGAAAGTGCTGAAGCGGCAGCTTAAGTGTTCTTATCATCCAGCCCAATGCCCAAAAATCTTTGTGTTTCTTTAATACGAAGATTAAAAAATCAAACAGACTCAGTTATACAATCGAGAATCAACAACCTCAACAATTCGGCTTCACCACTGAAAATTTTTCCCATAAATAATTTGCTGTACTAAAATGATAATCTGCAATCATTTCCATAGCAGACCACTTGTAATGCAATAATTCATTAAAGGAAAATGAAAAATTATAATTTTTCTGTAATGTTTTGCGATAACCGGTATATCCCAAAATGTGTATTTTGGAGCTGGTTCCCTATCGCATATATGCGTATCAATTCAATCCAGAACAAATTACTGAAACAAAAGCATTATATTAACCCCTTTTTGGTCGGCGTCGCGTGTCATAAGTTCGACTCTTTTGTGCCCGTGCGCTATTTAAATCCGTCATTAAGTCAACGTAACAATTAATTTTAAATACAAAAATCACCTGGTCATGCTTAAATGTCTCAAGTATCCTTTACCATCTTAAATAGATGTAAATAATAAAAAATATCTCAAATGGATGGTGTCATCTAATTGGGAGGTTAAATAAAAACGTAAGGTAAGGGGTTAACAAGCTTTTTATTGTCCTGTTGTAGTTTCATATTTATCATGATTCGTATCGATTCAACTCTCTCTCTCTCTTTCAAACATGAATTTTAAAATTTTACATTTCTCTAAATTGTAAATTTTCCAAAAAAGTTGGTATTATAAAAGCAGAGGAATCAATAGCTATTCTAATTATTTTTACGTAAAATACACGAAAAGAGGGTTTTTTATGAAATTTTTAAAAAATTACAGATATTGTAATGTTTCTGTTCGTATCTATTCATTGTGGAAAACTTAAAATAGTTTTAGTAAGCAAATCAGCAACATTTTGAAAAATAAGTGATAAAAACTACAAATGAAAAACTATAACTCACGCTTAATTAATTTAACTATAACTTATAATTTTCTCGTCATGATACTAACACTTTTTGTCGACTCCAACGGTCGAAGGCAATTTCGCTGCAGAAAGCAACATTTAAAGCAGAAGAGCGCCAGAAGCAAACCTTGCAAAAAAATGAGTCGCAGAGCTGTGCTAATTGCTTTTTCAATGAGAGATGAAAACGTAATTGATTTTCCTACTTCTAATTTATTTTTTATTATGTTAAAGCTAGCTCATCAGAAGTCTTCGAAAAAGGGATGCATTTAAGTATCATTTAAAAAAATACGTTTCTTAATCTTCTTGCTATAATGAGGTTTGATAGAAGTGAATGTTAACTTCAGTTTAATACTTCTGACATTTAAATCGTAATTTAAATATGATATTTTGCAGAATGGTATAGTTAAGTGACTAATTCTTTGGAAAAGGTAAAAGTTATACCTCTGTGGCTTACCGGAGATTTCGTATTGTCAGAGTCATTGTATGTTCGGTATTTTCACATTTCCTCTGCTCATATTGATAGAGGAGTAATGATTTTCTCTTAATTGTATGTAAAGAATTTGATTCAAAATAATTTTTCATTCAGTATTTTAAAGAATAGTTGAAAAAATAATTTCAAAAAGAATGGTTCAGTTTAACTGTTGAAAAACACTTAAAAACTGCATTAAGCCTAATTTATAGTATATTTTTTTCATAATTACTTTTTCCAATTACTTTTTCTTCCCAAGTTTTAAACCTATGTCATACGCATACGTTATTGAACGCTTCTGCTCAGGCTAAACATTTTCTTAAATCGTAAACACACAGTTCAAAATAAAGAAATTCCAAGTAAGTTCCTAAAATCGAGACAAAGCAACTTTTAGAGAGCATACGTCTTAAAATTCACCTCTCTACTCTTACTCTACCCAATAAAGAAAAAAAATCGAGTGATTTTGAATTTGCTTCCTCTGTCTTGTTGAATTAATGCATATTTAAATTATGCAAGCGTTATTAAGCAATGACATTGTTTCTGTAGCATCCCAGATTCAGATTTGAGGCTCCTTTCAAGCACCATTCTAGACGTTTCATTATTTTGACGTTTCTTGAATTCTATAATTAAAGAATTATATACAGAGTTAAAAGAAATCGCACATTAATTTTTCAAAAAAAATCAACTTATATAAATATGTTTTTTAGGTCTCAAAGCATCAATATGGACTCTTATATTCAGTGAGAAATAATGCATCTAATTACTTTTCCGAGTGTAAAGGGTTCAATTTCAAAAATTCTGCAATTCGATACACGAGTTAAACACTTCATTGTTTGTGAAAGGTTAAAAGAATATTTTGCTCAAATATGGCATCTTGAGATTATATTTGTATATAACATAGGTATGGAAATATGGGATTGCATACATAAAATATTTGACTTTTAAAATAGAAGGGATTCTTTCTGAAATGAACATATATAAATTAAAGATGAATTTAAGGCGCAGATTAGAAAAAAAAATATCTCGTTCAGTTTCATGTCATTAGCGGCATAATGACTATATTTTGGTGGTAATATAAATTATTTTATACTTTATTTTAGATTTTATTAAAAATTTTTTACTCATGAGCCACCTTTTATCCCAAAAAATTGTATCATAACTTCAAAGTTGGGAAATAAATACGAAAAAGGAAATATTAGTTAGTGATAAATAAACGAAATTAAAGTTAAAATTGTTATTCATCAACTTTTATTGCTTTATGTCAAGATGGCTTTCTTTAAACAATTCTTCCATATATTGAAGAATTTAATTGATGAACCGATGTGGCCTAGCTGTTGGAGTTTTTCTTGTATTTTCTCCAAGAGAAACACAAATTTTCCCTCCTCCAGGAAGTCCCACAGGAAGATATATAGAAGCTACCTCAAGTACTACACATATTGTAGCTTTGATCAACAGAAGATGTCACACTTCCCTTTATCATGAGTCCTTGACTGATGGACTTGGCAAGTTACGCTAGACCAAGTAGGATTAGTCAAACGCAATAAAAAAATTTAATGGACGAAGAATATGTGAAATTTTTCGCAACTCACAGTTCAAGAATCTTTTCTCTATGCGGAAAAAAAGCATTTTCAATTTAAAATAATTTTAGGTTATATTTGTATATTGTTATGTTATGGAGTTTGTCACCACAGTTTGAAGAGATTCTGATTCATTTTGTTCTTACAGAAGATCTTTTCTCCTTTAAATGCTCTAAAGATTTCTTGCATAAGAAAAATATTTCCATTTCACAGTAATTTCAGATTTTATCTTTTATATCAAATCTTCTTCCTATCAATAAATTTCAGTTACATAGATTTACTATTCCACTTTTATTGATTGGAATATGAAGTTTCCAGTTGTTTTCTGTCCCGGTGGCAAAAGAAAGACACTTATTTTTCATTCAAACCGATTCAAATCAATCTAGCACGGAATAACGGAATTACAAATATATTCTGATAGCCATGTTAACACGTTCAAGCCGACCTGAAATTTTTATTATTCAAGTGTGATCCACCGGTGGTACACTCCGACGTGTTAAGGAAGAGGGTTCTAAACACTGAAGTTCTGAGTTTCTGAGGATACCTGGAAGATTATTTTTAAAATAATAAATTGGAAATACAGTTAAATATCCGAAACATTCTCTACCAAATTATTGTGTTTTTCTCAACAAGGACGCAGCAAAATGCCTAGAACTCCACTAATAGATTCCAGAAGAACACTTTGAAAACTTAGAAATATCATTTAAATGAATGAGGAAAACACCTCACACTACACTAAGTTCATCTGTATCAATTATAAAACCAGCTTACCTCGACACATACTTAAGGTGTTAAGCTCAACGCTAACGAACATTGCTCTTTCAAATAACCACTTGCTACTAATTTTAGGAAGCTATCCATTAATCCGGCTATCCGCTATGCTGGATCCCTCTTGCCAATCGGCTGATTGTCTAGATGCCCGAGCACTGAGGATCTTGACCTCTCAGTTTTGAACTTGCGATAGCATTCCTAGTGAAATGCCATTTATTTCACAGGAGTTCACGAATTTTAATATTCCTGCAGTCATTCTTATAAATAGCAGAGATGCTCATGCAATAAAAAGGTTTATGCAACACTTTCCACGACAAAGTAATTATATTCCCTCATCTTATGTCTGCCATATCTTAGATTGCGGAATATCCGCAAGCAGGTGAAAACTCGTTAACGAAGTGATCAAAGGAAAAGTTTTGTGAGCGTAAAGAAAAAGATAAAAGAAATCGTCCCCGAGATTTT
The DNA here is from genome assembly GCA_013235015.1 of Araneus ventricosus. NCBI lineage: Eukaryota > Metazoa > Arthropoda > Arachnida > Araneae > Araneidae > Araneus > Araneus ventricosus. The sequence goes on from BGPR01000869.1 coordinate 264,368, forward strand.
CATTTATCTTTACATTTTCAACCTCCTTGAATCCGAAAAATCCAAATTTTAAATTATGTCTGTCTGTGAACACAATGATTCGAAATTGCAACGAATAGAGGAATGAAATTTGGTATGTGGTCTTAACACCAAAATTGTAGATCGGTATAAAATTTTGAACGAAATCCGTCGATCGAAGGCTGTGCATCTGTACGTCCATGTGCGTGTACACAAGATAACTCAGAAATCTAGTGATATATATGTATGAAATTTGGTAAAGGGTTTTATCGCTTAACTGTAGATTTTTATCAAATTTTGGACCAACTCCTTCAAACGATTGACTGTCTGTCTGTTCCTGTGTATGTGAGTGCAATAACTCAAAAGCTTCACAAGTTGGATAAATAAAATTTGGTATGTGATTCTTACAACAAAATTATAGATCTGTTTGAAATTTTGGAGTAAATTGGTTTAAAAAGAAGATGTACTGTTCCAAAATTCATGTTCTTTTCTCTTCACTGTTCGTCGAAGCTAAGCACACCATACTGAGGAAGTATAGGAGAAAATCGAGAGGAAAACACTCCCACTCGTTCCTATTGCATTTGTTCGAAATTCATGAACAGTAATTCTATCTCCCCGTAAAGGGTAGAGAAAGGTTTTCTTCCTGTTCTAGCGACCGTTTTCTCAAGATCAATCTCGTTTTCTTTCTCCCCGTTGGTTGCAAAAGAAACAGAAGAAGGGTGTTTTTCCACAGCGTCTGCATTTCGCCGATAGGTGGCACCAAAATCACCTCATCAGCATTATCGGGAACAATTAATTAGAGCCCCAGAGTGAGCGCATGCGTCCGGCAACAAGTGGAAAGAATTTTCTGTAGTTTTGTTATTGTCCGATTTCTCTTTGCTGGAGAATGGTGCCTTATATTCGGAAAAGGAGATGTATTGTGGTGACATTTTATCAGATGTTGTAAGACTATTCTTCATAAAATAGAGAAAATCACAACACAAGAGTTAAATCTATTCCACCAATAAGAAACTTACTGAATTTCAAAGCATATTCATCGGAAAATTTAACATTTAGCTAGTAAAATGAATCATGTTTATTTTAAAAGTTAAATATAAATGAAAGTAAGCGTAGAGTAAAATATAATTGGGAAAAGAGACTACTTTGAACAGGAAGATGTTTATTTCAATGGTCATAGCTTCATGTGAGTACTAATCTTCCAAATTTTAATTTTTTATGTCTAATAGATTTGCTGACTGATTCATAAATAATTAATTGTATCGGAAAAGATATTTAATTGTACGTAAGTTAATATACGCAGTAAAAGAATGAAACAGTTCAAAATTTAAAAGAACGGTTATTTTTAGTGGTCGTAATAGAAACAATAAGTTTTTATAAACTCAAATGGGACTTTTAACGTGAATGAGATATAATATAGATTTTTTCAATTAATTAGACTTATTTGGCCATTTTTCTTAAGCTCTTTCATTTAAGAATTCTAATTAAAACATGTATGGCGATGTCACATTTTGAATTTTTCTAAGGAAAACAAAATCGGAATTGTACAGTATCAAGACGACGAAGGTCCCACAACAACATCAAAGTTTCCACAAAGTTAAATGTTTTCGAATTTTAAAGGGGATTTTTTTCATTGAAAATATATTGAAAGTATTAAACTATCAAATTCGTTCTGCTTCTATAGGCTGCCCTACACTTCTCTCAAGCAAACAACAAATAAAATGTCATGTGAACAAATTTTTATTAAATATTGTTTTGTGGAAACATCTTGGATAGAATGACCTTAAACATCTTTCATTACTGAGTTCAACAAAAATGTGCCTTTCATCTTGAGGATCAAATTTTAATAAAAGAGAGCATAGCGGCATACGGATTTGGTTTTTTAAAAAAAGTTTTGCGTTTAATTTTAAGGCTGAAGAGCCATATTTGACCATACTGTGCCAAACAGATGGTGATAAAAAAAAACTAATACAAACTGTAACATGGTTGTATGTGAATCCATGTTACAGTTTGAAACGACAAAATTTTAATATAAAATGAAAAAGATCATTTAAAAACGAGTAAGTACTCTTACTGTCTTTAAGATTCGAAACGTAAGGTGGACAACTTTTCCAAGAAGGTTAAGAGGATGAACTTGGTGAAAATTCAAGAAAGAAAAAAAAACTAAAGTGATTCAGTAATAGAAAATCTGAAATCAAGTAATTCTGAATCAAACAATAAGGACAAAATCATTGTAGTCTTTTAATTTGATAACTTTTAGATACTTATTATGGGTAGGGGTACTTAATGGTTCATTATAGTAAGGATTATAGACCGGCTTAAGTCTGAAAGAAGACCAGATCACTAACGTACGTGATCACTGGAGCCGTAGCGACATACAGCTGATAAAAAAGGAAGGGGCAAGCCTATGAAAAAAAATTAACCGATGTTGGATCACTCATAGCACTGAGAACTTATGATATTATTGTTAAAGGGAAAGGTGTCTTTAAAAATATTATTAAAAAGCATATAATAAAGGATTTATATTTGAATCTTCCAAAACTGAAGCTCGTACGGATGAAAGTTACTTCAAAAGATAGAAAAGAAAACAAAGGTGTTTTAATTAACTTGCTTTCGCCGACCTATTTATATTAAATAAATCTATACAAATTTCCAGACTTTCCAGATTTCCTACAGAATAATAAAACTTGCAAGCATATCTATCCTGTAATTGAGAGATAATTTGTTTCGAATATGTAAGCATTAAAGATGATATTAAAGGCTATATACATTCATTTTTAACCTTAAAGATATCATTAAATTTTTAAAAAATGATAATATCTTTTAATGTTAATCGAGCTTATGCAATAAAGCTCAAAGTTTGTTTCAACTGCCTTAATTAACTATTGCAGTAATGCAATAGCTAATAAATTGCAGTTATTACCTGTTGTAATACCGCAACCCCGATTTTGAATTCTTCACATTACAGTCTTATTTATCTGGTAATATGCCTTCCACGGAGGGGCACCGAGAGTACACGAATATGAGTTGCTGACTGATAAGTAAGCAGGAACTCGCTTCCCCTGTGGGTATAGTAATGGTGGGGCTCTGGGTCCTTCCACCAGGGATAGTACGTACCTCCTTCGGGAGAGGTCGGGCCGTGGGTCGGTGATGGGCTACTAGGACTCCGGCTTCAATACTCGAGCTGTCGTAACGGTCACTGTCATTCAGAATCCCGGATAAATCCAGGGTGGGGTGATCCAGATCTTTCTGGTTATCTGGTAATATGAGTGGGACGCTAATGGATGAAGTAAAGCCGTCGAACGAAAATTCATTTCTGTAGTCTTGAAGTGGTTTTTAAATAAATTGAGCGTTTCGATCCATTACAGGCTTTTTTTGTAGGTATAATTTCTTTATGGAACTTTTTTTCAATTTTCAATCCATTTTAGTTCTAACCATCATTCTTTTCATAGTGTTTCTTCCTTAGAACTTTAGTTATCCCATTTGTTATTTTTTCTAGTCCAAAATAAATATACTGATTTCCAAAAATATCAAATCATTCATTGTTTATTTATTTCGAAATGTATGGAAACTTAAAAAAGATTAAACCCGTTATTCTTATATTGCATTTCAAGCCTATTAATTAAATATGCATATGATGATTAGTGTCTTTGACACTAAGTCCAAATCACAAAATATTGCCGGCAGGATTTGACAGTGCCTTTACAAACTGTCTTTTACCATAAGGGGAAATGGTGATGATTATTTCCGTCAATTTTCGTTGTTTCGTTTATTCCTACATTTATTGATTGAACAAGTCTTTCTTTTTATTTATTTGAAGAAAAAGACAAATTGGGCAAGTAAATGTGTACGGAGGGAGTATTTTTTTAAGCATAATGAATATATATATCATACTAATGTTTTATGCAGTGTGGACTTCTGACATCCACAACCAAAAGGTTAGAATCAAAAATATCCCAACCACGTTTAAAAAAAATTAGATTTTACAACACTGCTTGGAAATGAAATTATGTAACCTTTTCCGTTCCTTCATTTATTCTAGATCCAGAAACCTCGAGTTGCAAATAATTGTAAAACAATCCATATTTCCTTGCGATCCTTAAAAATTCTATTGTTTCTATTCCTCCAGTAAGCCTAGAAGCACTTCACTTCGTTTCCCTGACTCCATCAAAATGCCGTTACGACGAGTCTTTTTGCTACAGAGAATAAAACTTCTTACCTCCAGGATATGGGCTCGTATCCTTTTCCTCGAATAAGGATACTTTCGGTGGGGAGGGGGAAGAGGAAGGACAAAAGACGCGTCTCAGAAACAAATACTAAATGGTCGGAAGGAATTTTCCGGCAATAGAAACACCTCTTTTTTCCAGGAAAAACCGGGGAGGAGTGTGGGACAAAAAGATCTTCTAGAAAAGGAAAAAGCTGGAAAATCTATTGACATGGAGTATTCGAAACGACTACAAACTGGAAGGGGGAGGGGGGATCGTCTGAGTATTTGTTTTGTTTCCAGTTCTTTCTTATCGTCCAAGAAGGGAATATTTATGACATTTGAAACGCGATATAAAACAGTCGAGGTATTTGAAAGAATACGTGAAAGAAAAGAAATGGCTATTACTTCTGCATGTAAGAGTTGTTTTTCAGAACGGCGTACATAAAAAACATACATGAAAAAAAACAACACTCAATTATACTTGCATGTAAACAATACTTTTTTAAAACAAAAAGTCATTTGTAACATCCGCTTAGTTTCCGGACAGGCTGGTGAAACAAATCAGTTATTGTACATTTAAATGAATGAAAGCATATTGATTAGAAAAATGATGCAGAATTATTTAAAGCTACGAGTTTAAAGGAATTGTGCAAGAATTCAACATTAAAAAAGTTCCAAGCGTATAATAATCATTCGAGTAAACTTGCTTAGTAAGCAGGCGAATGTTTTTAACTGATTTGTTAGCTTAGTTTAGTTAAGTTTAATCCATCTGGCCTTTAAGTAATGTAAATCTCTTCCCCCCTCCCCCCCGTCCCTCCTCAACCTCCAAAACCAGAGACTTTAGTATTGATTTTAATTTAATCTCTGTACGAGCAGTTTCAAGTTCTAAGTAAAATAGTAAAAAAAAATGTCAAACCTTTTTTTAGCACAATCTAAAAACTATTTAATTACAGATCGGATATTTTTAAATTAGAAAGCAACACATTTTTTTCAAATTTATAAAACATAACTTAAAACTTTCAAAAGTAACTATTAATAAGTAATGTTATTAGAATAATGTGCCATAATTTAAACGATACTTGACTTTAGTTTGAATATGCTCGAATGCACGCCTTTGCAATTTAAATGAAAACATAAATTCAAAATATTCTGAAATCACCGCAAAAAAATCGAGATCTCGGAGGCCCCTAAAGTTGAGGGGCCGAAAGGCAGTTGTGTACTTTGCTTATTTATAATACGGCTCTGGATTATGTCCCGTCGGACGTACAAGAGGACTATTTTCGGACGGACTTAGTAATTTTCAACCGCGGCTATTTGACGAGGATGATACTTGACTCTCTACTTCACAATAACGTGAGGATGCTTGATACTCGAAACATATATAGTCTGCAACAAGCTCACGTACATGGATGAGGAATTCACGTACTTGATAGAGAAATTTAAATCAGGTCTTGAACTCGCAATCCTTCAATCCCGAAGCTGATACCTTACCACAGATATCTTTAATTTATCTAAAATATGCAGGGCTTTTATAGAGATTTTTTCTGTGGTGGCAACTATTTAATTGCCATATTTTCTTTATTTCTAAGTGAAACTGTTGGTAACTTCTGCTCTTAAGGTTAGCGCTTTACTAGAATCAAGGATAAAAGAAAGAATCAAAGTATCATATTCTCCTTGAGTTATACCTTTTATTCTCCTTTCAGTTTCAAATTTCCCAACTTTGTAGGACTTTGACTGAAGATCAACTTTCAGTTAATTTCATACAACTGAGTACTTAAAAAGGTTTATAATTTTATTTGTTTGGCATTTAAAACTTTGAAAATTTTCAGTTGTTATTACTAAAATAAGATTCATAACCATTGTTAACACATACATACCCTTACACATACACACACAAAAAAATCATGTTCTGCTTGGGATTAAAAAGTCTTCTAGAAAATTGTAATAAATGATGAAAATCTGTATCGGTGTAAATGTTTGAAAATATTAATGTCTTATTATTTATACATATATTCTTATATATATTATTAAGATATTGTTTATTTTTTTATATCTTGCCATTCTCTTCTTGAATCAGTATCATTTATGAATTTAAAGCCCTTACATTTGCTATATTTGACGGAATGTTGTGGACAGCCGTGTACATTTTCTGATTGCTTCGAAATCAAATACCGTTTACTTTCCATAGTTATTTTTAAGCAATGAACTTTCTTCTATCTAATGGAAACAATCAGAATTTTTCTAAAGGAAAAATCTGAGCTTTAATTTAACTATTGCTCAGTATGAATATTCCAAGTGCAAATTCTAACTGCTGCAAATTTTCCATCTTACTCTCAAGTGTCCGAATCCACAAATGTATCTGGTATTCACAATCAATTCTAATGATTCTCTAATAAGAGGCTATATTTAGACTGCTGTAATCTAAAGTCTGCGGATATCCTTTTAACCTCTCAAAGGAACCACGGTAAAACAATTTAAACAGCAGTGCATCTGTACACCATTTTGTGATCTTCCCTGGATTCATTGTTCTTTTGCCTTTATTTGAGTATTCTGATTCATGACAGTCGCTGAAATCGAAACCTTTTGAAATGCAAGAGCAACCGAATTTCGTGGATGTTCAGTTCAATGGCAAATGTTCGAATCACATGCTAGGAAAAGTTAGCTTAACATTTGGAACAAAGCAACGTTGCATTGTTAAGGTCCAAGTGGGTGGAAAATTGTCATTGACACGAGTGTTTGATTCCGACCAACAATAGGTATTGGGAAGACATTTGTTTGAAGAAGTTTTCTGCTTGATAACGTTGCATTAGCGTGTAGTGAAAGCAGCATTTCTGAAAAGGTAAATGAAATCGGTTTGAATAGAGGGTGTTCAGTGTAAAAGATGAGAGAATACAAGGATACACTGGATGTTTTGGATGAAGCAAACTTGTGGAATGTTCCCCATCTCTGGCAGCTTTGTAGAGTAATATGCTGTCTCTGCTTGTGTAGAAATGCCTGAACTGGATTTGAATTGGAATGGTAGGGAACTTCCTTATTGATTATTTACCAGACTTTCATGTTTCTTATTCGTTCTGGAAGAAGTGGTCAATCGTCCTTTCAACTCCCGCAAAGCATTTCTGCCACTTCCAAAGCAAAAACTCAAGAAAGACAAGAAGAGAAATTTTGAAATGCACCAGAGCACCTGTAAGAAATTTGCAGACAAATACAGGAAACACACATACTATGACTGACTGATTTGATCAATGGCGTTGCATTTGAAATTTTTCATTGAGACTCAATGGAGCATTTAAATCATTAATAAAAATTTATACACATTAAATTTCAACGCAAGGAAATTGCTCTTTTAGTTCAGATTAGGCTGATATCGCAATTTTTTTTAAGTTTTAATTTCTAGTTTACGAACTTTAAAACGTTTGATCGTTTCAATTTGAAATCTTGAGTGGTCAGACGGAAGACTCCTTAAATTCCCTGTCCTTCAGCAGTGACTCATTCTACATGAGAGTCACGTAACCATAGCAACCGGAGGCTGTTATCCGCCTCACAGTTTTCTCTCGAGGGAGAGTGAAGGTGTGGATGGATAAATCAGCTCCCCTTGTTTGTTAGGGAATAGTTTATCTTGGCCATCGTCCACCGCAGAGCAAATCGAAGGAATTGGATGGCAATGGAATTCAGTCGGACAGATTGTTTTTCTTCTTGGGATTCATTTCTTTTCTTAAGCAGCATTTATCAACTCGATTTTCTTTTCTCCCATGCTTATTTTAATATGTATGGCTGCCAAAGTGTCATTATTTACTTGGATCCAGAGGAATACACTTGGAAGCCTTCTTTAAATATAGCTTATTGACTTATGATACTTGAGAAAGAAGATATGCTACCACATCAGTCACTATTACAATAAAAATAGAATTTTCACAACCCAGAAACATTGCTAATTGGAATAGCATGAATATTACTGTGTGTTTATTGAATAAAAAAGCAATATTAATTTTAATTTGTTGCAATTTATTTCAATGTTTGTAATTGTGGTGGCTGAGTTTTTTCGAACCTCATCTGTTGAAAAATTTTCATTTTTTAAATGTGTGTTGAAATTCTCCAATGCTGTGCATAGCTCTTTAAGATCCAAATTCGATAGCAAAACATGAGGAATTTTTATATTGGAAGACATCCAAAATTTTGCACTATAACTATAGGTAGCCGTTAGTGGCGAAGTTTATTCTCTGGGATCCATGAAGCAGTAATAGATATCAATTTATTGGTTTCTCACTGAAATACTGTAAATTAACAAAACAATTCTTTGGACATTCAAACTTTGATGAAATTTCTTCAAAAAATTTATTAAGTTATTTTTCATAAAATTTTAATTGCCTCATATTATATATTGTTCTATTTTCTACTATGAACGTAATTATAGCATTATTTTCATCTTTTCAGTGTTGATTCAAACTGCTATCAATGCTGTGGATGAATAACTATTGTTTAAACACTGTAGATTTATCTTAATAATTTTCAAATCAAGAAAGGTATAGGTAGTTTTGTTTTTATGTCTTATAACTTAAGCTTATATTGCAGAAGATAATCCACAAAGGAAATATTTCGAATTTTCGTATGTAATAAATAGTGGATCGGTATTATATTAAAACACATGTTAGTTTCATAGTTGGTTATGTAGTCTTTATACTTAGTGATAAAATACAAATTTACGATGTATAATTCATAAGTAGTAGACTTTGCCTATTTTGTTATAAAATATTGCCAAGATGTACGATCTGATAGATTCTTTTAAAGAAATTATTTTGAAAATTTCATATACTCTTATACAATAGGAAGGAATTTTCTCTAAAAATTCATTTAGAAACTCGATAAGTCCATTAAAACTTTTATAAAATATGTAAAATATTTATTAAATGAAACACTGAAATATTAAAAGTACATTGTATTTAGAACGCGCAATCTAAAAAACAATCACAACAATAAATTAATAGAAGTGAAAATTGAAAACCTTTTAAAAAAAAAATTGGAATAAAAGTGAATCCGGCCTGTAGACTTCGTCAAGGGTCACCTGTAAGATTGGATTCAAACCAGGGATTTTTTCTGTGAGGGGCCTGACTTTCGTCCAAATTTTGTCCCATCGTTTCCCGAAAATCCCAAGAAGGTTCCGGAAGTAGAATTAGTAGCACATGACTATGAATTCCAAATTTAACAAAAGCACAGATAAAATTAGTTCTTATTCCAGAAGAGTGCAAGTACATAAAACAGAATTAAATTTGAAGTCAGAAAACCGAAATCCTCACATAATGATTTGTACGAATATACAATATGGCCATTAAAATAAAAAAAATGCCATGACTAATGTTTATAACAGTTTTAAATATTATTATTGTTTATAATTTAGCTCATTAATAAGTTTAAGTTTTTTGCAATGACGAATTTAGAAACCATTTTTCTTCTCTTGTTTTTGAATACTTTTACACAAATGCCTTGTTAATATTAGGTATGGTTTTATGAATCAGCTCAGCTTCACATGTACGAAGAATGGAATTTTGATAAAGGTTATGAAAAGGATTTTTTGAGTGTTTTTATAATTTTCCAATTTTTATCTCATGTATTATGCAACATATTAACTTTTACTTCATGAATGGTAAAATTAAAGAAAAATCGCTCTAACAAAAATATATATATGCATACAAAGCGTTAAATATACACAGTTCCAAAATGCAGGATTTAATAAGAAAAGAAAGAATTTTCATAATGTAAAACACTATGAAAACACCTACAATGATATAATTATAGTAAATCGAAAGTGTAAATCAATTACAAGAGGAACAAAAGTAATTTACATTCTTGCTACGATTATGTTTAACTTTTGCTTGTTGTTAAAGTAAAGTTTGTGTAGCAGGAATGTGAAATTTATTCTGGTGTTTGCTCTATACTTTGCATATTTTTATTAGTATGAAACTCTACAATACGTTTCGATAATATTCCTTTAACTATGTATATTTAATTAGTTATCTGTTTACCTTTAAAGTTTTTCTCAGTTCATCACTTCGCAGAATTCTCTTAAACTGTTGTAAAGAGCAACTTTGAAAGTCAATGAGATTTACCTTTTCATAATCCCTTTCATGCACTAAATGCAAATCCTGATAGTTTTTCAAATTTCTTGCAATACATTTTGTTGAAACAAAGAAACAGAAACGAAAGAAAAAAAAATCCTGCTGTCATTTGTATTTAATGCCATTTTCCCCATCGAGTGAGTAAAATACCCAAATGGTAAAATGGGATTCGGCTAAATTACTTTGCACACTAAGGATTTTTTTTATTGTATGAATTATTATAGTTCTCATTATATTGTATTGTTTGCTCTTGTATGGTTTGGTTGTTTAAAAACAGCTTATGTGTAGTGTGCCTGCATAAATCGAAACAAATACTCCAAAATAAAATCTATGCCCGTCCTGTTAAGAAAGGAAGACAAAAAAAAGTTGCCGCTGTGCAGTGGATTAACGGAGTGCTTGAACTCAGGTTTCTTCCCATCCGTACTTGGCTATTTCTAGGAAAAAGTGGCATAGCAAATAGAATTATTTAGCATGTATTTGGAGGTGCCATATTAAAAGAAAAAGGTTTTTCGTTATAGACACTGTAGGTTTGAATTTATCGCACTAATATTTGAGTTTCATTTATTTGCCTACAATATTCACTCCACATGTGCTTGAAAAATTAAATGTTCTTATATTTTTAAACGAGATTAAGCATGCTATGTGCTGGAATAATTAATACTTTTAAATGTTTATATCATTGTTGAATAATTATTACATATGTGTTCTGCAGTGACTTTATTTGCAAATGTGCCGAGATCTTCATTATTTTCATTATAATGTGAATGTACGATAATATAGCGTATGCACTGAGTGAAAACAACCTCCCTTTTTCTTGTACCTTTAGTTATTTTATAATCAAACTTTATTTCCTATTAGATTTCCCTTCTGTTCCTTATTTATTTTTACATCAAAGTATAAAGATAGAAACCACTGAGCAACTTATACAATGAATTTTAATAATTAGCTATGCTTTTTGAAGTTTAGTAGTGAATTTGAAGCTAAGAATCTGAAATTTAAAATTATTTATGATGTTGTAAAAAACATATGAGTAAAAAACTGTCATTCATTTTAAGAAGTTAATTACAATGACATAAATAAGAAAGCACAGAAAAACTGAATATTTCTATTATAATAAAATTATTATTATAGAGATCTTGTAGTTAAAAAATATTAAACATTTTGAAAAATATGTTGAATGGAAAAAAAAAATTGAAACTAATGGCATAAATTTGTATGTAGGTTGGTTAAATATTATTGACAAATGCAAGGAAAAAGAGAGAGAAAGACAAGCAGCGGCAGTGGAAACAAGAAATTAGCAAGTTTCATTTTTAAAATTTTTAAAAAAAGAAGTGATAATCATTTTTCTGAGAAAGATTTTCTAACATCAATACAAAATTCAAGCGAATTACTGTAAGCATTTATTGTAAAATTCATTGTTTTATAGTCACGTTCATAAATTTCCTCAGAAAGCGTACCCCATATGTATAAACTTAGTAATGCTCGGTTACATTTTCAAAACCTGTAAACCATATCTAAACACTCTAAATAAATTCCTTCTATTGATTTCACTTTCCTCGATTCTTTTTAAAATTTTATTGTGATGTAAGGTAAGTTTATTTTTAGCTACATTCTATTCTTTTCCTTCTCCTCTCCTCCCCCATCTTGGCATGGTGCCAAGAACGCTTGCGTCCACCCTCCGCCAGAGGGCAGTCGGTGGTTGTCCACGTGCCCTGCCGATGCTGATGCCGGTGTTTTTGTGTTCCCGCAGATGTCTGACGACGACCGATTGTCCCTGACGACTGCCGTGAGCGACGAGGAAGAAGGGGGGTCCGCGGACCCCCGGGCGACCGCGCACCCCTCCAGCAGCTCCCGGAGAGCGGCGGCCGCCGCTTCCTTCAACTGCACGGGGGCCGTCAGGAAGGCCGGGTAAGTACTGCGCACGCTCAACGCACTCACTGCGGACCAGCCGTAAACAAAGACACATCACCGGACTTGGTGGATAGGAAGAATTTTTCAGGATACCAAATCGTGCGATTATTCACAGATGACAGAAGTCGGACAAACCTGCCTATACCTCCTCGTTAAAAAGATATGTATAGGATGTCCACAAAGTCTCTCCACAATTTCAAATTTTTATTAAGAAAACAAATGAGTTCACAAATCTGTGAATATATTATAAAATGAGCAGTAGAGAATTGAAGAGGTTTTCCCCCTTATTTAGCACACCTCTATATGGGCACCATTAGTTGCACGGAACACTTCAAAACGGAGCTCGTTTTTCACCATGTTCTCTGCAGCATATTAAGCAGATTTTGTATTAATTTTGGAGTGATACACATAACAACACTTTTTGCGATTAAGAAATAACTCAAAAAAGTAGTAATGAAAATTGACTAAATGTGTATCGAGACTGCTGAATAGGAATTTGAGAAAAATTGTTACATGGATATTGTTTTTTCTTCTTGTAACAGTCATTTTTTTGGTGAAAAGATATGTGTAGTATAAGTTATTATGTAGTAATAAGAAGAATTTTATTGCAAAAATAATCAAAAATTAATTTGCTTCTTGTCTGAGAGACTTAGAATCTTGCTATAAGATACTGGCAAATTTCAAAACTTCACACTTTGTTTGCGGGTAACTCAAATCACAGTCCTACTGCGGCCAACCGTTGAGCGCGAGGGACTGTGATTACTGTCTTGAAAATACTGAGCGTTGTATGCGGAAAACTGAGATAACAGTTCTTTATGGTAAATACATTGTCTAGAGCGAGCACTTCTACGGTTTGTCTTTCTTTTGAGCTTCCATCTAATTCGTATATCGCGAACAATGTGTTAAGATCTTTACTCGAATAAGCCCTCTACCGGTGTTCGCTCTATCCCAATCGGCCCCTCAAAAGATATGTTAAAACTTCAGAACAATATAATCCACATCTAACGAGTTAAGTAGTAGAGTGCTAGTTAGGTTGAGTATTTTAGTGTAACGTGTAAGTAGAGTAGTGTTAATAAGAGATTTTTTTTCTCCGCATTCTTGATACAATACATTGTACAACATCAATGTCCTCGAGTTAATTAAGGGCCTCAAAAATTCACTTACAATCACTGGGGATATAAGGTAATTAATTATAAACTAACGAAAACAATTCAAAAATAAAAACAACTTATTTTTACATATTTTAGTTTTGACTTTGAATTAATCAAATAAACTCGAATTATAGTCGATAATTCAATATTTTGTTAATAGGGAATTCAGAGGAGCATAGAAAAAATGCGAATTCTCAACGAATTCAAATTAAAACGTTCGAATCAGTCCAAATTCCACTGTAATAAAATTTAGCAGCTTCCTTGCCTTGAATATATCAATGTAAGGAAACAACCTTTACAGAAAAACGAGTTATCGGTGTTGTTTTCCTTCGGTATTAGTCGAAATTCTTAGACATAAAATACTATTAAAAAAAAAACATTTTAAGCTTAATACACTTATTCTAACACACAGCTTATTTAAAAAAAATTCTAAAATGATTTCGATAGGGTGACAAGACAATATGTAGATACACCTCAAAATAATCAGCCAGTTTTAAAACCGACGCAGACCTTTCTTGCTACCATGCATTTTTGATTGAGTTAATAAGTTTTAACCTTCTAGAACAGTTTAGATAAGAATTAAGGTGAAAGATATATGTTGAAATAAAATACTCAATCCTTGAAGATTAAAAAGGGAAATATAACAGGAAGAAAAATAATTATATTTTGGGTCACATTTTGTTCAAAAAAATAGTAGCTCGAAGAACCGGTTCGGAGAGTCGCTAAATTTAGACTAAATGAAAATACATTACGTACAGTGATGGAGAAGTAGTGTTAATGAAAAAACTAGTGACAGAATTCTTTTGTGGTTTATTTATCTTCAAAACGATGCAATTATTTTTTTATGAAGTGAACTTCAGAGTAGGAAAAACATAGCTTAAAAAATTGCCATTGGTCCATTTAAGGAAGCCGTTGCCTAGATTGGATCACTAATTTCTTTAAGCACAATTGAAGTAAAAATATTTTTTATTCTCAAACTCATATCAGCACACAATTCATGAACCCAAGTATGACATTTTATGCTGTGTCACTTACTTTTCTCCCTTTGTTTCCTCACAAATGATACAAAACTACGTAACCTTAGTGTTTGCTTTTTTTTATCCAACATTTGGAAGCTTTAATGTCATTTTAATATTATTATTTTTTATTATTTGTTATTTATGTATTGGCTTATTCCACTTCCAATTTATAAGGATTGCTACAGGCAATAACTGCTTTCTAACTCATTCCTATAATAATACCCATTTATTTGAACAGTCCAAATTCACTTGCAATTATTGAGAATATAAGGTACGGAATTATAAACTAACAAAAACAATTAAAAAATAAAAGCCACTTATTTTTACATATTTTAGCTTTGACTTCGAATTAATCAAATAAACTCGAGTCATAGGCAATATTTCAATATTTTATTAATAGGGAATTCAAGGGAGAAGGAAAAATTGCGAATTTTCAACGAATTCAAATTAAAAACGTTCGAATCAGCTAAGTTTCACTGTAATAAAGTTTAGCAGCTTCCTTTCCTTGGAAATATCCATGTAAAGAAACAACCTTTACAGAAAAACGGGTTTATCAACGTTGTTTTCCTTCGGTATTAGTCGAATTTTTGGTCATATCTAGGCATCTTTTGAACAACAACAACTAATTTCTCATACCTTATTTAAAAATTATTTTAATAAAACTGTTATCTGAAATTATAGCCATACAAATTTCCTATTTGAGGATATAATAGCATATTTTCTTACTTGCAGCATAAGGACATTTTGTCTTTGGTTAAAACAATTAATTGATGACGCCTGAATATTAACACTTGTTCTCTAACTGTAACCACGTATCGCTTTCTCCTAAAAATGATTTCATACATTTTTATTTATATCGTTACAATATAATTTGCTTATTTTACAGCCCAAATATTTAATAGAATTGAAGTCATGACCAGCGACTCTTCCCTTTTATAATTTGACTTTTAGAACAAAATAGAGAAATGAAATTTCATGTTCTCTTAGAGATAGATATAAGTGACCTTTATTTTAAAAAAACGAAGTAAATTTCAGTAAAAAAGTTTAGTAATGTAAATTAACATTCTGTTTTGAAGCTTCAGGAGGACTATTT
Organism: Araneus ventricosus; assembly: GCA_013235015.1. Taxonomy (NCBI): domain Eukaryota; kingdom Metazoa; phylum Arthropoda; class Arachnida; order Araneae; family Araneidae; genus Araneus; species Araneus ventricosus. The sequence continues at coordinate 279,853 of BGPR01000869.1, forward strand.
GCGGGAGGGACTTCAGAATATGGAAACCTTTGTCAGATGACGAAAATGAGTCCTAAACTAGCATCTCCCTCTCCAAGCTTCCACCCCGACAGATTTAACTTGCATGCAGTCTATCTAAATGTCTAAATTGGTATATACGCTTAGCATAGAAAATATTCCAAATTCAATTTCCATAATAATCGTGGCAGAATTTATTTCATGTTGTAGTAACAATTGTAAATGTCAATCGTATGAACAAAGAATGCATCTTTCTTATCCTGACATTACAAAGATACTTTAACCTTTAAAAGCCAGATTTTTTAGAAAATGATTTTAAAATGTTTTTTGATTTTCATTTCTTGAATAAAACATGGAAAAATACTTTAAAAAATCCTATTTGTTTAAAGTATATGACAAAAAACAGTTTGTTACGAATTAACAACACTGGGCTTTATTTCAGAAAAAAATTTCTTTGTTAAAATTTTATAATGTCAAGCACAGATGAATTTTAATAAATAATAATATGGATGAGGAATTTCCTTCACCATTATAGAATAAAATATGGATTTCTCAAGCGTAGAAACAAAGGTAAAAAGATGCAGCCTCAAGTGAAAAACATCAATTTTTTTTTTATTTTTTATCAGCAGTCAGGATGCCATCTATATGTTGTAGATTGATTTAATAAAAATTTCAGTGCGTATCCTATTGGTAACAACAGACATTAGAGCTTCATTTTATTCTCAAGATTTTAGAAGACAAAATCGGATATGTTGCTTAAAGGAAACACTGGGTCTTCAAGGGTTAAAATAAAGACCGATTTTATGTTCTGTATTGGACGACTTTAATTTGCTGAATTTATGTCCAGGAAATTTTCTTTACTATCATCTTGACATTAATCTCAAGAAAATAATCAACAACACACTTTAGAACAAAAATAAATAAATAACTAAAAGAAAACCTAATTGAATATAAATATATGATGTAATCCTTCCTTGATTTTTTAAAATTTATTTTTTCTTAATAGTTCTTTCTTTATCAAAGAAAGAAATAAGAAACATTTTTGAACACACGTGTTGAGGCATTGATATAGTTTTTTGAACTTCCTCAAGGAATTCTGAAATATTTACCGATTCTCAGACCACGAACTTTCTCTCTTTTAGTCTTTCAAATCTAAGCACCAACCCTCGGCTCATGCATACAAGAAGAACAAAAATTTCTTTCTGAGGAAAACTATTTCTCAAAATTAAGCTGAACTGATTCAGTTCGTTATTTCGATTTCTAAACATTTAACTGAACTTTTGTGTTTACTTGCTTTTAATTCCTCTTAAGCGATAATTTTTATGTCCAAAATATGTTCATGGTGATAACCGATGAAATTCCCCAAATTAGGTTTCAATTCAAAAAGCTTTAAGGGTTTTTATTCTATCCATATTAAGATATCTAATCATTTGTTATTCTCCTTGAAAAGAGTTACGAGTCAGTTTCATTGGGGAAATGTGGTCAATAGGCAATATTTATCCATATACAGTGTGTAATAAAATTCTTTACCGATTTCAAAATTTGATAAAACAATATACAGATTTAGTTAAGTTAAAGCTATGTTAATGTTCTGTTTCCAATAGACAAGGAGGCTATTCTGTGCCGATTTCATGATTTTGAATCGTGGTTGGATGAACGACCTTTCCAAATTTCCATACCATAACAGCCTCGACGACTTTCCATACCTCGACGGATTTAATGAGCATAAGGCCCCTATACACTGCGTATATTTCGTGAAATCGGGTTTCGAACACCCTATCCTTCGGTCACGAAACCAATAATGTGTCCCTAGACCGAAACAACATACAGAAGCGCGTCAAAATGCTCATAATATACTCAAATTTTAAATGGGAGCTTATAAGGAACTTCATTATGACGCTCCCCTCACACACATTATCCAATCAATGCTATGATTCCTTTCATACTTGAGGAACATGATTGGTGTCGTTTACCTTATCTTTGCAATGATTCAAATTTTGAATTCGGTCATATTTGCTGGAAGAGGTAACACATGAACAGATCCCTAAAGGAACCCCCACAAAAGAATAATCAGAAGCATCCGGTCCGGGAAATAAGGTGGCTACAGTTGAAGAGAAAATATTGAGCACCTGCACACCTAATCCAATGTTTATGAGGCTCTTCATTTAGAAGCCCTCGGATCCCTGAGAAACTAATGTGATAACTTTATTGTCAACCTGAAATTGCGGTATAGGTCAGTTATACATTTCTAGGCACATATAATCTCAAAGAACGATGAAAGAACACCGTCTTCCTGACGCACCCAGGAGACTTTTTGCACAACAAAACGTGACAATCCACTTTCCCCAATAATAAACAATTATGTTCACCGGCAGTCGAGAGACTGTAGCATTTTGAAATAGAATGACGACTTTTAATAGGCCCTGCATATTAAATATGCGTTCTTACAGATATTTAGAGTTCGAAAAAATGCAGTCTTCCAGTCAATACTTTCTTTAATTCAATCGAAAAATGTTGACCGTTTTGCGATTCTTCCCAACGACAGGTTCCTGAGCGTGAAGAAGTGGCTCCTGAGGAAGCGGCAGCAAGTGGAACTGGCCAGAAAGCGGGGTTGGAAGGGCTACTGGGTGTGCCTGAAGGGCACCACCCTGCTTTTCTACCCGTGCGACAACCGGGACGGCCGGGCCATCGATACCACCCCAAAGCACCTGATCATCGTGGACGGCGCCATCATGCAGCCCATCCCCGAGCACCCCAAGAGGGATTTCATCTTCTGTCTCAGCACGGCCTTCGGGGACGCCTACCTCTTCCAGGTAAGACAGGCAGGGCGTTTCTCGTTGTTGCTTTCAGTTCCTGTGAGTCTAGAAGAACAAGACTGGCTTTTAAGAGACTGTGGATCTCCAAAATGTTAAGAAACAACAAAAGGTTTGTGACGACATATTCTAAGGTACAGTCCAGGCAGGCAAAAGGATGCGCAGAGATGCTTGTCCAGCTTTGTATTTACTACATATCGTGAAAATCTTGAAGCCAAGCACAAATGAAAGGCATTTAATATATTCACGGGAAAGTGAGAAAAAAGAACTGCGTGGTGATTGAGCATCAATGGATTTTTAAAAAATGGCGTTTAAAAATCCATTGACGTTCAATGGATGTCGTAGATCCATTAACAGATGGTTATAAAGTAAGTTTGTCACAAGATTGGGTTATTGCGTAGAACAAAATGAGTATCAAAATTGTGTCAGTGCGCTAACTCAAATGTTACGAACACAATTATGTTAAGAGTATTTGTTCTATTATTGCAATTGTTTCTTTATCTCTATAAATAATAAAGATGAATGTCTGTCTATCTGGTGACAATTTTGGTAAAATTATCAGGCACTAAATTTTATTCATCTAGCTCTTTGCGGTTTTGAGTTATCATATTCGCATACATACAGACAGATAAAGAAACATAATTCTCAAAATATTTTTCTCGGGCACAGGGTTGTATAAAGTTTGGTCGTTCATAGAAATCCTTCCAATATAATAACTTTTCAGCGAATTTTACATGCATTTTTCTTCTAATAACACAACAGTAGAACTTATTAATGTAAGGAATGAGGTACATTTATTGAAAAGTTAATCATTATTGACTTTTCTAAAAATTATAATTATTTTTATTTAATTGGACCGAATCATTTATTTATTTCAATGTTTTGCGTCATTATATCCAATTTTATTAGCAAACATTCGCATCATCAGAACTAAATGCATCTGTTAATCCTAACTGTAAAGGAAATTGTAACTTTTCTCTACATTCTATGGCAAAGAGCTTAATGAAAACATGATACAATAAGAAAAAAAAAGTTACTGATCGAAAAGAAGTACGGTTTTCAATCTCGATCTAATTCCTTTTGTAAAACTAGAAGCTTAATCCGCCACCGTTTTAATAGAAACCCATTCTGTGGGATCTAAGGGGCACATAAGAAATCTGCGGAAAAGGGAACGACAGATAACTTGATAATGTAGAGCAACAGCTTTTCAGTGAACTAAAAGAAACAAAAAATAAACGAACAGAACCAACAAAGAGGGAGGCAGTTCTCCGCGAAATTACGACTCGCTTCTCTTGGAAAAAAGAAAGCATTTGTAATCCCAATGGACATTGTTTTCCGGGAAGAAATGCTTTTATAGCCTTCATTGAATTAAAAGTAAGTTTCTTCTTAAGATTTCCTGCGTTGGGGTCTCTTTTTCCTTTATGATGTGGAGAAGGTCAATTGCTTTTAAGGAAGAGAGATCGGTTGTGTTGTAATGGACATCGAAATCGTTTCTGTTTCCTTCGAATACATGCTTTGGTCAACATTGAAGAATGCGGAGAATAACGAAGTCTAATGTATTTTCTGAATTTTTTATTCTATTTATTTTCTCAGTAAATAGCAATTCCTCCAATTCTTTGGGTTTTTTTTGCATCCTGTAAATTTTTTCGTTTCTATCAACCAAGAATACATTTCCTAAAGGCTCACTGAGTGACAATGGAGTTTTAGCTTAGGATCAATTACAACAACCCATGCAAAATCCAATGTTCAGCAAACAGTTTTTATTAAAAAAAATTAACTTAAATCATTTAAATTAATTAGAAATATCAATTTTGACCCGCAGTAAATGTCTGCAAAAACTGAAGTTTTGATTTTTACCACATGCAGTTTATTATGTGGAAATAATAAAGAAATTTTGATTTTACTTCTTTATCTTCCATTTCAAATCATATGATGGATGTTATTCATCCCTATTTGCCTTTTTCGTTTGTTTTATGCATTCATTGTCACTGTATTTTTTACTGAAGTATATTTATATCGCATTCAATCATATATAAAATTTATATCCTAATATGACTCTCGTTTGGTATTTTTTTAGTTCCTTGGAGAAAAAGTGTATATAAAGTATCATAATAGTCAGAATATCCAAGAACAAGATTTTGATGAATCTCTACGTTTAACGAGTAGACAATTTTCGGGACATTAAGATGGAGTAAAAAAATATTTCAAAACTTTTAATCAAAGAAATTGTTGAAATAAGCTTGTATTATAATGGTTTAATATGAACTTCTAAAAAAATCAAAGGACCATACACTTGTTTGAAAAAATGCGAATGTTTCAGTCATCGTTTATGAGAAAAATTAGAATGGATGTTTCTAGGTAGTCCTACAAACGTATGACATAAGAAATTTAGAGTAAAAATTTATTTTATTAACTGTAATAGATAAATTGCTTAAAATCTTAGACATTTGCGGAGATTTTATCAGTTTCATTATTTGGAAGCAAAACATTTAAACAAACTGTTTTACTTGGAATTTTATGCAATATCAACTGGGCGTGTGATCTCCCCGAACAGCTAAAATGGCTGAATATCGTCTCGTCCTGGAATTTACAAAGTAGTCCTGTAAATTCTGAGACATTCTTTCTCCACAAGGGCACTCTAGCTCTCGTATTGTCAGAGGAGGCCTTGGTCAAGTAGCAACCCGTCTCCGTAGAATGTCCCATTGGATTCATGCCGAGTGGTTATGTTGGCCAATCCGGGCGCTCGATAGCCTGCACCAGAAAGCAGTCTCCAACAAGACGAGCTCCACGATATCGTGCGTTGTCGACCATTAAAATGAATTTATCGCTTGTGGCTTCAACATGCGGTAAAACAAAAGGTTTAAGAATATCTTCCTGAACCATCTACCTCTTCCTCAAATAGCCCTTCTGGATGATATACAGGTCTGTACATATAGATGAACAAATTTCTGTCCAAAGCATCAGCCTAAATCCTCGATTTTGTAACCTTAAGCGCAAAAATAGATATTATTATTTATTAAACAACTTTCTTTCTATATGAAGATACGACCATTCACTGGCTCCAAACAGAATCTTGACTCGTCTGTGAAGAGAACCTGACGCCACTATGGGCTACTCCAACTGTGATGTTCACCCACCAAATTTCTCCTCGCTCTACATTGTCTTATGGCTAAGGGAGTGCAAACTAAAAGTCTACGTGCATACCCTATTAGCAATATCGCAATATTCATGCGATATCTTTACGATGTAGTGCGGCATTCAGAATATCGAAGCAGCAACGTGGAGATGTCGGAAAATATTTTTGCTAATAGTGTATAAACCATATTGATAACGCGTACAGTTCGTACAGTTTTTGACGACAAGTCTCGATCTGTCTCTCCCCATGTTACGCGATGCCATTGGTGCAGGCTGGATTTTTATGGGCGATAACGCCGGGCCACATCGTACTCGTTCTGTTTAGAAACTTCCAGAAAGTGATGATATCACTAGAATAGATTAGAAGAGTACTCCCCTAATTAAAATCCCATGGAAAATGTGTGAGTTGCTTTGAGGGGATGTCTTTGGTCATTATTATATCCGTCGGAGAACACTCGACAACTGAAACAGATGCTCATTGAGGAATGGGCAGTCTTACTTCGACAATCTGATACTGAGTATGGGGAGTCGGCGCCAAGCAACCATTTCAGTTGCTAGAGGTCATATACCTTATAATGGGACATCTGTTTGTTGTTATGCCTCTTGGGCAGACAATCTTTTGTACCAACGCTACTGTTTCGATAAAGTCCCTTTTTTGTTCCATACTGCGTGCGTTCTATACTATTATGCTTTCTTCATCCTTAGAGTACAAAATACTGTCTCCTAAGGGATTTCTTGCGTAATTACAACAAAAAAACCAGTTGATCCTTGAGTTTTGCACATCAGTGTAGATCTACAATCTTGGTGAAAAGACCACACCTCATACCAAATTTCTTTGCTCTCTTTCCATTTTTAGTTACATTATCACATACACACAGACAGATCGACACACAGACAAAATTTCAAAATTTTTTTTTTATCGCGCTCAGGGATGTCTGATTTCTAAATTCTTTAATAAATTGAGATAAAAAATTTTGACAATTATTGTATTTTGCCTACGAATGCTTCGTACACGCGAAAGTAGAAATTTGGTGGATGATAAGTATTTCTGATATTCACTTCAAGAGTTTAATTAATTAAATGCCTTGCATTATCCATCATACAACTTCCATTCAAATTTAATACATGAATACGAGAAGAATAAGTCTCAGTATGAAGCTCGTCTGTTCCCATGTATAATACAGAATAGTAATTTCATGTGTAGCAAAGTTCTTCACAACATCTATGGACAAGCAATAAGTTAATCTTAATTAGAAGTTAATACGTTCCCATCTGTTTGCTGAAATCATCAATTACAATGCTCGAAATTTCAAACGGAGTTACTGTTACTGGAAATCGCTATTATCTAAATCTGAAAGATGTCAAAAACGCCAACTATATTTTGAAATCCAATGCGCATCAAAAGTAGCATCGTCCTTCGATATGGGGATGAAAAACTTTATAACAAATATCTCAGACCGGATTGCAATTTCTCTTTCATCTTGTCCAAGGCATGCACCTCAATTAACAATAAAGTGTTTTGTCCATTACATTTTACGATCTTTAAATTTGGCAACGGAACTTAATTTCTGGATACCCTAAGTATAAGCGTGAAATGTTTCTGTTCTTTTTCCACAGGCCCCGTGCCAGGTGGAGCTGGAGAACTGGATCCACAGCATCCACAGTGCTTGCGCTGCTGCCTTCGCCAGACACCGGGGCAAGACGGGGACCCTGCACCTGCTGCAGGAGGAGATCTTCAGGCTCGAGAAAGAGATCGAGTCGGTGAGTCGTTCAACAAAGTAATAACAAGGAAAAGGAATGACAAAAATAAAGTGTTTTTTTATAGCACGCTTTGATTAAAATGCTTCAAAGTAAAAATGATATTTTTATCAAAAATCGGGAGGTCTGAAGATAAACTGAAAGCCGGATATTCACGGAGAAGCCGCTCCACGCAATTTGGAATTAAACGCTCTAAAATCCGTCGTCAGTGTGAAAATCCGGTGAGAATCAGTATAGTGCAGTCGAAAACTTTGGATTTTCAACTTCGATCGTTATCCATTTGGAGTTCTGGGTTATAAAATTGAAATGCGACCGTGGGGAGGGGGAGCGAGTATCTCTCACAGAAGTTAAAAGCACAAAATGTAGTCCCGTGGAGGAGGGAGGATCGGAGCAGCACGAGGTGTCCCGTTTGAAAGCAGGTTGAGGAGTAGGTGTAACAGCCCTAGGGAATAGGAGAGATCTCTTGCATGGAGCCTGTGTGGATGACCCATCTAAGTGGATGGGCTGAAAATCAGATTGGTGTGGAGTTCTACCACGCCATTTGGCTTGGAGTGATCTCACCATGAATGTCCAGCTTAAAAGCGTGAGGTGCTGCTAGAAATATTCTAGGTAAATTGGAATTTTAGTTTAACTTCGTAACATACATACTCTAATTTTTATGAATATTTACGAATTTTCTTCTTATGATATTCATTGCAGTTTAATTTCTTATCGCATCATCTTCAGCGTCTCGCCCTTTTGCCTTTTTATTTTGACTTACTTTGATTTTTAATAAAAAAAATTATTTCCTGCTTGTAATTGAAATAATAGCGTCGTGTTTTTTAAAAGCTTTTTTTATTTATATTATTTTCTAATTTTTAGTTATTTATAATATATCGTGTAAATTAATTTCAGATACTTTATTATAAATATTATGGAGTATTGTAATTATTTTTGAAAATTCATTACTAAGCGGTGCTACTCGTATAAGATCAAAATGAAATTCGATTGGCTGGTAATTAAGTTATGAAAATATTAGAAAAGCGGATTGGGACCGAGAAGACACAAGTGAACAAATTTCAAATCTCTAGCATAGCAAGAAGTGAGCGAAAAATCGGTCGTAAAATTCTATCCTCACGAACATGGAACAGTCAAAAATAAAAGAGTATAAAAATGGACGAAAGTCGTAAATCATCGATTGGTGGATCGGAAACTGGCGAAACTTTGATAACTTTCACCAAGAGGAATTTATGAGTTTAGAACTTTATACGTGTCAGATATTTTGCGATATTTAGAATCATGTAATAGCTTTTCTGTTGCTTGAAAATTGACTATTGTTTCTATTAATCAAATGAGGATACTGCACAGCACTATCATTATAAGAAAGGTTGCTGGCTTTGAAATGAGTTACGGAGTGCCAATCGGGAAACAACTGTCAGACAAAGCCAGAAAGTAATATTTTTTCATCATTTAACGTGCTGCAATCTCGTAGCTACTGTGAGAATTTCAATCTAATTCTAGATTTTTCTTAACTAACTAGAAAACCACCCGCCATGGTATGACGAGTGCAAATTGCCTCTTCATTCGAGAGATTTCCCGTGTTTATATATATATAATATATTGTTTTCCATCGATTTCCTAATCTTCATCGAAACTCCCCCAACCTCAGAAGTAACTTGACATTTTCGTAAACATCCGGACCCTACATGACGCGTTTAGTTCATTCCTTTGTCACGTCTCCCGTTGGCAGCATCTCTCAGTTTTAGGTTCGTAAAATCATTTCTTTTATTTGTATTTCATTCAAATTCTTGGTTTATCATAATGTTCGGGGTAAAGGACAGTGTTTTTACCCTTATGCCAGCACTGTTCGCAGAAAACATTATGATTTCACTAATTTTTTAGCAGTTCGTATAGACTTTACTTACCCTGATGAGCATCTATACGCTTTTACCGATTTACTATAGTCTGTCCATTTTATTTCAACATTTTTTGACTTTCATGACATTTATATATATATATATACGTGGCGTCCTAACTATATCACGCACATGACATACCACTGACATGATTTTCTACTTTCTATTGAAAAACGGAAATTAATTTGAAATATATGATTAGTATAATTTAAAATTTCTCGGGAACTATTGATCATAGCGAGATAAATTTTATGTCAATCGATAGCAAATTTTATTTCACTATTTTAGAGCTATTAAATTTGAAATTAGAATGACAATTACTTTTTTAAATTTAAAATTACTGAAATTTAGGTGCTCTAACAATAAAATAATGCTGTTTAACGTCTCGTAGTACTATGGCGCGAATTTCATTCTTGGTAACGTCAGAGCGTTACCGGATCAGTGAGAGACAGATCTGGGCTATTATATTAGTAATTTTCCTTCGTTTGTCAGTCATTAACAAAAAATCTTTTCCACTCAAAAAGTGATGAGTGTTTTATCAGAGCGCAAGGATTCTTGATTCTCCATCTCCGATATATGATGGATTAACAATTATCTTTGGCCCTAGTTAAAAGATGATTTGAACATGATTCAAGTTACTGTTATTCCTTCAATTTTTATCCCAAGATATTAATTGTATTTTGTATTGTTGTTGCAACACTTTAACGTCATTTAAAAAATATTGTTATCTCATTTAAATATATTTTGTATTTAATTTTAAAGCCTTGTAAATAAGGCAAACGTAAGTGAAATGTGTTCTTATGAAATGTAAGGATTATTAAAAAAAATTGTAATACGCACTATTTCAAAAAGAAATTATATTTTAAAATCTGCGCAGCAGTAGAGAAGAAAATGTAATTTAAAAAATTCAAATGCTGTAAAAATATTAATAAATCCTTATATTTGGATAAATATCATCTGCTCTCAAATATTTGATTCAAAACATTCAATGGATTCTATTCATGGTTTATATTATAATCTATTTCATGTATAGAATATATTTTCTTTTTAAAAAAATGATTTTATCATTAACAATAACCAGAAGTATTGCACACTACCAAAATTATACTCCAAGCCCAGAGCTACATTAGTATATTAAAACGGCTCTTTAGTTCCGATGGTTAATAAAACTGATAGCACACTGAACAGTAATGTTAGATGAGCAATAAAGATCTGGAAATAGCTATTGATTGCTGGGAAATGAACCGTAAAACCTCCTCTTCCGAGCTACGTGAAGTCGTATCAGGATACAATCAATCTGTGAAAAAGTCGAGTGCAATTGAACAACGCGGATTTATTTTAGATAATTTCCAGTCTTTGAGCTAGAAAAATGGATAAGTGGAGCATTTTAGACCAAAATAAAATACTTTATAAAATATTATAATTGTTTTCGAAGTGATGTACTGGAAAGCAACAAAGGCATTTGAAGTAGATAATTTTGGCAATAATAGTTCAGAAAAATGGATATAAGTGTCTTGTTATATATGTGGAAGATTATTAAGCGGTCCTTCATATTGTGGCTGGCACAAATTTATTTTAAAATCTTATTATTCTACTTAACGAGTAAAAAGAAGAAAATTCTCAGTTTCCAATTCAAGTTGGAAATCTTCAATTACCTTTGTTAGAATAAGATGGAATTTATAACATGGATCTGCATTTGTTTGTCATCATGATCCCGAATAAAAATGATTGTACATTTTTACAAACGAAACATATTATGATAGTACATTTTTACGAACTAAATACTTTATCTTACGATTTCTCAAAATTACTTGTTATATTCTAAGTAGAAATTCTCATAGTTATAAGTATTACATCATGACGTTTTAGATTGAAATTAGAAAGCATGCAGAATTTCAAGTTATTTAATTTGATATATTAGATAATGTCCCATTTGGAATTTAGACCTGGATTAATGGGAGAACGTCCATACGATTTAAACCAATAAATGCCCAGTGCTGCCTTTAAGCAACATACCCAATTTTGTCTTCAAAAATCTTGAATCTGAAGCTCTAATGCCTGTTGTTGCCAATAAAATACATACTGAAATTGTTATTAAATCAATTTTCAACATATAGATGGCAGCCTTAGTGCTGATAAAAAAATATAAATTGATGTTTTTACTTGGGACTACATCTTTTTTGCTTTGTTTGTAGGCTTCAGAATTCCATATTTTATTCTACAATGTTGAGGAAAATCCCTTATCCGTATTATTAGTTATTAAAATTCATCTGTGTTTAATATTATAGAATTTTATGCAGGACTTTCTGAAATAAAGCCAAGTGTTATCAATTGGGAAGACACTATTTTTAGTCATAAGCCATACTTAAGACAAAATAGGATTTTTTAAGTATTTTTCCCAAGTTTTATTTAAGAAATGAAAATCGAAAACATTTTAAAATCAATTTTTAAAAAAATCGGGCTTTTAAGGGTTAAGCCACGATCATTTGAGCCAACACTCTTTTCTGCACACCACTTCAGTGAAAAGATACTTAACTCAAATCTATTCAACATGCATCAGATTCACTCACTGATGGAATAGAGAGGTGTCTATAGTCTATCTCTTCGGACGAAACCGAAAGAAAGGCGACACTGATCTATTCAACTTCAGAAAGAATAGTTTTCCCTATTAACTTTTACAATAGGTTGTTTGTGTCACTTTTCATCTTCCCCTTTGCTACAAAATGTAATTATAGATGGATTCTTTGTGACATAACAAATGAATTCTTGAATGAATGAATTGATAAGCTGGTCTATATTGTTGATCTTAATATTTTAAAATTACAAATTCTATTCAATTATAATACAACGAATTATTGGATACTAATTATGTAATAAAATTAAGAAATTATACCAGATTGAAATTCAGCGCTTAAAATTAACTATAAACAGAGAAATATGAATTTTTCTCAGTATTTTCGACCAACAAAAAGGGATTATTAATGTGCGTTATTTTTTATTCATGTTGATGACTTTTTTTGTGTAATTATTTTTAAAAAACCCCCTACACCTTTAGCCTCTACAAATTTTTAAACCTAGCATTGGTCACTTAGTAGCAATATAGTTATGGAATCTGATTGGATGTTTAATTTCAAAATAAAAATCTCTGATTTCAATTCTTGAATGAAACATTATTTTTATACTTTCAGGACTGATTTGGGTGATAGTTTCTTTATTGTGTTATACCGAAAAACTTTTTTTGATAAAAACTGTCAGGAGTTTTATTTTCTCGATGCATGCGTCTTTTCCCCTTTGAAAGCCTCTCTGATACGTTGCAGGATTCCCGAATGAAGCACATGGCGGAGCTTCAGCTGACTGTGGTGGCGGACGCCGACAGCAGGCACTCGCTCACCGACCAGATCTCGCAGTGGGAAGAGAATCTCGAGAGGCTGCACTGCGAACAGTTCAGGCTCAGATGCTACATGTCCTCCCTGCAAAACTCTGAGCTGCCCAACCCAAAGGTACTCACCTCGAAAAGACACTGCTCCCATACATGTGTATCCATTTTGTCAGTTACAAATAATCACATTTTTTAAACACATTCTCGTCGTATAACTTAAAAGTTACACATTTCTAAGATAGGCATTAAATTTTGCCTCTGAAAGGGTATTTGTGAGGTTGAAAATGTGTAATTTTATTAGACATTGTATTTTAAGAATTGAAGTGTCTTGTGTTGCTTTTCTAAGCGAATATTTTAGTCATGAAAACTGTAACAGAATATAACTGAAGTCAGTGAAATTCTATTTCCTTTGTTCTGTTTTTCTCTTGTAGTTTCCATTTGTAAACGTACATGTTTTATGTTTGTGATTTTATTTATAGGGTCATTAGTTGACAAACTAGTAGCATTTGAAAATTTCATTTCAATTCAGGTTGGCCAAATTTTCCATCTTGAATAGTTCAATGATTATTCTAGCAGGCAGTCGTTTAGGACTCATTCTTTTTAGCTTTTATATGAAGACTAGAAAATTACCCTTCATGATATGAAGGGTGTAAATTGCCTCTTCATTCGTGAGAAATGTTTAACATTGATTGAGAACAAATAAAATAAGCATATGTTTTATGACAGAGAATATTTTTTATATACATATTGTTTATATACTTCTTTATTCAAAAACACTCTTGGTAAACAACATTCAGTGTGAAGTATTTTTCGTTGTTTAACAATTCTCCTTGTACTTCAGATGTCTAATCAAAACAAAGTACTTCTCTGCTTGTCAAACGTTGCCAAAAAATATTATCAAATTATATCATCACGATTGCAATAAATAATCAGATGCATAGGGAGTCCAAACTACTGTATCCCTCGCTGACATACCACTGACGTGATTTACTACTTTCTATTAAAAATCGGAAATTAATTTGAAATATATCATTAATATAATTTAAAATTCTCGGGAAATATTTATCATAGCGCGAATAAATTTTATATCAATAGATAGCAAATTTTATTTCGCTATTTTAGAGATATTAAATTTGAAATTAGAACGACAATTACTTTTTGAATTTAAAATTACAGAAATTTAGGTTCTCTAACAATGAAATAATGCTGTTTAACGTCTCGCAGTGCTATGGCGCGAATTTTATTGTTGGTAACGTCAGAGCGTTACCGGATTAGTGAGAGACAGATCTGGGCTATTATATTAGTAATATCTGTGTGCCGATGAAAATACATTATTTTAAAGCTGATATTTTTCAACCCGCTGAAAGCTTATCGTTATTTCCATAGTTAATCAATTTTAAATTTTTATTTAAACTTATTTTATGTTACCAGCCCGCCATTTTAGACTCGGGCATCCTGTTTAAATCTTAGACTTGGAGCTCCATTTTATTGTATTTTCTTTCATATTTACTTTTATCTCGAGGAACCTATTCAAAGAATTTTGAATGCGTTTATTTCGCGTCTCCATGTCCATTCGTTTAACGAAACAACTTTTCATCAGATCGTATTTTATAAGCGATAAAATGTTCACCCCTTTTAATTTCATACTTTTGAAAATTATCCGCGGGTAATTCAACCTGTTTTATCCCTTCCCTAATCTGTAATAACTGCGTTAGCGAAATGTACTCATAAACTCAAACTGGTGATGAAGGAACTTGACGAAGTGGCCGCAGCTAAAAATAGCATTTTACCCTTAAAGATAATTTGACTATTAAAAAAATGATTCGAAATTTGCGCTCATTTTAATATACTTCAGAAATATGAATATCTTTCGGTCCATTTCAGAGCCTTCTGACGCACGTGTCAAAGGGCACGAAGAGCATCCTGAACAAGCTGGGCGTGTTCACGGTGTCTTCCTTCCACGCCTTCATCTGCGCCCGCAGCCCGTCTCTGCTCACCAACCTGCTCTCGGGAAGGGGCGCCACCAAGAGGAGGCCCCGGCTGCCGCCCCTCTCCAGGTCCAACAGCAGCAAGTGAGTGATATAGCACATTTTGCTTCAAACACTACACGCAACAAGCTTTCCACACAACTCATGCAACATTGTGAAGAACATCACCTTAAAAACAAATTTATTTCAGATAATTTTATGATTTCAGATAATTCTAAAGAATAACCCATGTTTTAATTAAAATTTTATCCATTGCTTTGAAATTTGTAAATATATTTTTTTATCCTTTTACATAACTAGATCTTCAAAACTGTAAGCTTATCAGTTTAAATTAAAGTACTTCGCCTCGTGCATTGGCTTTTGTGTTATATATAGAACCTTCAAACTATGCTTCGTATTCTAGAAGGAATATTTATTTGAAATCTTATTATGATGCAGTTTTACCGTATGATACATACAGACATAAAAATATTTACTTATTATAGTGATGTCATTAAATTTATCTTTTAACAAAATACTTTTAAATCTTAAAAAAAGGGTATAAAAATTCTTGAGTTCGTACCAAAATGTCTTTCCTTTAAGTAAAATACGTATCTATTGCAATGTTTGTGACAGTGTTTAATCCGCATAATAATTCCTTGAAGTTATGAATAAAAATCCATGCCTTTTTTCTCACTTCTTAAGTTACAGGGTTAGAAATATTTGCCTGCTGCTTTTATAGGAAAATTTGAAGCATTCTTAATCCGAAACTTTTCATCTGATAGAAATATTGTCCAGTAAAATGCATTTTCATAGCCTTATTTATGCACGCACTGACTTTTCACGCAAACTTTTAAACTCATGCACAGTAAAGCTTCAATGTGCAGGCTAAATGCCTTTCTATCAATTTTCTTCCTGATCCGAAATTTTTTTCCATAGATATCATGTTAAGTTTTTCTGCATTAAAAGGCAAGGTACTTCCTGTTCTCCCTCAGCATGCAGGTATTATTTCTTCTTAGGAAGACTGTTTAATTGATATTCTTTTATTCTTGTTTCAATTTTTTAAAATATTTATTGGAAATAGGCATGCCACACTGGGAGAAATTAGAGTGGGGAGCAAATAAAAGTTCTTCCCGTGATAGCCAAGGCTTTCTAACTGGTGAACTGTTGCTGATAGACTTAAGATATTGATAAAATATAAGTTTATTATTCTCAACGAATTAAATTAAAACTCTGCGATTTACGCCTCTTCATTCAGTATCTGGCAAGGTTTTGAATGATTAATTGTTGTTATTTTAAATCGAATTGGTTTCATTGAATAGTAATATACCATTTTCATAAAATAAACTGTTTATGAAAAAAATTTCACAATTTGAACTCCTATTATTTTTTTTTAATTAATAAAAAATACTATCATTAAATAAGTAACACTGTTTAGCTGTTTATATACATTTTCCTAATAATCTCTGTCAAGAACTTATTTAACTAACAGATTAATTTTTTATGGAACAGTGGGTTAAGATACTCTTAGAAAGCTTTAAGTGTACATTAAGGAAGTAATTTCTTTAAAGAGAAGGCTTTAATCGAAGTGTTTTGCATTTCAGAAGGTCCTTGAGCCTCTCGGCTACCTCTAGCCAAAGCACAGAGCTTCCCACCATCATCGGACGGACGGTCAAGGTGCTCCTACCAGAGGGACAGGTGACCATCTGATTTTCCTTTCATTACTGTAATCTAAAGCAGACATTTAAAAGAATTTTTAAAATATTTTGAATTTGAACTATCAGTTTACTGAATAGCTTAAATTAAGTATCTTATGGCTATTAATGGCTAAAATTATTCATTTTATAGGTGTTGACACTAGCGATGACAAATTTACATTGTTTTTTTATAAGCATTGCATAACGAATCCTCAAAAAAAGCGGACAAATTTAATCGCCTCTGTTAGAAAAAGCAAATGCTTAATTAAATTCAACATAATTCTTTAAAATTCCATAGTACATTAATAATAATCAGAATTTTTTGGCATTTACTCCCCAAAGCAAGCTTTTTAGTTCGATCTGGCAAGCAATTTTTCTTAAGTGTGATCCTTATTTTAACTATGTTATTGCAATGTGTATGATAACTAGTTTTAAATCATTAAGCCAGAAATATCTGTTCTGTTTTTTTTTTCAATTTTTGGAAGACTTTTTCAATGAAAATATCTGAGAAAACTACTAATTCTTCTTTAGTTTTATCACGACAGATAACTACAAGCTGAATGGTTTGTTTTAATGGTACTCTACTTTTAAGAATATTAAGAATATGTTTATTTAATTATATTTTTCGTGAAGGGTGTCTTTACATCTATTTTTAAAAATAGCATTTAAACGTATTATTTTAGTATTAATTTTACTCCTTAAAAATAGCAATTCCTTTATATCCATTTTACTATTACCAATTTCTTGTTTAACAATTTAGTGTTTCTTTAATCTAAAAATGCATTTATTGCAAATTTTTCAAATTAACTATTTTGATGTATCAGATTTTAAAAACATTTTAATGGAGGGATACTTTTATCTATTTTATTTTATTTCCATTGTTTCGTGTTCAGAAATAAAATTTGTAAAATACGATTCACTTAAATGTGGTATTTTTACTATTTAATAAACGGTAGAGTATAATATGGTGAACACAATTGTTCAAAATTATTGTTCATAACAATTTCGCCTGTGCGATCTTTAATGTCCTCAATTAACACATCCTTATAAATTTGCTCCAAAGTAAAATTTCATTTTTTTAATAAATGATGATATGAAATAATTAGCATAGAATACTCAATACATAAGAACATATGGCTTCATGTCACTGCCGTTTTCTTATAGCCTACATTCAGCGTTTTAGTGTGAAACTGATGCTATCGATGTTGAGAATGACTTAATGTCAATATGATGCTTATAAATATACGTGTGTGTCCTCTTCATTCTGATAAAAGTGTGGCTGGAAATTATCGTGAAGTCTTGATGCATTTCTTTGACTATTTATTTCATTAAAATGTTAACACCATTTTGTTAATACTATTTTGTTAACACCAAATTGTTTTATAGGAAGTTGATTTTTTTTAGCAATAACTCTTCATATATAAAAAAATCTTAGACCATCAGATAATATTACCACAAAAGCTTTAATTCTACTACAATAACGTCTTTCAATTTATAGAGTAGAATTTTTATTGAATTATATACTTTTAAAAATTCACCATCTGATTTGGTATCTTTCACGGAGCGTATTCATTTCATAATGCATTTATTCGCAGTCTGTGACGATATGTGTTCGCGACAACATGACAGTGGAGGACGTCCTGTGGACTGCTTGCCTCAAGAAGCAGTTGGCTCCCTCCGATCACTTCCTGCATATCAAACAGGACAACGAACAATATTACACGCCGCCCCCCACAGAACTCTTCGAAAATCTAGTGAGTATTTTGTTTTGAGCGGTTTAAGCAGCTAACTATAGACAGGGAAACTTAAGTTTACGATACGGGAAGAGATGCGAAATATATCATTAACCCCAGTTATATGTCCTGAATATGATCCTAATGATTTGGAAGTAAATAGTATATTTAAGAACAATTTAGTTTTAACCCTTTAAAGGGACACTTTTTTCTTATATTGGAATATTTTTCGGACTATCAATGATTTAAGAAAAGAAATTCGTCTAACTTATTAGGCAAAAGTTATTTGATTTGTTGATTAATAAATCAAACTGAAGCATCTAAGTTTTTGTTCCATTAAAATATTTGACGAGAACTTCAGTCTTCTTTCCAGAGTTAGGTTTTAAAATATTACTATCGCAAAGTGATAAAAAAATAACTAAGTGATAGTTAATTTGATTGATAAAAACCATATTAAGTGCTCAAAGTGCTTATAATTAATATTTTTTGTGAATTTCGAAGTTATTAAGTGATAGCAGCTCTAATCAGAAGTGGAGAACAACTTAGCTTATATCCAGGCGAATTCAAGTAATTTTGGACGGGAAATCCAACCTTTTCATAAATACTTTGGAAGTAAAGGCATTCATTGGTCTTTTTCAATTTAAAGCTCTTCCCAGAAGAGATCTGTCTGAAATTTATTTTATTAATATTTCATATTCTGTACACTAGTGCAACAAATGTTTCCTGTTAAAGTAAATGTAATTTTCAGCGCGTTTCGTCAAAAAATCAGGACCCTTGGCCTACGAAGCCTGACGCGCGTCCTCGCGGGTTAATCCTGCTGAATCCTTTCGGGTGCTGTGGTTGCCTCATGGCAGAATATCGGCTTTATGACCGGAGAGTCGCGGGTTCGAGATCCGATTCCACGGGAAAATCCTCCATCTAAGCGAGCATGGTACAAATTAAATGAGTCGAGAGTCAAGCGTCCTCCCTCCTGTAGGCTGTGGAAGTTTCGAAAGAGGGTCCAGGTCATCGTCATCTGGCCACCGCTCAAAATTGAAAGGCTCGTCCCAAAATAGCCCTGACGTAGATTCAAAACTGGACGTTAATCGAACTTAATTAAGCCAAACCATCTGCTTATTGAGAAAGTCTTCTAGTCTCTTCCAAGAAACCCCTGTGAGATTTAGAATTACCACAGTGGCATTGATCAGAGAAAATACATTGAATGTTGACTAATAGCTAAGCATGTGTCTCTGCTGTTCGAAAACATCTAATTTCTTTCTTTGCAGTACAAATAAAGAATTCAACCAGATTGACGGAAATACAAAAAGCATAAACTCTTTTTTTGTGTTCAGTATCCTACGAGTACCACGATAATGGCAATACGTCCTATTGGAGGCCATAAAGTATAAATAGAACACAAAGATCCGTACTTATATGTCGTGGTCAAACTAAGGTGATAAAAGATATTTACGGTTGGCATGCGTCTACAATGACTAGAATAATTCGCATTAATTAACCGAACAAATCAAGGTCTTGTTTTAACTAGACCTTTCGGCATTTCGTCTATTGGTCTGTACATTTGTTTGTTACGCAGTCACGACCAAACGCGTTTTTTCGGTTTTCTTCGAATTCGGTATGATTGTTCCTTGAAGTGAATAAAAACGACGTATGTGTAAGGATTTTTATTTTTTATTCCATTTCTAGACGCTGGCCGTCTTAATGGTTCCGTTTCATATAATTTTCAGCTTTTTTTAAAGATTCTAGCCATTTAGAACTCTATTCGTAATGCCCCTCAAAATACCCATAATAGAAATGAAATTTAATTGTAATTTTGTTAATGCTGATAAAAATCAGATATTTAACTGTAATTTTGAGAATATTGATAAAGCAGAGACTTGCGTAAATAATTCGCATTCGAAAAACTGACTAAATTTTAAGGACTGCGATGATGTCCAGATTTCAGATTTTTTGTGGGGGGGCGATGTCCACTGTTCGCAGAACTACTAGTAAAGGACTTTCCATATGGGCTCTATCGTAGGAGGAAACAAAATAAAATGTTTTCTTGATTCCAGCTAAGAAATGCTTAAAGACGATTATTTACAGTGTTACGCCATTGATATGATACCATACTACACTCATGTCCATAAATTAAGGATAATGAAGTTCAGGCAAAGAAAGAGACAGAAGCAAAACAAATTTGACTTATTTGTAAAGTCTATTTATTAAACAAAAGGTAAAGAGCAAAACAGATGCTATATGTTTGACATAATTAATGAAAATTGCGATTTTTACTCCCTGGAGCAAATTTCAAAAAAGAACCTATTTACAAAAAACAGTATAACATGGTTAGTATGAGGGTTAATACGGAGTATGTCTCCCGGACGATGCAATACAGGCCTTACAACGCCTAGGCATGCTGAGTATCAAATTATCAATCTGATCTTGGGCAATATTACACCACTCATCAAGCAATGCCCTCCGAAGTTCCGGTAGACAGGTGGAAGGGGGTTGACGGGCTCATATCCCACACATGCTCTACTGGATTCAAGTCCGGTGAGTATGCTGGCCAATCCATACGGGTGATATCCTCCGATTGAAGGCATTCGTCTACAATGTTTGCACGGTGAGGACGGGCGTTGTCATCCATAAACAGAAATTCAGCACCCATGGCGCCCCGAAACAAACGTACATGTTGTTCCAGAATGACATCCCGATAGATGTGGCCTGTCATCGTTACACTCTGAACATGCAGGTCAGTTCTGGAACCAAGAATAATTCCTCCCCAAACGAGCCATCCTGCACCACCGTAACGGTGTCGTTCAGTGGTGTTCTCTTGGTGGTAACGGGTACCTGGCGCTCTCCATATGAAAGTCCGGCGAGAATCAGACTGCAGACTAAACCTGGACTCGTCGGAAAACATCACACAAGACCGCAGTTGCGGTGTCCATAATGCATGCTCTCTACTCCAGGCTAATCGTAGGCGACAGTGAGTTGCGGTAAGTGGAACACATCTGACAGGCCTACGAGCATATAGACCAATGTGCCCTAAGCGTCTGTACACGGTCTGCCTTGAAACTGTCGTACCGGTAGCTGAAGAGAGCTAACGAGACAGGTCTGATGCTGTGATCCGTCTGTTTCTTTTGTCAGTAACTGCCAAATACCGGTCCTCATTCGGCGTTGTAACTCGGGGGCGACCTGTGCTGTAACATCTACTCACATTACCATCATCTTGGAATCGTTGCCAAAGCCTGGAGATGACACTCTGGGCGATTCCAAGTTCCTCGGATACTTCCAGCTGGGTACGTCCACATTCCAGTCGTCCGATAATTCTACCACGTAAAAAATCATCCAAATGCTTCCTTTGTGCCATAACTATGCGGTTTTTGCACTGAAAGGCTTTTAAAGCGCTTGTGAACAATTTTACTTCTTTGCCACCATTCCTTATATACCCCTCTCTTACACTCTCGTCATTGTGACGTGCTATCCGAGCCATCTGGTGGTTTCCTGTAATTTGCATATTCTTCTTCAAGATGTGTGTGATAATTCTACAGGTGAAATTTTTACTTTAGAGTTCAATTTCTGTGTGATTCTGAATTATCCTTAATTTATGGACATGAGTGTATTTTAACATGAAGGATATCATGACTCCAAAATAACATCTGCTTGCATTTCTTGTTCTTCTGAGTAGAAAAATTCCATTGCAGGCATACGATGAGGTGGAGATCTGTGCTAAAGTGCTCTATCAGGTGGAACTTCTGCGTTGCAACCTCGAAGTACTTTTCGGGTTCAGCGTAGAGGCAGAACTCATAGAGAACGCTGATCACCAAGACGAGCTGTGCGTCTACGTGAGCAGAGTAGAGGAAGGTAGTCAAGCGTGGGAACAAGGTAAGCCGGCGTTTTCTTCTCGTGATGGCGAAAGAAAACTCCATTTCATTTCTACGGTGATTTTCTGAACTCGTTGATCGAAAAATAATAACATTTTCAGGACTTTATTCGAGGAAATAAGCTGATAAAATTTCGTATAAAAATTATTAAGCCTATTCACATATCTTTTATTTTTAATTGAGGAATTATGTTCGTATAAAATCAAAAGGATTAATAAGGTCAGTAGTTTCCCAGAAGATGTTCTCATTTTCTCTCTTGAAGAATTCCGCGATTAGATGTCATTCATGGTTTTTTAATTAGTATTGTATGATGGTGAGCAATTTTAGGTAGATTCCTTATAAGAAGTCTACCCATTGCAATGGTACTCATGACACGACTTTCGGAAAATTTCTGCATATCTTCACCGATCATGACCCCTAGAACCCAAAACCACGCTTCGTTAAAAAGTTTATATATATAAAAAACGCTTTTCCCCATGTTATCTTGTGAACACGATAACTGGAGTAATTTTAATGTAAATTTAACCAGCATGGGATATGTTGTAAGGATAATGAAAATCTCGGACGAGTTCGTAGATGGGCTATCCAGCTCAAAGGGGGTGGAAATGGTGGTGGTGGGGGGAAATTTTCATTTTCTCATAATTCCTTTACAATTGAAAATAGAAAGAAAATTCAAATTAGGCGAATTATTGCCTTATCATAACGAACAATTTTTGAATTTAAACTTTTTCGATAGCTGCAATTGCCTAGAAGTTATGAGCTAAAAAGTGATTTTCCCACTTTCCCCTCCTCTCCTCCTAACTTAAAGTACGTTTTAACCTATGCATGTTACCCCTCGTTGGAAAGCTCTCGTTATTTGCAGTCTCTTCCGCCCATTTGCATTCTTGTAGCTCTAATCCTTATGAGAATAGAGGGCGAAATGTTCTTTTCTTTATTATTAGTAGAGACTTATATGTATATAACGCTTTTGCCCATGTTATCTTGTGAACACGATAACTAGAGTGATTTTGATTAGATTTTAACCAGCGAGGGATATGTTGTAAGTTCGGTGAAAATATCGACCGAGTTTGTGGATGGGCTAACCAGGTAAAGGGGGTGGAAATGGTGGGGGACTAAAAATTTCATTTTCCCATTATTCCTTTACGATTGAAGATTGAAAGAAAACTCAAAATAGGCGAATTATTGCCTCTTTATAATAAACAACTTTTGTACTGAAACTTTTTTGATAGCTACAATTTTTTAGAAGTTATGAGCTAAAATGCCACTTTCAATCCCCTCCCCCGTTTTATCATTTCCCCATAGCTCTGTTACGACTAAAGATAGGAAAAAAAATTCAATTAGGCGAAATATCACCCTATAGGAACGAACAACTTTCATATTAAATGTTTTTGTCAGCTAAAATTGCTTAGAAATTATGAGCTGAAAAGCGATATTCAATTCCCGAGCCCCTTCAATTTATCATTTCCCCATTACTCTGTTACGATTGAAGATAGAAAGAAACTTTCAATTAGGGGAATTATGACATAATCATAACGAACAACTTTTATATTAAAAGTTTTTTGACAGCTACAATTGATTAGAAGTTATGAACTGAAAAGCGATGTTCAATTCCGCCCAATTTATCTTTTTCCCATAGCTCCGTTACGATTGAAGATAGAAAGAAAATTTCAATTAGGGGAATTATCACATTATCATAACAAACTACTTTTATATTGAAAGTTTTTTGACAGCAAGAATTACTTAGAAGTTATGTGCTCCCATCAGCCGCATTCGCTTCCACTTTTTTGTACGGTAAACAAGCTGATATACCTGGCTTTGCTCCGGATCAAAATGCTTTCATGTCTAATATTTTTAATGTAAAAACTACTATTGTATAAAAATTATAATACACAAATTCCTTTTCTGATCTGAAACGTTTTTAATTAAAATGAGAATATCAATTGAAACAAACGATTTTTAAAAACAGCTGTTTTCTCCATAAATTATTATTTGTTATATAGTTACTTCAAATTTCGTTAACAATTACTAAAGTAAAAGAAAGAAAGTTTCAATGAATATTTTATTATATTATTCATAAATTTAAAGAATGAAAATAAGTAAATCATTATTAGGTCAAGATATAAATGGCTAAAAGTCTACTTATAAAATGTTCTTTTAGCTTTTGTCCAGAATTCTGTGAATGTATTCAGGCAACTATATATATTCGTATTATTCTTGTTTTTCAACAATAAAGAATATTGTTACGAATTCAGTATAAAATTAATTTTGAAAAAATATAAATCTGAGAAAAACAAATTGTATGGATATGAAATTTTTGTCATTGAAATGCAAATTTTTTTATTTAAAACATAATAAGGTGTAAAAATAGTTTCGTGAGATAGTGATTTCCAAAGATATGGCGGAAAAAAGTCTTGTTTAATTTTTAATTAACAGGCTTTGTATTAAGTAATTATAAGTAACTTTTGGGCTTTGAAAAGTTAAGGTGAACTTCCTCTTGTCTTAAATAAAAAGTGTGCAAAGTCTGGTTGAAATCTGTCCAGTGGTTTAGGAGATGTGGAGCATACATACAAACACAATAACTTTTATTTAAATTAAGATAATTATTAGATCACTACAAGATTAAGATTAATGGCGTATACTATGAGCCATAAAAAAGGTCTTAGTGAAGATATCGTCACAATTAACTAAATATTTAATTTTATTGAAGTAAAAAATTAATTTTAATTAATCTAACAATTAATTTTAATAGTTAATTTCTTAATTATTTAATTTGACAGATTAATTTAATTTCATATTTAACTAAACATGGCTGCACCAAAATTTGTTTAATAAATTTAATATAAAATACCCCAAAAAGATAGATATATAAGAGTTCCCTTTATCCTTTTTTATATTGAAAAATATCTCATTAACTTTAAAATTGTTTTGGGGTTTTCTGCCTGAGTATTTGCTTTTAACTGTCGATGGAGATTTAAATTTCCTGTTCAAAATGGCTGCATTGATATCCTATGCTTTAAACACACGTGTTAAATTTGGAACTCACAATGTTTAATAATTTTTATTCTCTTATGTGTTAAGAATTTAGTGACTATTATCTCTGTAACCAGGGAGCTCTCTAAATGAGCCTATTGTAGTAATGTTTATATGTTTCATGTCATGTGATTTTACCATATGAAAAGTAATGTTCGCACAATTATATGGTAACCTAGATTAAATAAACTAATCTAGAGTCGTTCTTCATCTGTATCAAGTGTCAAGTTCTTGCTACTATTTCAAATAAGCTGGCTTAATGTTATCTAGGAGATATTTGCGCTGCTGGGATATTTATTTCTTTATGATCCCTACCTGTTGAATGATTATGTGTTCGAAAATCGACCAATTTACTGACCAATAAATCTAGCATAACCTTTTGGAATGAAAAATGGAATGATAAAACCTTAATATAGTAAAAATTAAATGTCATGAAAAGAATGTCGCTGTCAGAATCACAGCGTAAATATTGCAATGTGTAGAAACAATAAAGTCATTGGCTATATCTGTATTGATCAATATGTAATATTTCATTACTTCTGTAACATTAGCGTAAAGGAATCTACCTTTGCCTTCAAGATTGTTTATTTTTATCGAAGAACAGTGGTTTATAATATGTTTGCATATGACTTTTTATTTAATTTGGTGTTATCGTTCCAAAACATTCCGTTGCTCTAATTTTCTTCATTCACTATGAAAACTCTAATTATTTTTCACGAATTCAGTGACTGCCACTTAAAACGATATTAAATATTACAAACTGGCAGGGATTTTGTATTGTAGGATAGTCCTAAAAACATTTTTTAATTAACCTACATAAAGGAATTCACAGAAGAGACTGTTTTACTTAAGTTTATTTATATTTGTAACCAAGAAGTATTTTAAAAAGTTCTGGACTGCTGACTTAAACAAATAAATTTGAATTTTATTTATGGATGAAGTTTCTTTGGATAATTGATGTTTCTGCTTCCGTATACACATTATGCTGCATTATTCATGCCATTTAAAAGATAGCATATGACAAAAATATTTATAAAATTAATTTGTTGAAACAGATCTCGTAAATAACCAGATGCTATTTTTTTATTTTATTATTTGAATTATCATTATTACAATGTACTCTGGAAGCCAAATACGAAAATGAAAGCGACATTGTCTTCTGGTGATTCAAGCAATTCTTCAGGGTGAAACACGATAACTTTTGTTGCAGAAATTATCTATATAAAGTAGAGTCGAGTAAACCCTTTCTTGTCCCGCAGGTATAATGAAGGGTGACGAAATCATGGTGATCAACGGGGCCATCGTGAGCGACCTGGACATGATGTACATTGAGAGTGTGCTGCAGGAAGAGCTCTCCCTTTGCATGATGATGCGGTCGAGCCGGACGGATCCCCCGGACCTCCAGGGGGTCGTCTTACGCACCACCGACGACTACATCGAGTCGTTGGTGTGCCCTCCACCCCCATCCGACTCTGCCATCAGCGAGGAAATGATAGACAAGCTCATCGTGCCCTCGCCTCTCTACGGTAAGCACTTTTTTCCCCTCTCCGCATTACACCTACACATTAAATTAATTCTTCTGGAATCACTTTCAATTGCGACCACAAGTGCACTCAGTCAGAGGAAAATATTTAAGGTAGCCAAATCATTAATTTATAGTGATAGTAGTAATTTCGTAATCGCTTAATGGACTTAAAATCTATCCTAACTTGTTACGGTAAAAATAACGAAGTAGGTGCGTTTGTTTCTTCCGTTTTAGAAATTAAAAGTTAACTGGAAATCTGCCCTGCCAAAAAAGAAGAATGATCCACATTTTATTTAGATATGTCTGCTGTTTTAATCATGAATTCGTCAGAGACGGGTGGTCGAAACAAATTACAAAAATAATTGATTCATAAAAATATCATTCCTCTGTTATATAGCCAGGATGGTAACTGCCTTCTCTGAGGTTATATAGAAACCCTCTGTTGCACATGTGCAGCATCATTCCAGTTTTGATGCAATACTTTAGACCGAATGATTTTTGCATTAATTTTTGGTTCCCAATATTGAAGAATCTTTTTTAAATAAATATAAGTTTCAAATGGCATTCTTCATGAAAAGTTATACATGCTCTCAGAACGAACATCAATATCTTGCAGGCTATCCAAGGGCTCACAATTTGTAATTTATGAAACCAACTTTTATAAATTAGTCTAAGTTATCATACACCTTCCTAAAAACATGAGTCTTCAGTCTAAGTGTATTCAAAATTCTAGCGTTGCTATTGTATGGGATCACTGAGATTTTATCTCTCGGTTTTAAACTAAATATGAGAAACGTAAAAAAGCCTGTTCGGACACTTAGAGGCATATTTTTGTTTTTTAAATTAAGATTCTGCTCTAAAACTGTAAAAGGGGCGTTCACAGTGTAAACCCCTTTATCTTAAGCCTCAATCAGATATAATAATTGCACCTGAGTTCATCCATTACTAAAACAAAAAGACATTTACACATGCATTACTAAATAAAAGTTTAAGCAATAAAAGAACCATGGTGATTCAAGAAACTAAATTTTAAGCAATTTGATTTTTTTTTCTTCAAGTTTTAATAAATAAAAGAACTTTTGAGAGTTTCAGGTTTATACTAAACTGATTAAAAAATTCAAGTTGCTTCAGCTTTCAAATCTGTCACTTCTATTTTAAAGAAGATGAATTTTTTTCTTGTCTGTCTTTTAACCAACTTCTATATTTTAGGTCAAAATTAATATGAGTCAAAGTGCTCAGATTTCTAGCCTCACGTCTGTCAAAATATTACACCATAAGTTTGACAATTTTAGCCCCCGTTTTATCAATATATGATTTTGCTTTTCAGGAGACATGGACAAAGAGAAATCTCCGGAAACATCTGGGAGACCGACGCCCTCTCCTACTCCAATGGCCTGTCAAGACTTATTAACGAGCCAACTCTCCGCAGAACAGATAGAGACTCTCATAAAGGTTGGTTCTTTAAGAATGCTCTTGAATTATTCCTAAATTCCGATTAAGTTAGCTTTGTGGTATCATAAATATGCATCTGAAGATTATTAGTTCTTCAAGAGAAGATGCGCCATTTGTTGGAAAAAGTAAGCTTTTAGCATGATAATATTTATAGCGACATATTATCTGTAAATTACGACATGCGCTCACAACATCAAAACGCTCTTCAGGCCAAACCGTTGGACCTAGAGTTATCAAATTGGTCTCTTAGTCACTTTTTGAGTAGCAGGTGCTTACCAAGAAAGGGTTTTTCAAACTTTGGATTTTCATTGATTATTAAACCATACAAGTTAATTTTTCAGAATATGCGGCAGTGGCTAATGGAGTTTAAATAGTAAGAATATATTTTAAGAACCCTCATTGAATCATTTATTTATTTAAATATAGGTTTAATTGTTCAATATTATTTCATGATCGTGTTTTTTTTGCAAAAGTTACCTTATAAATCTGATGCAGGTTCTTATTTCCAACTATCATGTTTTATGAGATGGAAGAGCGTTCCAAGTATGCCTTTGATTTTCTGCGTGCAGATGTTTAGTGTCTGAGTTGTACTGTGCTCTACAAATAGAATACAGCGCTTTGAAAAAACTGCTAATTATCCTATTTTTTCTCATGCCCCACTTCTCTGCATCAATTGATGTTTTTATCTGTGTCGCTACTTCTAACCTAACCTCAATTTTTGTCAAATTCTTTCAATTCTAACAAATTTTGACTTGCTCTTTATCATTTTTTTCTGCTGCTCGGTGCCTCATTACAACCACCCGTGCTTAAGTCTGCTTGAAAAGTTGCGCAAAGTTGATCCTTCACTCATGTATTTTTAAATTTTCTGGGAACTGTTCTGTACTTTTTCTTTCTGTATTCGAGCTTTATTTATTACATTAAGATTGGGTCATTAGTGCTTTTTAGCTGCCAAATTCCTCAGTTGTTTAACAATTAACTTATTTTCTCTTCGTGTGGTTTACAAGAAAATTTATTTATTTATTTAGAAAATGCACACCACAGAATAAACTCATAGTGCAAGAATTACAGTGTGCATGATACAGAAAAATACACTAAAATAACCGTAAAACACAGATAAATGAAAACAACAGATAGACACAGAAATCACTAAAAAATACAAGACGAATTTAAAAAGCACACAGAATAAAAACATTTCAAGAACACAAAAGCTGCAAACATTCAGTCTTAAAAACACCATAAGACATATTAAACACATCAAGATCATCAGAGTACCTGTTAAAAATTTTGTAAAATTTATAAATAGAAAAATTAAGTATGTAATTAAACCTGGTAAATACATTTACAAATAAACGACTCTTTCTCAGACTTCTAGTCGGCACAGCATAAGTGATATGGTTCAATATGTCACTGCAATCAATGACATCATTTATTAGCTTACGATAAAATAAAAGACATGAAAGATCACGCCGAACCCTCAAACTGTAAAAGCCGAAGGTGTTACATAAATGAGAAGAGGATAAGTCTTGTGGATAATAGAGATTTGTTCGGTAAAAATAAAAAGTAACGCAAAAACCTAGTTTGTATCTGTTCAATAATTTTAATTTTATTTTTATTGTAAGGGTCCCAGACAAGACAATATTCAAGACTCGAGCGGACAATAGTGAAAAATAAAACCTTCAAAGCTAGTACACCGGAGAAATGTCTGGTATTACGTTTGATAAAGCCAAGTTTAGTGTAGGCCTTAGAGACAATGTTGGAAATATGTTGGGCAAAATCGAGTCTAGTGTCAGAAGTAACACCAAGTTCAGGAACTGACCCGGATCGGCGTAGTCAAGTACCATTGATTTGGAAGGAGTAAAAAATAGGCTATGATTTTATAGTGTAGCTAAGGATGCTACACTTTTCAACATTAAGGAATAATTTATTTGATGCACTACTGGTATAAGTTATCAAGATGCACCAGTGATATAAGTTATCAAGATGCACCACTGATATAAGTTATCAAGATGCACCACTGATATAAGTTAAAAGAGCAGCATCAGCACTGGATCGTATTTGTCTGAAAAATTTCAGATCGTCGGCAAACAAGAGACACCCAGAAAAACCCAATTCACCACAAATGTAATTTATAAACAAAATAAAAAGCAAAGAACCAAGATTTGTACCCTGGGGGACTCCAGATGTGTTTAAAAATGCATCAGAAACAACACTATTAAAATAGACATATAGAGTCCGATTACTCAAATACGAGAAAAGTCACTGAGCAAGACTGACATGAAAGCTGATAGTTCTCAATTTCTTCATAAGAATACCAAGTCTATTAAATCAAAGGTCTTTGAGAAATCAGTGTAAATAACATCTAGTTGACAATTGTCTTTAAAGGCGGAAATAACTTTGTCAGTTAAGCACAACAAATTAGTTGAAATAGAGCGTTTAGTCATGAATCCATATTGAACAGAAGAACTTCCATTTTTAACCTGGGGGATAAGCTTTTTATGTATTATAATTTCAAAAACTTTGAAAGACGACTCAGAATTGTAATCGGGCGATAATTTTTTCATTCTTCAGCATTACCTTTTTCAAATACCGTAACGATTTTAGTCAACTTCCAGGCATGGGAAATGTATTTGTTTTCAAAGAAAAGTTAAAGAACGCAAGAAGGAGATAGACCAGAAACTCATCACAACCCTTAATAATGAAAGGGGGAATATTATCAATACCAACAGTTGAAGAGAGTTTAACTCCTTAACAGCCATAACCACATCGTCATAGGTGACAGTGTCAATCCCAACGAAGTCGCCGAAACCATTAAACTCGACGGCATCATTACTGGCAAATTCAGTAATAGGCCTAAATACCGAACAAAAATAATCAGCATAAGCATTAGCTGTCGTTGTCGTTGATATAATAGTTACCGCTATAGTATAATTTGCCAGGCAAATGGTAATTGTTTTTTTCCTTTTTAAAATGTCAACAATTTCTTTGGTTCAGAAATTAAATCTCTCTCAATGAGATGCAAATAATTGCCATAATCCCTTTTGATACCATATTGGTTGAAATCTAGAAGTTGGAACACACTCTTAGTAAAATGGCGCCATCGTGCCAAGTCGCCAAAGCAAGATGGTAAACAAACGACCATCGGTCACAGTTAAAAGTTAATCGTTTAATCTTTTTTCGAACCCATTGCCTTTGTGGTTTGTCGTTGCACTATCTCCCGTTTTAAATGTAGAATTGCAACAGAACTACTAGCTTTCCTAGCTCATTGATTGTACGGAATCTGTTACTTTTAATTATTCTTATGAAGCAGGAAAAATAGCTCTCGCGATGCCTTCGGCATCTGAAGTGGGCACCGGGCAAATTTTTTTAACTTAAAAAAACATCAGCGGCTTCGCTTTCAGCAAAGTGGGATCCTAGTAGCTTCGCTAGCTTTGTGAATGTACGGAATCAGCTTCTTTTAATTACTCTAATTTAGCAGCAGAACATTTGCCCTTAGTAGTGTTCAAAACAAGTACAACTTCAAAAATTCCATGCAAACGATTTTTATTACAAGACAAAGAAAAAATCTCTCAATTAATATGATCGGAAAAATATATCATCACTAAATAAACCCAAGTTCTATTTGTCATTTATTTACTAATTGAAATCATACTAATTAAAATACATTTTATTATTTAATTAAATATTTTAAGTTATTTAAAAATCTGCGTAGTATGTAAACAACTCAAATCACGCAAAACGCTTGCCATGACGTAAGCAATCTAGCTGATGGGTTGCCAATGGAACTAATCCGCTCGATTCCTCAGGTTACCATTTTGGCGATGAAATCGGTGTGTTCCAACTTGTAGATACCAACCACCATATTTAACACCAGTACGTAAAGACCTACATTCATCGATGGAAACCGGATTTCTATGTCTTAAAAGTAGGCGACGAACTATTTCCTTTCTTCTCAACAATCTCCTGGTTTCAACCGAATACCAGAAAGGAAATTTCTTAGTAATAGCTCTTTTTAAAGGAATAGTTCGGACAAATACTTCATCTAAACAATTATAAAAATTATAAACTGCATGATTTACGTCACCAAAACTAAGTAAAAAATTCCAGTCGATCTCCCGAATTGAGTACCATGATGATAGAAAGTCGGCTCTTTTAAAATCATATTTCAAAACACGGTCAGTGCTCTTATTGGCACGTGTAGGTACAAAATGCATAAAAATAGAGAGAGCAGGTTGATAAAAACCCTCAAAAACCATAGGCCGGCCACTGTGTCGAATTGCAATATCACATGAGAAAATATTAGATAAAATCAAGTCAAGATATTTATCGTTACAATTTAGAATCTTATTTATCTGTTTCATAATAAAAAGATGCATAAAGTTTAACAATTCCCTAAGATTCGGGTACAGACAATAAGAATCATTAAAATTATTGTTAATAGACAAGTTAAAATCACCACAGATAAAAATATTCTCAAAATAGCCAAAACAATCAAAACCCTTAGTATAACTGTCAATACCAGAAGCAGGTGGTAGAGACAAAGCACATAAAAGCAAGTTTTTCTGAATTTCAATTTGACTGAGATACAAATACACTCAAGATCAATCATACAATAATGTAATAATATTATGTCATATAATAATAATCAATCAATCATACAGATACACTCAAGAAGATGAATTTGGGAAGCAGATATGTTTTTCTTGATAGCAACCATTACACCATCGTCACGTTTACAAGAACTGGTATAAGAATCATGATCTTTGCGAAAAAAGATAGATAGAATGTGAGGTCAGTTTCATAATTTGTCAGCATCCATCTTCCCTTTAACTGGTTGCTTCTAATAAATCTTTGTCTACATATTCTCTGTCAAGCAATGTACTGTGAACAACCAGAATTTCATTCTAATTCACCCGAGCTGTTGTGTTTACAGACTGCCGAGCAGGTGACAGAGTACTGCCGCATGCCATTGGAGCAGCGCCGTCTGTCCAGCCTGGCGGGCAGCAGCGCATCTAGTGGCTCCTTCACCCTCAATCCCCGTCAGCTCACAGAGGCCGAGAAGCTTAGGAAGGTCATCATGGAGCTCATCGAGACAGAGAAGACGTACGTCAAGGTATACACACTTCCCTACTCTCCTTCCTTCCTTTTTTTCCTACAGTTCTGATTTCAGCTTCAAGGAAATGTGTTCCACCACTACAAGTTGTTTAACAGATAAAGACAAGTCGCATATGAAACTGTTAAGCGAATTTTGAAAAGAAACTTTGATAGTATATAAATATGAAAGTCGGGACAGTAGAAATTTGCGTAATCTATATGTATAGCTGATCTATTTATTGCATTTAAGTGTACATTTATTATACCTTCCACGATAAAAATTTGTAGTGATTGGTTTAGGTTTCGGGATTTAATTAAAGATTTTTTTACTGGTTAAGACCATCTTTAAAATTCAATTCAAAATGCTTTCAGCACATTGACTTTAGTGCTAGTATTAGAAGACAGTTTATTGGCAGGCGTGCTCGGTGGATTTAACTTGTATTTGGCTCTAGTTAGTCTGTGGGACATACCATTTCATTCGAGTGCACGAGTAAGCCACTGAAAGTGGACACTGATGTCAAAGCGGCATACGAAATGCAGTATGATGACAAGCCAGATATAAACCGACTTAACAAAGCGGATATTTCTGAACCGATCCAGGAAATAACAGAATGGAGTTTTGGCTCAAATAGCAGATAGCTACAAAACTCAGATCCACCCATATCTTCAGATTTGAATTCGTGACTAAAAGGGACTGGATAACCTTTTGTCTAACGTCGTAGTCGGTTAAAAATGTGTAAATTTCTTTTTGCATTACGATGTCATAAAATACATAAATGTATTTTGGAATGATATTAAATAACTATGTCTGGATACTCAACATAGAAAATGAATTGCTAGATTATTTTAAACAGCCAACATTTATTCTTTTGAGATAAAGGTCAAAGGTTGCAAATCAGAAGAGATCATATGATTCGAATATTCTTGTTGGAATCTTCAAAAAGATCACCGTCTAGGTTTAGAAAATTGGATTTTCCATTAATTAAATTAAATATAAATGTTTACTGTGGATTTTTGTTCTTTTTGTATTTTCAATAGATTATTCGTTCAGTTCTTCCATAGACACCAAAACGACTTCAAAGAAGCCATATTTTTCATAAGTGAATTAATAAAACCATAAATAATATCAAATCCTAGATAATCCAATAGATCTTTGAAATATCAGCTTGTCTTCTCATAACGATTTCTTTGTGTCAGAAGCGTTAATGAAATTTTTATTTAACGAATTGTCTGGTAACAAATGAATTATCAAGAACAATGAATCTTAGTTGTTGTCTCAGATGGAAATAAAGCAAAATTATTTAGTGAATTCAATAGCATTTGTTATTTCTGGAACCCTTCTCTAAGTACAAAAACACGGAATAACGGCAATTCATTGAGGACACCAAATTTTAATAATTCCTATATAAAAAAAATCGAATGTTTTAAGATTGCGCTACAGGCTTTGTCGTTGGTAAATAATACTTTTATTCATAAAGACAACACTACTAAGCTCTTCTTTCTTTTTGAAATTTCATATCTATGATTTAATTAATCATCTAATAATATTTATGTTTTTTCTCAAATGCTGAGAGGTAAATATGAGTTTCATTTCATGCTTTAGATTCTAAAATTAGCACGCTTTCAGCTCAAGATTTTGGAAGCTTTCGCTACTTTCTTTTATCTCTTTTTGCAATTATTAATTACATATTTTTATCGATAATGGATTAGCTCAAAAAGCCGAAACGCATTTTGAGGAAGACTAGTTAATGAAAAACTACGAATAGCTTTTCTTTCTGCCTTTATTTCAAAAGTAATTAATTCACATTAATTATTAACGGTCAAAAAAGACATTATCGAATTATTTCAAAATATTTATTTAATCTGATTATTAAATAAATATTTCTTAGAGATGATGATGGATTAAAGATTATCATTGTTATCTGAACGATGGTTTTATATCCTGAACAAATTTAGAGTTGAATCTGACATGCAAATTCTTATAAAATGTTTTGAGGAGCAAATCCTATATGAATAGCCCTGAGTTATGGACATTTTTTAAGAAGAGATAGTACTTTCAAGAAATAAGTATAGTGACACATTTTTGTCCTCATAAAACATCCAATAAATAGGCTTAATTTTTGTTATGCTGCATTACTTTTTTATTTAATTTTTATCACTGTGTTCCCTTAAAATTCGTCTCGGCTATTTGTGTTAACTGCTTTTAAACGATGCCTTAAATTTAGACAAACTTTTTTCACAATGAATATACTGCTGACTGTAAACTCTTTTTATTAGATGTTTTTCAAATTTGCATAATTTTAATTTTTATAAATAAATTAAATAGGAAACACTTCTGTTCTATATGCTTTCTGCTGTGTTAAGATTATCAGTTACATAGTTGTCTACGTTGGCTTAGACATCGTTTATTAAATGCAGTATTGCCATAATAAATAGAAGATTTCCTTGTCACTTAAAAAGTAAACCATTATCACATATTCTAATGACATGAGTCAACAATTTTTTTTTCAGTTTTATTCAGGATGATTTTTCCATCCTTTTCATATTTAAGCTTCAATTTCAGTGAATAATTTTAGAGATCACCAATACTTCATCCCTCATATCTTTAATACTAAGTTTAAGGCATCGTTGCAATATTTTATTTAACAATTCACTTTAGCCTTAATGAAGTTAATTTTTTTAAGAAATAAAGAAATCCTTTGAATGTGTGGTAATTTTGGAAAAAACGGAATGTAGAAAATTAAAATAATTTATATTAGAAATTCTAAAATTTTTGTTTTTTAGGCAGATTTTCATCTAAAAATTACATTAGTGTTGTTTTATTTTTGTTTTATAAAGCCGAATTTAAGAAAATAACGTTCTCTTAAGAAACAAATAATTTCTGTAGGTTTTTTAAAGACTGGCATTGAATTTAAAAAATGGTTTCTCAAACCATAATACTGAAGTCAAATGATTATTAAACCTTCTGAATTTTCCAATTAGTTAAATTTTTAAGTATGAAAATAATATATCGTCTAATGCTTGTAGTATCTCAATAATTATGCATCAAGGCATGCTTTAACATTCCTGTATATGATTTAAGGCTGTAGTGAATTGCTCATGGATGTAACTAGGTATGCGAGATATCACAGGAATATTACATATTCGCACAGTGATTATATATAGTACAGTTGTAACAATATTGCGTAGATATTTTTAGAGAAAAATGTTATCAGACAGGACTTTTGTTTCTAATTATAAGCTTAAAGTGTATTCTGTAAATGATCTGATCTACACATTATCTACCATAAAGCAGAATTCAAGATTTGATATGTATGGTATATAATTATGAAAGTTTAATTTTCGGTTTCCTGAAAGTTTCCTGTTTTGCCATTTTCTAAAAAATTAGTTTTTGGATTAGTTTTTTAGATTGATAGTTAGCAACATTTACTCTTAATATTTTTCTGTGAGAAATACTATTGAACGGTTTTGATTTCAGTAAGCATTAGTAATTAATTTTCATTTTGTAATAAAATGTGAAATTGTGTTTCATGATGTCATTACGCTATGACAGTTTAATTAATAGAAATAGTAAGAATACAAAAAGTCGAAATATTTTACATTATTTAATTTACATCGCATACCTAGTTACTGATTTGCTTTATTTTTATTTATGTCTTGAAGCTTTTGTGTGATCATTTTTGGTGTATTCAGATCCGATTTTGCTTGCACTGTTTGCAATTAGGCTTAATCACCATTCATAAGTGTTCCAAAATAGCCAAACTCCTTTTAAACAAAACTGCTTGTATTAAATACCCATGCTTATGCGTCAATGCACTCCTGAAGCCTTGTGTTGCAATTGGCCATCAGCATCCATGTAGTGCCGCGTTCCTCGCAAATGTAATCGCAGCCATGCGAGTCGCCATTTTGACTCGAAGCACTGTTCAAAGCAAGTTGGCATCTGAAACAGCCAAAAATGTCCCACTGCAGCGTGTAACTGTGTGTGTAAACTGTGCGTGTTGTTTTTCACACCTGGTTCCTTGTCCCATTTTTAATGCAGCACATGAGCGAAGTCGTTGAGTGGTATGAGGATGCAATGCAAAAGGTAAACCCTGAAACAGTCACTCAGAACTCTTTATCTGGAACGTAGCACTCTCTAATATATTTTTATTTGTGTATAAATAAGTGTAGTAGTGTTCGAGACTATATCTGTCTTCAAATTCTTTATTTGTTTTACTTTATTACCTATTTTGTGAACAAAATCCTTCGTTTATATCTTACTTTTATTTTTACATCTCTGAATTCTACTGTTTTGTAATTTTCTTTTTTATTTCCGATGGATGTGTAGTAGAATTCGTGATTATTTATTGGCTTACATGAATTGGTGTAGAAATCGCTTTGTATTGTTTTTTAAATTGCTAAAAATGACATTTTTTGTTTAAACTTTATCGTGATACAGAAAGCGTTATAAATACTATTCTCATCAATTAAAGCTTAAAAACACATTTTTAGCTTAAACTTTAAGAGGAAAAGGAACCCCTTAAACGAAAGATAAATTTTGCTAAACATTTATGGAATAAGAGTGAGAAATAAATGTTGTGTCAATTTCTGCATCAAGATATTAAAATTAATTTGCATCATAAATAAAGTATACAAATCTAAAAATAATTTTTTGAATTGCTGAAAATATTTATATATGCTTTTTTTCCGTATCTTGTTCTCTCTTATTCCACACTAACTTGAATTGAACTTTGTAATATACACTATTTCACAAGTGTTCAAACAATTTCTACAAAACTATTATACATGGAATTTAATATTTGGACTGACATAAACTAGTTTGCTCCATTTCTGATTTTCTGCTCTCTTTTCAACCATTCAGTTAAGCGAATAAATATCAATTTTCATCATGCTTTCCCTTTCATGTTTATACATCATAATGTAAATCCTTGAGAATCTATATAAATAATACGATATAAAAAGAATTTTCTAGTATTTATAAGGATTGCTGTTTTCTTCAAGTAGGCAAAAATTCAAATCGAAAAATATTTTGGAAATATTGTGCATATCAAACGTTTAAACTGACTTTGTGTAAGTATGCATATATGTTGTAAATTAATCGACAAAATTACCGATCAAAAGCAAAGATAAAATTTTGTTACCATTTAGATTGGTGGAACTTCATCAGTCAAAATCTTAGAATATGAAAAACATTGCCACTTACATGTTGAAAAGATTATTACTAATTTTCCGTCTATTTAACCAATTAGTCTTTTCGGTCGCAATAATTAGTATTTAATTGCAACAAAAATAGAGCAATTTAAACGGATAACTAGTATGGTGATTTCTATCGGACATCTGAACAAAAACTAAGCAAGATCAAATATCTAAAATGTCTTAAAGAAACTTTTAAGAAGGTTGTGTGCAAACTTTTTGTCGTCGTGTTTTTGTGAAGTTTTTGTTGTAGCCTGATATTTTTGAGCGAGTCTTTTTGTGCATGTTTGTGAAGTGGCATGTTTTTCTCCTCTATAGCTCGTGAGAAAGTTGTTCTTGATGTGGAAAATGCATGAAATTTGTTTCTCTCTTTGAATGAAAATTTGGGGGCCTCATACACATCATTTTACTGTTTTCAGAATTTGTGCTTTCTATGTGATGGGCGTGTCCACCACGGCGAGGTTAGTAAAATAACAAACCACTCTGAATAAGCACGACAAAATCTTTATGCACTGCATATTGCCAATATTTTGTTGTTTATTTTTTAAGCGCAATTCACACTTTTAAAAACTTTTTTTCTTATTGAATCATTCTCCACATTCTACTCACATCTGCTTTTCATCAAATTATGCCTTAGAAATTTTGATTACAAGTTATCAAATTTTCTTCAGCTCTGCACAAATTGTTTGCTAGAAAACTGAAATGTTTCTACCTTTTTAAAATTATAATATATATTTCGCAAATATGTTTATACAAATGAATGATTGTATGCTATTGCCTGCAATTTTTAGCTCAGGCTAGATTCTGTGGAATCCGATGCCTGAGTATTATAATAATGTTAATATAGTAACAGAAATGAAAAGGATATTTATCTAAAAATTAATTTACGAACTTCTCTAAAATCGAAAAGAAGATTATTAATGTGGTATTGGAACAAATTAAATTCAATATTATGAAAAAAAATTCTCTCCGGCTATTTTACCCAGTCGTATCAATAACCACGTCTTGTGTTTTGGATTAAATATCCAGCAGTGTTAAAAGTGCAATCGATAAAGCGACTTTGATTGAATAATTTTTCTTATACCGTAATGCTGTGCATATTAATAACTATTAACATTAGGTATGTCATATAATCTCGAATAAAGAGTCAAAGATATATATTATAATTACTTCATAAATCGATCTGAATGTTTAATCGTTTCCCAATATTAAATTATTTAAACTTTTCATAGTGTCCCCTTTAGCTAGAATCAAATCCAGTTACTACTACTCAAGAGATGAAAGAGACAATAGCAAATTCCAGTAGACAGAAATATAAGAATTTTCATCTGATGTTATCGTAATAATAATTCTTTGGCCAGCATTATGATTTGCAAATGCCATATTTTTAAATTGACTCGTTACAAAAGTCATAGTTATGGAAAAGGATAGGGAAATATTTTTTCCCTTTATAGCAACATTAAGATGCTACTGCAACAATCGCTTTACTTGTTACAAGCATCACTGAGCAACTAATTATATAAACACTTGTTAACTATTAATTATAAATGTTATTCCCTCTACTGTAACAAATTATTTCTCTATTATCTATTATTTTGGTATTCATATTTTAATTCATGTATTCAATATAGCACCAAATTATAAAGCTTTCGCAACAAAACTTAACTGTTTTACATTAAATATAATGTGTAGACTCATTTTTATGAAGAGATTTATTGCTGCAATTTGTGCCAGAGCTGATAAAAATTTAGACCGACAAGCACTTCACGAAACAAATTAGCCCACCTATCTATTCTTCTGTCCTGACTGTCTTCCTCGTTTGACGCAGCACCTGAACAGCCTCCTGGAGCATTACCTGGAGCCAATGAAGAAGGAAACTTTCCTGTCCAACTCCGAGGTGAACGCCCTCTTCGGCAACATCCAGGAGATCGTCCAGTTCCAGAGGGTCTTCCTGCAGAGTCTGGAGGAGGCAGTCAACTCGGAACCAGACTTCCATAGGTTCGACCACCCCGCACAGTTCAAGGTCAGTTCTCTCGTTTCCTGCAAATAAAGCACAGAACAAAAGTAACAAGAAATTATTTCTTATAAAACTAATTTTATGTATTTTAAATTATTCTTACTTGATACACTGGTGTTCAAAATTTCGAGAATTTTCTCCAGGACTGGACATCTATTCTCTAATAATAATAAAAATGAAATTCTGTCTGTCTGTT
Source organism: Araneus ventricosus (assembly GCA_013235015.1). Classification (NCBI taxonomy): domain Eukaryota; kingdom Metazoa; phylum Arthropoda; class Arachnida; order Araneae; family Araneidae; genus Araneus; species Araneus ventricosus. Next base: position 320,594 of record BGPR01000869.1, read on the forward strand.
GGCCTTATACAGAACAGACCGCTGGATCTAAAACTACCAGATGTGGCACATATATATTCTGGACACCGAAGCTTGCTACATTGAGACCATTTTCCCAAATTTTAATCAAGTTTTCAATTATTTGAAAATTTTAAAACTCTTCACGATTTGAACCAAGAGTGTGTAAGTTTATCATTTTTCAGATCCTCCTTTCGGGTAGGAGAGGGGAAAAACCTGCGTATCGTTGTTTGGCAGGCTGGGAGGGTAGGGAAAGTGGTCATGAAGTGACAAATCTGTCGGATCAGAAAATTTTCAGTGTATCGTCGTCTCTAACAGCTTATTTATTTATTTTTTCCCCAATACTGACGCTCAGGCAGCCTTTTAGATTCCCAGTCCAGGTTCTAGAAAGCCCCGGATTAAAATTCAGAAATCTGGCCGCTTTATGACGAGAGAACAGCACTTCAATCTAACATTTGCTCTCACTGCTGAAAGTGTGTCTTGGAAATTCTTTCCTAGTGCAGTTAGACCTCGAAGATTACTTGCATTATAATTAAATGTGTATGTAATACTTTGATATAATAAGTTGATGATAACAAGATAAATAACTATTCAACACTTATGGTACTCTTTCATAATCGTGAGTGAGACTCATTAGCTCAGGAACATCAAAAACAGAAGCTATGCACTATCGAAAAAATAAAAGGTGAAAAAAGAGGTATTGTCTCCTTTTATAGTTATATAGCTGTCACAATATGTGTTCATACTGGAAAAGAGGCAGTTATTGAGCCCATGTGGCCCCATTCCTCCAGCAAACTGTTTTCATGATGGTTCTGAAGGAAAGAGCAGGTTGTAAATGTCCTCCCATGAGCGTGCCAGATATACTCTACAAAATTTAGGCCTGGAGATTTGGCTGGTCAATTCGCCCAGCAAATAAATATCCTCACTTTCAGGAAATACATCGACCTGATGAGCTATATGTGAACAAGCGTTGTCATATATAAAATTGAAATCATGGGCATCTTTACCCCTGGAAAGCCGTACACAGATGTCCAAAATTTCATCTTTATACCTTGCGGCAGTCACAGAACCTTTCTCAAAGACATAGAGGCCTGTGCTTCCATCCAGCTTAATGCTTTTTCAGTCCATAAAACTCATGCTGCCTTAGTGATGGTCTCTTTCTCGGATATCGGAGGACAGATTGCGCATCCCTGTTCAGCCTAACCACTGATTATCGATGTACGTTAATCAGAGAGAAGCAATAACTTAAATATTCTTAACATGGACGTAAAACTGTCTTAAATCTTTTCCCCTTTCAAATAACACATCAAAATGCATATAATTAATTTTTTCAGGTAAAGGTTTTCAGCAAAGGATACTGGAATGAATTTTTTCATGTGAGAAGAAGTTTTTTTATTTTTTAATGCGACTTAAGCGATACAATAAACAAAGCAGAAAATATTTTTATCTTCTGAATGTTTGATAATATCTTTTATAGCCATAGTATTTCTCTTAAATATACATTTAAAGACAACTGTCTAAATAAACAATTAGCCTGTTATTATAAAATATTTTCAAAGCGCATTAGACAAATATTATCTAAGCATTGATATATTATTTAAGCATTGATAAAATCTTTTAATCTTATTACATTGCTTTAACCCTGTACTTGATTTTAATATAAAATTCATGTTGACAAACACGTTCCGGAAGTAGTTAGTTTCTACTTTTGATGTAATTTATAGTTATTTCGAATAATCACGTTTTAAACATTAGATATAAAAATATTTTTTCAAAGAAAAATGCTAAAAGATTTTCAAAAGAAACTTCTTTCATTTTACTGAGTTATAAATACGAATACTATTAGAAGCTAAATACTATTTTAAAAACTTTCCAAGGAATATCTCCATCAAAAATATGACACAAAAATCATTATTCTTTCGGTCTGACAGAACATATATCTTTTTCCTACGGTCTCCTTTGAGGTATATTATTTATGAAGAAAGCAAAGCTTCACGCAAATATAAAAAAATTAGGCTCTCCTCCTTCAAAAATAGCTCTACTTTTAATAAGTGTCTACTTTGGGTTTCTTTCATACGTTTAAGGAGGAAAGTGGTTGTTGGCGAGCTTAAAATTATCGACACTGTGGGAAGGAACTTAAGGTTAAAAACTGGAGCGTCTTTGAATATGCTTGATAGCTTAGAACAACACTTCAGAAATATAAAAATAATATAAAAATAAACTCGCCAGTTTACCGCTTAGCTCCCAAACATGCATTTCGTAAGGAACAATTTTAGATTTTTGGGAAGCAAGTTAATTAGAGCACTTAACGTAAGTATGGATAACAATAATCTTTTTATTTCTCTTATTTGTAATCTTCGGCTAATATTTTTATTAATTTTTCTTTATTTTTAGAAAACCTTTTATGCGTTTTTAATTGCAAAACCACCCACATTCCAACCATACTAGCTGCAAAAGTGACATTCTGCCACCAAATCATTGCAAACTCTAACTCTGTATTTCAGTTCAGTGTTGTCTCTTTGTGTGAATATGAAAATAAGAATAAGGTTTAGGAAACAAACTTACATAATAAAATTATTCAGTTTAAAAGAAAAATTACTGCTCTGGTAGAGAAACCCGCACTTAGGCATTAAAAGTAATTCACATGCCAAATGAATATAATCGTTGCATGAATATAAGCCAAAAAGAATCGCAAATTGTACTTGCATTAAAAAATTCAATTATCTTTCGCACAACTGATTGAATGCTACAGATGTATTTGTATATACTGGCCTGAACTGTAACTGAAAGAAAGAAATTTCTAAATCTCATCATACTTTTGATGCTTTCTTTTCTTGAGCATCTTAGATTATCTATTAAAAATCAATTATACTTTATATGTTTAAGAAAAGAAGAAGAATCTTCATAAAATTGCTCCCGAATGCCGCTCTGCAGGCAAAAAACATGAGATATTGCATTTATTTTTTGTAAGAAAAATGCTAAAAATCATTTACACTTAAGAGTATTTTAATGGTTTTACAGAATGGCATAAAATATAAATGTAAAAAATAAAATCCAGCAGCTTCTCCATTTCATTTGAAACTCTCGGGATGGTAGATAACATTAGACATACAAATAAAATACTTGATCTTTGAACCTTTCTTTATTAAACATTGTCTTTGACAACAAGTAGCGATACGAGGTTTGCATGTTCTCGAAAATTTTATTTTAATTTATCTGCATTTCTTCTAATGGCACTATTTAAAACAAACTAATATAGTCCTGGACACAAACTCTTTTATTCCTGAAATCAGGAGGTTGACTGAAATGTGGCTTTCTCTTTCCAGAATGTTCTGTTCGCTCTAGGAAATTCTTTTCTCTACTATGCCGATCAGTTCAAATTGTACAGTTCCTTTTGTGCTAGTCATTCGAAAGCTCAGAAAGTCTTACATCCGAGTAAATGTAAAGGTATATACTCTTTTCCAGCATTTATTTATTTTTTACAACTATTAGTGCATTTTCACTGAGCCCTTATTCTTCCTCCTCTCGAAAACAGGCCTCCGCAACAAGGACCACGTGTGTCCGGCTGCCGGAGAAAGCAACTCGGCCCTGCTGGAGTTCCTGCAGTCCCGGAACCCGAAGGGTCAGCACTCGTTCTCCCTCGAGTCCTACCTCATCAAGCCCATCCAGAGGATCCTCAAGTACCCGCTGCTCCTGCAGCAGCTCAAGCATCTCACCGACCCCAATTCGCAGGAGCATCTACACCTCTCGGGTAAGGATCTTGTAAAGTGGGGACTGAAATGGAGGAGGTGATTTAGCGGCCGAAGGGGTTTCAGGTTCGAGACTTGTTTCCACCAAAGATTTGACGTGTATGTGGGTCTAGTGGACATTAAATCTGACATCGAGGATCAGCCGTCCTCCCGCTTGAGTAGGGTTGAAGTTTGGAGATGGGATGTCATCCACACCATCTGACTACGGTTCAAAATTACGATTCCGTCCAGAAATAGCCCACGTGTTTCTTCGAAACGGGACGTTAATATAAACTAAACTATACTAAGATGAAGTAACGCATTTTCTTTTCTGCTACTTATTGAAAGATGCTTCACTACAAATACAAATGTTTGAACTTGATTTTTTTAAAAGTTATATAATACTGAATTCAGTAGGAAAAGGAATTGAAATATTTGTTGATAAGAATTATATAAAAACTGCAATAATGAATTAAATATAACTATTAACATCATTTGCTAAAGAGATATTCCTTTTTAACCTCTTGTTGGGGCAACAAGTGTTAAGCACGCTTTGGTAACTTGAAGTTTATGGCTCTATGTCATTTTTTTTTATATATGTGGGTGTCAACTATAATTTTAAAACAAATGATCATTAGAAATGAAAATGAAGAGTACAGGAGAGAAACAAAAAAAATCAAGCGTAATATGAAAAAGGAGATAAGAAAAATAAAAAAAAGTATTAACTGATAATAATAACTGAAAATATCAGAAAGTATTGCTCCTCTAAAGTGAAATGAGAAATGGTCGGTTTTCGAATACTTTATCACCAAAACCCGAACTCGGAGACAGGGCTGCTCCCTCTCGGTTGTATGGGTATGCGTGAAGCTTTGTTGAAAACCAGTATAATAATAATGCAAACTTAGAATTTAAATAACGCAATTTGGAAAACAAATAATGTTAACAGAACATAATTTCGAGCATTAACATGCCTAAAATGAACAAACTGAAAGAGAAATACCAAAAAGCAAAGGAAAATGCTAACAGATAAAAGATAGCAAAAAAGAAAAGTGAAATATCTTCCAGTTTATGGTCACAAAGAATTTATGAAATTTTAAATTAGGAGGATGGAAATATAATATAATTTTTTAATAAAAACTATCAAATTCCTAATTTTCGCTCGAGAGAGAGAGAGTTGTTGTCGTCACCACCAGAGAACCTCGTGTTGAAGTGCTGATTTCTTGAGATTAAAAGAGCTGGTCAGAGGGCATTCTGTGACGTAGTGAATGAGACTTCCTTGCTCGCCGCTTCTACATTTGTCCTCTGATCGTAAACGGAACTGGTTTAGATAAGTGGGAAGGGCCCATGCCCAGTCGTAAATAAAATTTCATCGCGATATCATGATGTAGGATTGTTACGAATTTTTGGAATGATTTTGTAAATATTTCTGCCAGTATTTCCTGAGTCCCATTAATGATGCCATCTCTTTCTTGAAATTTCTGATAGTTTCTTTCTGACGGATTTCGAATACTGAGAAGTAGGATATACTTTTAAATATTGATCTATCAAAAACACTACCGTGAAAGGAGATATTTTTCCCAACATATTTTCCTAACGTTTCCTCCAGGAAATGTGCGCGAACATGCTCCTGCAACTATAACAATTGACATCCTCCATCTTCTTCAGACAGTGTGGCCTAGTGATAAGGTCTCGGCTTCAGGCCGGTGAGTTCCAGGTTCGAAACTGGATTCCACTCAAGATCCACCGTGCATGTGGGCCTGTTGCAAGTTCAATCCTACGTAAGGGATCAAACCTCCTCCCGCTGGTGTGGCGCGGAAGTTTGGAGAGAGGGTGCCAGTTCAGCTGTCGATCTCATCATTTGACAGCGGTTCAAAATTACGAGGCCCGTCCCAAAATAGACCTCGTGTTGCCTCAAAAATGGACGTTAAAACGACTAACCTAAACTCTTCAAACAGAGTGTCGATAGTTCATGAATTGGGAGAACGCGAAATGATAATATAAGAGATTTCCGAGAAATAAGTGGAGTTGTAGTCCGCAATCTTGGTTCGAGCATAGTACAATATAACAGACATAACACAAAGAACACTCACACTGTTCTTTAATTCAGAGAGGATATTTTTTACAGATGGTAATTTAAGGCATTTACTTTCAATCCAGGTTTGCTGTTATATAATAAATTATAGCGCACATATTATTAATTTGGTGCCATGATCAAATGATAAAGATAGAGAGTTACATAAGAAGACAGTTCTCGATATTTTTCTACAATTTGTTGTCTTAATCATCAGATGTTAAAAATATATTTGGTTGTTCTATTCAGGCACATTAATAAAAGTTAATTTCGTTGAAAAACTTGATGAAACTTCTTTATGTAACACTTGTTTTTGGAATAATTTTAAGCAATATTCTTGACATGGGAAAAAAGAGTAAAAATGTAGAATATTATAGGTTTTCAGAAGTTGTTTTAATTCATAAAATATACTGTATTTTACACAGTACATATTACCCCAGTTTCTTAAAGTCACTATTTTAATGGTATTTCTTAAAAAAGAAACGAAAGAGTAAAAGATCTCTTATGTGAAAAATGCCTGTTTTCAGAGGCTCTGAAGGGAATGGAGCGGGTAGCAGAGCATATCAACGAGATGCAGAGGATCCATGAAGAATACGGCGCCATTTTCGATCACCTCTCCAGGCAGCATTACAAGAGCTCTAGGCAGGTGGGTGTTATGCTAGTTCCTATCCATCTTTGAAAACACTGCGTGATATATGTTATGTATGTATATGTTTTTCATATGTTTGAAGTTCATGGAGAAACAATACAACGAAATTAATTGTAATTCCATTCACATATGCAGGGTGTCCCAAAAAAGTGGAACAAGCGTTTATTTCCTTAAATATTGATCCTAGACATATACTTTCAATTACAATGTTTCATAAGATAAAGTAAAAATTTGTATGAAAATACTCTGATTTCTAAGGGGATTGACAATTAAAAGTTACAAAAATTAAACTTTTATACGGTCCCCGTAGAGCAAAAATGTCAATTAGTAAAATGTTTCACTTAAATTCATCTATTCACATACAAAATTACACTATTCTATCTGCAAAACTTACAGAGATATAAGAAGACAAATTTATTGACTTAGACCACTTTTCCATACCTCTCATTGCTGTTTGATCCAGTCTTTCGATGTACAATTTAGGGATAATTTACATATTTGAATAAGTTATTTAAAGGATGGAATCAGAAGATAACAATGTATTTGTTAAATATAAAAAATTATCAAATAATGCATTAATTGAAGTATTTACAAAAATAGTTCTCTTGTAAACCTTCGAAAAACATCCGCGGTGATATCTCATCAGTGATGGATCATCTGCTCAGAAACAAGCAGTGCTATAAAAATATTACTAAAATAAAATTGAAACACCATTTTTTAAAAATACCTTTACCTTCAAATAGTCCAAACTTGTAGTTGTAATTATCTGAATTGTATTTTAGAAAATTGCAGTCCCTTTTTTCGGTGAGTGGCTTTTAACAACAGAATCGAATACCTAACAAGCCAAGATTCCCGTTGAGGCAACATGAAAGTGAATCTGAAACCTAAAAACAGCAAATGAAAGAGAAATCGAAGAAAAATAAATCAAGAGCGCAAAGGCGAACTTTGGGTAAGATTGAAGTTTGAAAAAAAGAACTTTAGTTGGCCTAACGCTAAAAAGGAGCATCCGAAAATCCAATTCTGGCTAAATTCAAAGACAGAAATGATAGATATTCACCTTCGCCCAATATGTCACTTAGTCGTACGCAATGAGCGAATTTGGTGCTTTCCAAAACTATCTGGTGTGCTGCCCCATCCTGTGTCTGTCTTAATTTTCCATTCACTTCCTGCTTTCTTTTCTCGTTTTTATCTTTTTTCGTTGCTAATCGAACTCTCAGAGTGGAGAAGTAAGTAAATAAGAATAAAAACTAGAATACGAATTTTTAAAATAATTTTAGTAAGTTCTGCAACCCTAATGGACGAGTCGCCACTGCCTTTAGTTAAAACTTAATAACATGCACAATCCTGAGAGCAAATAATTTAACATTCTTGTCGGATATTTGGCTATTTTCCTGTTTTATGTTAAAGTTTATTTTCTCAAGTTTTCCTTCCATTCTTTATCAAGTCGATAGTTGCAACTATCTGTCAATGAAAATGAGTAACAGTATGCGACGTTGGCAAATTTTTCTCAATCCAAGATGATTGGATGATGTACCACTAGACAAATATTTGCATTTCGTAGTTTTTCTATGTTAAATAAATTTGAATTTCTGCAAGAAAAGTGTCCATATGAACGTGTGAGCAGCCCCTTTTAATTTAAAAATTAATATATCTCTGTAAGTTTTGCAGTTAGACTCGTGAAACTTAGATTATACATAGATGAATGCAAGAGGAACATTTTACTCATTCACAGTTTTGCTCTAAGGGGAACGTATAAAAAGTTAATTTCCTTAACTTTTTATTTTCAACTTCCACAGAAGCCAAAGTGTTTTCACACAAATTCCTACCTTATTTGATGAAACTTTGTAATTGGAAGTATATGTCTAGGTGCAATATTTAAGGAAATAAATGCTCGTTTCTCTTTTTTAGGACACTCTGTATACACGTAAAAGTATCTGCAACTTCCTCTGACAATGCTCATAGCTTAAACTTTAGCTTAGTGTTTTCACTCTAAGTATTTAGTCGTGAAGACTATATAATATAAATGCAGAAGTCATTCTTACCAAATTAATATAAGACTAATAGAAAGAAACTGTATGAGATTTATGTTTTATGTATGAACCAGCATTCAATTAATAAAATATAACAAGGTTCTTCTGGATATTAATTATTTATAAAACGTATATACTTCTTCAAAATTAATACATAGTTTGTTCCGAAATTGAGAAATATCATGTAATATTTAACAATAAAAATATACATAAATTAATTTATCATTTCCCTATCAATTGGAAAAATTAGAAAAATTAATAGGAAGTTTATTGTTTTGAATTCCTATTCCTTCTCGTTTGTTAAAATTTGTATTTGATAGAAATAACAAAATAAAACATTTTTTTTTTTATCTTTCATCAAAGTCGCTGCATGGTTGCAAGCATTAAAATTTAATAGAATTAGCCAATATAATACTGTTTTCATTGCTTAATTATTTGTTATTCCATTGATGAAAGTTCAAATAAATGTAAGAATCCTTATTCTTATTAGTTGCTGACTCTTGGAAGTTCAAACTTTCTTTCTATAAATAACTTGTAACTTGTATTTATGCTATGCTAACTGGACCGTTAATGCACTGTAACAGATATTATGACACAATTTTTTTGTCTAATGATTTGGATAACATTCTGCTTTTATTTAGAACTTGTCGCTTTGGGCGGCAAGCTTGTTCGTAGGGAATATAATTTCAGTTGAATGCACAGTTTAATATTCAAGCTTCCCTTTAGAAAGAAATTTTAAACTAGAAAGTGTCGCACATATTTTCTCATGTTCTGTTAGTAGCCTTGACTTTCATTGCCTACATGAACTTCTAGAATGAACTCAAGTAATTGTCCATGTCATGTAACATCTAAATGCACGTTGTGAGAGCCAAGTTCACTTTCTTATTCCTCATGCAGAATATGCATTTGATTTCAACATTAACATGGCGCAGAATCCATCCAATAGTTTTACCAACTGCTTAATATAAATTCTTTAATTTTATATTTTAGGAAAGAGTAGGGTGCAGGGGCATTAATTTTTTTGCCCAGCAAATGCAGCAGTTTTGCAAAGTAGTCAGCAAGTTCATTGCTTGGGATGCCAAAATGGGTCTTGGCCAAGGATAAAAAGATTTTCCCTCTCGCATATTTAATGGACTTTTTAATATTTAACACGAAATTGGATCTGATGTGAAAACTTTTTAATGTCTCGATTGACGAGAGACTGTCAAATCACTGACAGTAGTTGCTAAAGAGTTTTTTTATATATGTTAAGAGATCTCGGCTCGTCTTGGTTTTATTTTATGTTTATTCCTTACAACTTGTATGATAGCTAACTTTTCATTTTTAGTATATTTCTTAATGCCATTCATTGAGAAATATTTTGTCCCCCCCATTAAGCATTAGATTTATCAGCATATAGAACAACTTACATTTTTCTGTAAATCTATATCAGGCCAGAATGACCACATTCTGTTGCCATAGTTGTGCTTTGTTTCATTTTCAAACGTGGTTATTGTCATTACTCATTAATGCATCTCTGTCCAGAAATTAGTTCAAATTTGCCACTTTATTGAGAATCCCTTTATATTTATCCCTGATGATGAGGTAGTCAAGTTTCTATAGACTGTACTTTCAAAATACCTTGAAATTATAAATGGATAGAGGGCATAAAAAATGTCTAACTATGACTCTGTCTTAGTAATTTTTTATTACAATTTGAAAAATATTTCGGAATATCGTTCTACGACAATTCAAATTCTTTTAATTACGCTAGCTGAACCAATTAGTGTGATTGTTGAATTTTTCTATCTTAATTATACCAAACTTCTCCTCATTAAGCTCATGTTCTATTGAATTGCTGATCTGTCGCTTATTAAAAAGCTGGGAAGTCTAGTGTCATTTTCTTTTTTCTACAGCATGTCGACTTGAGCCCCGGCGAGCTTCTGTATTACGGCGGAGTGGAGTGGCTCAACATCTCCGAGTTCCTGGGCAAGATTAAGAAGGGTCTGGAGTTGCACGCCATGTGCTTCGTCTTCAAGGCGGCCGTCGTCTTTCTCTGCAAAGAGAGGATCAGGCAGAAGAAGAAACTCATGGTGAGTTCACCAATTGTTGTTTTGTAAGAGTTTCTTTAGGATAAATGCTGTGCATTTCGCAAGTAACCTTTGAATTTTTAATGTTACAAATTACTTTTTTTTCAAAATATCTCTCTATATTCATTGCACAGTTTTGAAGCAAAATCTTACTTTAAGGTTATTACTTCAGCCTGATGCGAAAGCATGAATATGAATTTAACGGTATGTTCGCAATTGAAAAAACAAGTAATTTTGAAAATTCTAAATGGCTTCTCCTAAAACATATGCTATTAAGGCTGTCTTCGCAAAAAGATAAAGCGAAGGGCTCCACCGAACCCACAATATGGGGTAGAAAAAATTTGCTGAAGATTACAAAATTTCATATGATAGTTACAGAAATATTCTTCTAGAATTAGTTGAAAGCCGTTTCTCTATAAAAGTTATACGAAGGTCAAAATAAATACTCAAAGAGTGATGTAATTAATAATTCAAAACCCATATTTCTTTTTGGAAAAAAAACATTTAACTGCTTTGAAACTTTGTGGCGATCTACAAAGTACTCTTTTCCACAATATATTGCATTATTTTGTTTGCATTGATACTTCATTATAATTATAAACCGAATAAATACATCGAAATCATTAAAATACTCTTTTTGTACGCTAGGAGGCGCTGCATCTGATTCATTCGAATCAGTGAAGAAGTGAAATTTTCAGGCTTAGTGATTTCTTCACTTGGCCGTTTGGTACCTAGTAGCTTTTCTTTCGCCAACTTAAAATATAGAAACCCTGTTTAACCGCATGGGGTCAAGCTGAAATGGGACTTGCGTTTTTCTGAGATGTGTATGCTTGAGGGTAATTGATCCTGGTTCCATCGTTTTAAAAAGGGCTTCTGTTTGTAGTAACGTGGGTCTCCACACCTCAGCACGATTTTTTTGCTATTGCAATAATATTTGTTAGATAATTTACTATATTCCTATATGTAATTAATAACTCGTACGCAGTTATATAATTAGGAGCTAAGGTAATTTTAGTTTTTCCTGTTGATGTGACTTCCAAATGAAAACTGAGCTAGTTCCAATCCGTTGCACACTCACATAATGCAATAATTCATTTTGGAAAAATGTTGCATAACAATTTTCTTAGGGTGTTAACAATTTCGTTACTTCTTATTCAGCAAATATTACATCCATTTTCAATTCAATAAACATTACTTATAAATTCATTACTTAGAGTAATAACAATTGCGATAGACTCCCAGTCATCAAAAATTAGCTTGAAAAACAGTTTTTCCTCATTTTGGAAAGATTGGTAGTAAGACACTTAGAATAAGATACTTATAGGAGTGACATATTCTCTGAAATGCAATAGGGGACGGTAGGATCAATAGAATGTCGCGTATGTAAGGTAATATGGTTGGGAAAAAATTAATAAAAACAGTTTAAAAGACACACTTTTATTGGTGCATTAAAAAGAAAATTTTAGAAAAATTTTCTACCTTTTAATTTATAATTTATATTCATAATTAAAAATCAATTTTTAATTTTTCATCAATTTTTTCTGGAATTTCTACCAGTGAGCCACTCATGTGGAATAAAAATTTGATTTAGTCGATTATTTGATTATTAATTTTTGAAAATATTAAAACAGTGTATTGTCATCGAGACTACAGAAATTAACAAAATTTTAAATCTCTAAATCCAGTCGTAGGTTAAAAGGCCGCAGCTAGTATGATTGGTATATCTGAAATAGGAATGCCAGTTCATATATCGTCCTGGTCATCTGATTCCGTTAGGAGATGAATGCAAGTTTGGAACACATCGTTTATCTAGCAATTCTAATTGAGTCTAAATGTATCAATGGTTTAATTACTTTAGTTTAGTTATATAAATACGCTCCGTTTTGAAACAACGCGAGGTCTGTTTCGGGATGCTTCTGAACCGCGGTCACATGACGAGGACGGCACCTGGACCGATACCTCCATCTCCAAACTTCCACACCACATCAATGATAGGATTTTTGACTCTCGACGCCAGATTGCATTGGATCTTCATACACAGCAGTTTTCGATGGTTTCGAATCTAGAACCATCCATCCCCGAAGTCGACCCCTTAACACCAGGCCACTGTTGACACTCTTTTTTAGAGGAAGTAACAAAGATTGAAATAATTATTAAATTTTATTTCTAAAAAAATAGATCCTGAAAATTCTTACATCCCTACCTTTATAACGTATGAAATATGACCACTCTAATGTTACAAATATAGATTAATCTATCCGAAAAAATCATTGAAAATCTGTTCATGCTTTTGTTCTCATTCTAATTTTCATGATCAAGATATTTTTATTCTTTACTTTATCTGTTGTTTTTTTTAAAATTAAATGTAATTATTTATACAATTCTATTTACCTTGATTTGTTTTCTGTTTGTAACGATGGAATTTAGGAATTTATTTTTCGCTCACTTTCTGATGTACTAGAGCAGCGGTGGGGAACAGTGGCGAATCCAGGGGAGGGGCAATCGGGCTGCCGCCCCCCCCCCCCAGAGCTAAACCAAAATTCTTGATTTAATTTCAAATCACTATAACTGTTTGATCTTAATTTTCATTTTAAAAGAATAGTAATAAAATCGTGACAACATTGCTTTCTGACTTGACAGGCTCGAAAATTTTCCTACTTTTCCAGTAATTCCACTTGCACTTGTAGCGTTGGCGCGGTCGAAAACATTTTTTGGCCAGCTATTTCATTGTATTTTTCATTAAATTATCGAAATTATTTCAGTGTTTTTTTATTATTCTTATTGTCAGGAGATGAAATCCTGTAAAGTTAAAGTGTTTTGGTTTATATAAGCCATGAGGTTTGACATTCGTCACTACGATACAAAATTTTTATGACCTCAGCCCCCCCCCCCAGACCCGAATCCTGGATTCGCCACTGGTGGGGAATTATTAAATTTAGGCAGTTAGGCAAAAAGCCGCTCGAGCTGAACGTTATACAGACAATTATATATTTCACTGCAATTTGTAAGTAGCAGGTAAGGCCGCATAAAAATCTCAAGAAAGCCGCACACGGCTTCAAAGCCACAGGTTCCCCCATCCCTGTGCTAGAGTTCTGTAATTTTGTATACTTATGTGCTATCGATGACAATGCACTATTTTAATATTTTAAAAACTTAAATATCAGTTGATCGATTAATTTAATTACATTTTAATTCAATTACACAAATTCTAATTCACATGAAAAATGGCCACTCCAGTTTTACGAATACAGATGAATCTATCTCAAAAAATCAGTGAGAAAATTTACTGTTTTTATTTTCTCCTTCATCTTGATTTCTTTTTTACAAATTGTCTTTAATATTAACACTGGCGGGACCAAGCGCCTTATATACGCAATACTCTCTCAGAGCTACTCTAGAATCCAGAAAATAAATGTCACAATTTGAGTCCAAACAAGTAATATAAAAAAAATTTTTAAAGTCAATTCCTACTATGTATGAAATTATTAAATGTATTTGAACTTGAATGGTAGTTTTCGAGATATAATAAAAACTTACTGCGCATGCGCAAAGATATGGCTAAAATATGGGGTGCTTCGATGATCCCATGGGCCATCCATATACCCAAAAACCAAGTCTGTAATGTTAATAGTTTTCGAGATATAATGAAAAACGTACTGCGCATGTGCAAAGATATGGCTAAAATATGGGGGTGCTTCGATGATCCCATGGGCCATCCATATACCCAAGAACGAAGTCTGTAATATTAATAGTTTTCGAGATATAATGAAAAACGTACTGCGCATGCGTCATGCAAAATATGAAATGACTGGCAAACGGACAAACATACAGACAAGAAAGCGAATTTAATATTGCATTGTCATCTAGTTCTGATCTATGTTTAAAGTTTCAAGTCTCTAGCTCATCGGAAAGTTAGTTTAAAATCGATTGCAAAATTTGAACAAGATATATATATATATATATATAGGGAGAGTGTGAACTAATAGTAGGAATTGAAAAAGATTACAAAAGATAGTGCTTTTGTAATTTTGTATGTTTCAAAGGTTGATTAAAGTTTCTGTTCGCATTATAATGATGTAAGTAAAACGTGTATTTATTTAAAAATTCGCCTTAATTTTCCTAAATTCAGCGCTGTTGAGATGACCTATAATTCTAAAATTTTGTAAAGATGTTGTTAATAAATAGCAACTTTTAAGCACTACCGCAAACCTATCAACTAAATCTGTGATTTTTTATTAATTTTTGAATTTTAACCATTTTTAGTCCAATTTTCTGAACTTTCTGCCCATTGAGGTGACAGAAGATATCAATTCAGAGTTACAAGATTTTGCACACTTTTTAATGATGGGAGTTCGCAACTTTTTCGCACTACCGCAAAAAGATCTAAGATACTTCGACTTTTTCGGCCCGCCCTACTACAGAGGTTAAGGCTACAACTACTTTCATTAATCCAATGCTTGCCTCTAAACGCCATTTTTGGAACATGCTTTTGTCAAACATGTATTTCATCTGCTTACAAATGCTTTACTATCTTTGCCTTTGTTGGAATTTGAGCGACTGACTTGTATTTTAACGATGCCTAAAAGAAAACATAACTCCGAATCTCGTAATACTCAGTTATATATTTTAAATTAAAATATTACTTATTTATTATTTCTTAGGAAACTCAGGTAAAAGATGACGGGTGATATTAACTGCTACTTTGAACTAATATACTGAGCTACTGAATATACTGAAGCTACTTTTTAATCTAATTAAATAAGCTTTAGAATTCTTTAAGAACCAATGAAAACATTTCCAAACGATATTTGAAAAAAATAAGCAGGAAAAATAATGGTAAAGTAATTACACCATTGCCTAGCAACTTAGTATCATTAAGTTTGCTTTATTTTAAAATCGTCTACGTGTCAACTTTTTATTAAATGTTGAAAAATTAATAAAAAAATCGAAGGAAAAATGTCACATATATAAAATTGGTATTATTAAAAGGTAAAATTTTGAACTTTAAGATGGCATAAAAATATTTTTGGGGGATAATTTGCTCCGAACTTACAGCTGAAAAACGGTTCCGGTTAATTTTAAATTAACTGACTGTTTAACTAACTTTTGCGCTTTGAAAAGTTGACAGTAATCTTCTCCTTGTCTTAATTACTAAGTGTGAAAAGTTTGGTTGAAATCAGTGCCGTGGTTTAGGAGATGTGGAACATACATACAAACTTACATACCCACAATCACTTTTATTTATATCAAGATAAATATTACCTGCCATAACTTCAGAGTTGTGTGGAATACAATAATAAATTTTTGTTACGTAAGTATTCCTCCTACTCTCCCGTAAGAAAATCTGACATTTAAGGTTTGATTTATTTAAGTGAGTACAAATTATTAAGCGTTTTAAGAATTTCATTGCAGAAAAGTGGGGGTTTTTTTATAGAATGTTTGTGATTACTTTTAAATGAACTATTTCACCTAACGCAAAATTCTGAACTAGGAAAACTAACTAATAACATTGATTTTAATTTGAATTCAGTTTGCTATTATTTTAGAAACATAATTACTGTTATCGAAGCATCCATTGTTCAAATTTTCAGGTACACACTTGGAATTAACTCCGTTATAAACTTAGTTTGGAAAAAAATGCAATCATCAAAGTGTATGCGTTTGTTTTCACTAAGTTTCTAAAACTATCTAAAAGAAATATAATTCATACAATTTGCCGACAGAACGGGAAGTTAACACTTTTGTCCAATCCTGCTTCTTTATAACCAAAGGCAAAAAGCAGGACCCTCTCTTTTGTAATATAAGAATGTGAGGGGTCACTGCGATATTTTTATGGGGGTAGGGAACCCTTCAGTTCTTCTGAAGTGCCAGAAAGTACCATTTATTTCCTTTTTGGCAAGAAAGTCATAAATTTGATGAAAACAATGACGTCACAACCTAGTAAACATCAGCGCCATCTCTTAGGAAAAGGCATTTTTAAAATTCTACGAGGCAAGCCTTAAAACTGAAATTTCGAATTCACCATTTCACTGTTCATGGTGATACACAATTACGTTTCGGAACTCACCAGTTCATATTGCTTCCCTTTAGAAATTCAAAGAAAAAAGCATAATCTAAACTTTGTACAAGATTCATCAGCTTTCAGAATTAGAATGATAAAAATAGTTTTCAGAAAAATAAAAATTGAATAGAAAAATAGTGATATGGAATTTGAAAAAGCACTCCCATAGAATCCAGTTTTTTCTCATCATACAGATTTCGTTCAGAAGCATAAAATTAAGCCATAACGATAGAGAAATATTTTGTGAAAAAAATCATTTTAGTAGAAATAATGTGTTGTAATAATGTGATGGATACATTCACGTTGAAAAGAACTGGCGCAGTATAATCTCTTTCTTGGAATATGGAGAAATAGCATTGAGCCTTCATATATTAAAATATCTTAATAAATACACTTTCCTATCAAGATACACAACACATCCACATCATTATTCGATTCTACTTGATCTCTGTTGGAGAATGCATCCACTTGTATCTTAATTAATTTGTTATAGTCAGTAATGAAGGGTGAATGTTGATTTGCAGGGTGGTTCCAGCAAGAGTGGCTCAACGGAAGTCGAAATCATCCGTTACCAAGTGCTGATCCCCGTGACGGAGGTACAGGTGCGAGCAGGGTGCGTCAAGGAGGGAGATTCCCACTTTCTCTGGGAGCTCATTCACCTCAGGTCGCAGTTGCAAAGGAGGTCAGAGAAGATCTACCAGTTATCTAACAGGTAAGAGAGTATCCGATTTTTTTACGTGTTACTTCTTTCAAATATAAAATTATTTCAAAGGAAACAGAGTGTCCTTTTTGTGTGTGTGATTAAATTCTAAGTTGTATAGTCTGAACGTCTTAGAAGGGTGATAAGAAAACATAGCCTAACCTTATCATACACATCCACATTAATAATAAGCGCATAATCATATTAAAATGTAAAAATATCTATATTTCATTAAGCCTTTGAATATTACCTATTTTCTCCAACCTAATATTTATTCTATAAGAAATGCTACAGCTTGCATGCACAGCTGCATGCTTAAACAGCCTTTTAGGAAGGATTGCAAAAGTATTGCTTCTCCTATCACAATCGATAACACACATTTATCGATTTATTACATTATTTAGACACACATGTTTTTGCTGTCACTTCTCTGCCTTTTGATGCTGATCTCAAAATTGCTTAAGCCGTGGGGAGATGCAAAAAATGTTCGCATTACTATTTAAAGGTTTCCAGCTGGTTCCTATGTAAAAAATACCGGATCGTTTGTTTTCTTTGTTCCAGTACCAGCGAATTTCGGAACGCCTTCCTTCGCACCATCCGGCAAATCATCCGAGAGAGCGTGCGTAACATGACAGTGCCTGTGAACAAGCCCATTCCCAAGGACAAGTCCGGAGGAGGAGGAAGCGCCACGATGAGGCGGTCTGGGGGTGAATCCGGTGCCAATCCGGCCAGTATGGCCCGGACATTGAGCGGCAAGAAGCGGCCGAAGACGACGCAGAGACATTCAGCCGGCAACATGGATCAGCAGGAGGTGATGGCCGAGACTTATGACAACCTCGATCAGCAGAACTTCCACACTCCTCGCAGCAAGACGGTGACAGACGGCATGGATGACATGGACGCCTCGGAAAGGTCGGACTCGGAACACCAGCAACGGCTAGGGAGATCTTCTAATTCCATTGGCAAGGGAGGATTGGTGTATGTGCAGGCGGCTCACGACAAGGCCGGATCACCAGTCTGGAAGCTGAGGGGAGAAGGGGACAGGTCCGCTACTCTTCCTCATCCGGTCAAAGGGCGCGATCACCACCACCAGCAGCAACAGCAATACTACGACAGCAATGCCCCCCTATATAAGAAGGACCACTGCACCTCCTCAGGACTCGCCAAGCCTCCTCTGGAATGTTAACATCGTCTGTCACCAATGCCTTTGTAATTTTAGGAAAATTCAAATTGTAACTGAGCCCATTCAGGGTGGACAGAATGCTTCTTCAAACTGGTTTACCCTTCCAAAAAACAAAGGAAAATTATATCTCTTAGAATGAACAATCAAAAGGTTAGAACACTGCCAAAAATAAAATCTAATAGGAAAGTGTGACACGTGAGGAAACAGCAAATTGTATTCGAGAGTTGGCCTATTCAAACTGAAAAAAGAACTTTAAATGAAAATGGTGGTTTTTCGAAATTCGAAGGTACAAATATTCGAAGAATCGAACATTGGCAAATCATGGTTCGAAAACTAAATATAATTTGTAAAATTGAAAGAATATGCATATTTCTTGAATCGTGAGGTCTTAGCTTAGATAGGCAAATGAAAACTTATGCTTGAAAGGGGTATTGCAAATGTAAGTTTTCCAGTACCGCGGGATTTAATGTTCTTTGAGAGGATTCCTTTGGTCTTTTAACCAAATTCCTGAAACCCAGATCTGAAGAATCACTCTGTCCGCCCAACCAAATGAGAAAGATGTTTTTCTGGTCGAATGTTTCCGTATAGAGATTGCATTTGTTGTTTGCTAAAGACTATCAAATTTTCGATAGCAAAGGCAATGGAATGCCGACTATTCGATGGTCGACATGAGGGTCCTGACTTTCAGACTTTGTGGCGAATCGCTGCTTAGGGAAAAAGCCTGCGATTTGTATACTGGAAACCAAATAAACCAAAAAATAACTGCACCAGAACAGGAAGTTGTTCGTGAAACTAGAAGTCACTGAGCTCAATTTGCAGTAAATAAGTGCCCCCTTTCCTGCTACTGCAACTATCTTCTCAGAGCAGCAAAATATACGATCGGTTGTTGTTTCTGATGTATTTATGAATATTAACTACAATATAATGATAGAGAAAAGTTATTTAAAATATAGCGTAGCCTTTTTCATAGCGTGCAGATCTGTTTTCTTGCTACTTCATTAGCGGTTTAAAAGTCTGCACTCTGCCATTATCTCTCAATACAGCCGTCGTTTTGAGGTAGGAAGTATTGCTCTGCCAGCTGGAAAAGAGGGACCTTAGAAACGTTAAACACGATTATAAACCATCTTTGTTCTGGACTATCCAACATCCCTATTTTTCCCAAATGGAATTAATTAATTGTTAGAGATTCAGGTAATCCATCTTTTTCGGCTGGCCAAGCATTATACTGGTAGCAAAAGAAGCAGTTCCTGAAAAATTGCTTTGTTCGCACTGAACAAAAGTAGCTACTATCAAAATTTTAGTTAAGGATCTCAAATTAGAGCAATTTTTTCCGTAAAACAATCGTTTAAACAAAAGTTTAATTTTATGTTTTTATTATAATTCTCTAACTTTGGCTGATGCTATTTTGTAATCAGTTTTAATACAATTCGTAAAGAGATTTCCTTTTTGTCATCAAAAATTTTTCTTAAGAAGTGCAGTTGTTTCATTTTTTAGTAGAAAAAAAAGTAACGCTTGCGTTTTGATAACTTCGTTTATTTCATTTCGAATTTTTTTTCTTGAGGCTAAAGGAAAAATTTTAGAAAATCATTTTAAATTCAAGTTGAGAATACTATAGAGTAATTTATTAATCGTAAAATTTCATTCCAAAATACTCGGGAAATTGCTTTCATTATAAAAATGTCTAAAGTAAATTTTCTAGAATATTTTATCAATTTTTGCTATCTTTATCTTCTGCACTATTATTTATTTATTTTCTATTTTCTATAATAAGTCATTTAATTTTTAATTTCTTTTAAATATAACTTCGGTAAAATAGCAATCGTTAAGAATCCTTTGGCAAGTCTTAAACATTTTCAGTTTCAGCTTGTAGGCTAAAGAAGCGGAAATTAAAATCGTTGACTTTAGTTTTACTTAAACCTGAATTATATTTTGACTTGATCCTGAAGTTGTTTCTTGTCTCGTTTATTTAAATTTAAACTGCTTTGTCGTGCAGCTTTTGTTACCAGTAGAATTTAGCCAGCTTAATTTTATATAATTTGGGGGAAAATAAAATTGATAAAAAAATTAAATAAATAGATCCCACACTGTCATTTTATGTAAAGATGATAATTTTTCATTTAGAAATATTCATATAGTTAGAAATGAATAATGTAAAATTTCTTTTCGTTTTTATTTCTTGAGAAATTTGTCATAAGAGATCCATTTCAATTCATCTAAAGTTATCAAAACGTTTGCTTTGGAGACCGGGAAAAACTGCTTATTTTATAAATGACGCTATTATAAAAATGAACACAGAGTAAAATAAATTTTTATAGTTGTATGAGCATCAATGATGATTATTTAAGAAATTTAAAGCAACCATTAAGAATTAGAATCTTCTGATACAACAAGTATTTGTAAATGAATGATCAAAATTTTGAATCGAATATAAACTTCAAATTTGGCGCAGCAAATTCTATTTAGTTTTCTTTTTCAAGTAAATCTAATTTAGTTCATGTTGTGATAATCAAAAGCAACAGAATTCCGAGAATGAAAAACATCTGAAATAGATAATAACAAGAATAGGTTCTAAGCGATCATGTTGATTTTACATTAAATACAATTATTTTTAAATAGTTTTTTTAACTGAAAATCAAATGCTTTTTTTCAATATAAAACATTTAAGTTACGTTAAGTTTGTAATTGCAATATTGGTAGTTCCTACAGAAATCATATAAAATCCAATTTATTGCCTTTTTTCAAAAGTCGCAAGGTTAACGAGTAAAATTCTATTAAAATGTATCTTATATAACTATAAATAATTTAATTCTTTTGCTGAAAGACGAAAACATTATCACGAAGAACTCGAGATACATATGAGATTATATAAAAATAAATTGTTTAATTGGATAAACGATGTTTTAATTTTATCAAAGTATATTTTTGTGGAAATAAAATCACAGTAGTCAAATTTATATGAGACTGAAATAAATCTCATTTATTAGAATTCCAGATCATTCCATGCAATTTTTAAAACTTTCAAGGTTTCTTGAAAATTAAAAAAATATTACAATCGAAATAACTTGTTTTGAATTATATGAAAAAAAATTATGACTATCACAAAATTTGCCTTTTGTTCAACTATCATTTAAAAACTCCCTACTGATGAGTAATTAAATAAAATGGAAACTTATTTTTTCTTTGCACCATATTAATTTACTTTGCCTTTATTCTCATATTCCTGAAAATATTTTATTAGGTTTAAATCAAGAAAATTTTCAAAAACTATTTAAATATAACTGTTTAAAGTTGACATGATGTTATCAGCAAACAATTAAAAATAAAAAATTTCGTATAGATATGTATTTATTTTATAATTATCACACTAAAACTTTTGTTCATTCCTTTACTTTGAAATGACATCGAAAATCAATTTCTTGCATAACAAATTTACACAACAATAATATCATTCAAGAAAAGGAATCTGATTAGACAAAAGTATTAAAACTATCTAATAAACTCGCAGTTATTTTCTAATATTTCAGAGATTGCCTGTTTTTTTTTAAATACATTATGAAAGAATTTCGATCAATATGCATTTTAGAAATAAATGGTTAATAATTCAATGAGAGTATAAATCTTGAAAAATACAGGATGCCCAAGAATTATTGGATACATTTCAAAAATTAATTTTAAAAAAGCTAATAATGCTTCAACTACAGTTTATTTTTTAAATGAGAGAGCAGTGTAAAAAGTTTTTTCTGATAGGTAAGGTTTTTTTCTGAAGCGTTACGTCGTTCTAAATTTGCTACAGCAAGAGAATTCGTTACGTAATAGCTACCGATCAGCAGAAGCCGATGCGCGTTTTCTGGTTTCTTTTTTTAGTTTTTCTTGAATATCTCGAAAACTCTTCAGTTTTCACACTACATGCGAATTAACAAATTAAAGAGCGTAATATTCCCTACAAACAAATGCTTTTATTTTTCTTCCAGTTTCAATATTTTTGGAGATAATAGCTCTAAACAAATTTTTGATTTCCAGTAATTTACGACCCTTTAGACCACCGAAACGGCGTGTAACCTATCTGAAAAAAAACTTTTTAAAATGCACTATCATTTTTAAAAAACCCGTAGATGAAACATTATTAAGGGGTTTTTTTTATTAATTTTTGAAATTGTCCAACAATTCTCGGACACCCTGTTTGGAGCTTTTGCTTTCAAGTTTTCTAAAATTTGCGTAAAAAGGCACTGAATTTTTCACTTTTAAAAATATATGGGGCTGATTTTTAATGTAACGCTAATATTCTGAAAGACAAGTTTCATTTGAACAATTGTTTCTTTTTCAAAATGAATGCATTTTTTATTAGGTATGCAAACAATTTTACCTCAAAATGGCTATAATTAAAGTCTGATCTTAAAAAATAAAATATTCTGAAAGACCGGTTTTTTTTCTCTTTTTTTTACTAATAGTAATTTTAAAACTAATTAATTGTGTAAAACCATTATGACTTAAAAAGGAAACAAAAATACTTTTCTTTTTCTTTAAATGGCTTATGCTTAAATATAACATTATGTAGATATAAGTTATATTCAGTGGTTAGATTTAAAGACTTTGCATGTTAAATTAGAAATCAAGAAATATTTTGAAATTATATTTTAATGCCTTTTCAATGTTCTTAATTTGTTGCTAAATAAAAAAGTAGAAAATATTTGTGATGAGGAAATGTCGTCCACTAATTGAAACGCTCAAATTTATAAAAGGAAAACTAATGCTATTAAAGTAATAGGAAATGTTCAAAGCTCAAGATTTTTTTATAATAACCCTATTTACACATTAAAAAAACTATCGTTAATATATATATCATTGGAATTTTCGAATAAATCTGTGAATGAATTCAAAATATTTAATGTCAAAATTATTTCTTCTCTAGTCAGTGTTCACATGTTTGCAATGTCATTTTCAAAGGGTCAAATAACGAATTATTTCCATATAGCCCAATTTTCATTAAAAATGTTATCTTCTTTCCTTTCCTTTCTTTTGAAAAACGGCAGCATGCAAGCTATCTAGAACATGAGGGAAGCCTAATATTGACATAAACTTTTTCTGAAATCGATCACAGATGCGATTAAACGTTAAGTTTCAGTTCATATAGATGAAATTGAGAGGGTCTGATGGCAAGTGTGATTCCTCAAAATGGCGCCAATACCAGCCACAGCCCCTTTTTCTCCTAAAAATAGTTGCAGAAGTGGAAAAGATAAATTTAATTTGGGAGGCACATTTCTTAGAACACTGTCGAACTTCAACGAAAAATTGACAGTCAGAACGACCTAATAATTACAAAAGTCTGATTTACTGTTCTTACCCTTAAGTCACCACTCATTATGTAGCAATTGCTAAATAAAAACAAATTGTTTTCGGAACTAAATCTGACTTTTTAGCATGCAATATAATCTTGTTAAATTTCAGATGCAGTCAATTCCGAGTAACTTATGGAATTATATTCTTCCGATCAGCGTTGTCATAATGTTCTTAACTGAATCAATGATCCCAGATTACGAGTGATGACATAATGCAATTTAAAGTTTACTAAATATTGCTTAAAGAAGCTAAAATCAATCGCAACATTTTTAAGAAATTGAAAGCAGTGATCGCTTGACAGATGCGATTGGTTTATTTTACTCGGTTGGAGACATACAAGTTGAACGGAAAACCTAAGTATCAACATCAATAACTACTTACTATTATAGACAAACTTTATCACTTCAAAAGCAATTGATTGAGATTCAACCGCAAATAAGTTTACAGTTGTGTTCACCTGGAAGTATTCACCAAATATATAAATTACAGTATTACTTTCAATTGCAACAAATGAACTGCTGATTAAACTAAGTTCTAATCTTAATTTTACTCTTGATGTTTATCAATTTGATATCACACAAATTTTTTTCACGTTTTATGCCTCGATAAATTGCAGTTTAAATTACTAAACAGCCCACTGCTTCAAAACAAGCAGCGTGTATTCGCAATATTGTTTAATAACTCTACGTTGATTTTGCTAGTTCTGACGCAGGTGGAGAACAGTAAACCAGCTTGTAGAGCTTAACTAAGTGCTCGGAGAAATATATAAAGTTATACAAATAGGAATACCATTACAAAAAATACATCAGAAATGTATACATTCCTATTAATAACAAAAATGTTTTTTAATGCTATCACTGTATTTATAATATCGCCTGTTTAGTAATTTTAGTTCGATCCATTCCAAACATGTTTGTCATTACTTAATTTTTACGGCTAATAGGCAATTCAGCTCTTAATCATTCCTATAGAATAGAGACAGGTTTCTTCGAATATTTTACTATGAAAATAACTTTATTTTCAATTTAATGTAGAGTGATAAAGGATTCTCGATCCTGATTAATGTGTCGAGATCTACAAAAATGTCAAAAACATCCAACTTTCCAGTAAGTTAGCCAAAAAGAAAAAAGAATTTTTGTATAAAGTCCTATTAATTGATGAGTTCGATACATCACAAGGTTTTCAAAAAAAGGAATATCGTTGTGATTGAAGAACATATTTATTGCTCAAAATATTCGTAACATGTTTGTATAGTAAGATTTTTCTTTAAAATAGGAAGATATATTAAAAAGATATTTGTAACCTGTTTGTTGGTGTATTGTTGAATAGTGCTATGTAAGAAACAGTTTTAAAATTATCGTAGTGTTGTTCAATTTTTCCGACGTTCTATTGCGGCAGTTGATTTCTTTTTTAAAAAATCCAGGGTAGCGAGTTTGTAAAATTATTGCAGTTACTGGAGTCCAAAAAGGTATGAATCTTATTCATCAGTGTCAAACTGATACATTTAAAGCATAACTTTCTGATTAACCTGTTGATTTAAAGGTAGATTTAATGCACATTCACACATAAATATGCATTCAGTTCCCATAGTTATTACTCCCTTTCTAAGCAGTAGGAAAGTTGTGAAGGTTTCTTAAATCTTAAAAGGCAGCTATACCAGTTAAATAATAGTCACTCTACCTCACCACAACAATTAACAGAAAACTGTAGTGACCTTAACCTGCCATATATATAAAAAAAAGGAACGAATTCCACTATGAATTCGAACTTAGAGCACCTTTCATCAAAAATTTAATTGATAAGAGTAGGTATAAGAAATCATTTTTGAATATCAAATGAATAAATCCTAAATACTTTTTGACTATAGGAGAGGTTTCGTGGTGTAGCTCGTGATGGCATTTAAATCCGTGTTCACGGCTATTGAGCGGTGAGGTGAACATAAGCAGACCATCTTTGAAATAAGAACCATTTCATCGCTCGATGATTACGATACAGCAACAATCGATATCGAACTTATGGCTGTCTTTCATATTTTTAATGGCTAATTAGTCGATCTTTTTTTAGAGACGCTGCTAAACGTTTTGCAAATCATCACTATGAAAGATGAGAGCTAGTCCTGCTCGTATGTTTGCCCATGTTTTTTTATTTTCTTTTATAAAAATCCAGAGAATTCTCTTACTCTTCTGTGCAGAGGAATTCCGTCATTTCAGCGTGCGAGTTTTAGTTAGCAATTTTGTTAAAAAATATTTTGCATGTGCTTAAAAAAAGTATGCATTCACTTAAAAATCGTTCTTAGCTTCTGCAGACTTTCAATGCTTCGATATTTTGAGCAGCAATATATATATATATATATATTTCATTTTTGAATTATTCAAAACAGTGCTCCTGTAACTCGAAAGTAAATTCCCTCTCACGAATTTCCTTTATAATGTGATGCCCATTTCTTAATAAAATGCCTTTTGAACTGGTTATGGAAGAAAGTAGTGACTATTTATTATTTAAATTGGCCATCATCAACCAAATATTATAAATTTTGTTCCTTTTTGTTTTTCATATTATTTTACATATTTCAATCATAGAATAAATCAGGTCTTGAAAAATTAAATAATTTTAAATTATGGTGAAAATCATTTGAAAAACATTTTACAAAATTTCTTGAGTATTTTATATTTGAATTGTAAAGGAAACTGTGTATTTCTGCACTATGTAATATTATAGTGCGCAAATCTAGTGTTAGCTTTAAAATGTCTTGTATTATCCAAAGAAACCTCAATTGTAAAATTGTTGCTCTACTAAGAGCAATTGCACGTATTCATATGGGCTGGTTACAAGCAATAAAAGCAGTAAAACTCTGAATAATATTGGAATTTTTTTCCATATAGCATAAGCATCTAGTCAGTTGATATTTTGCGCGCTATTCCTATCTCATTTTTTGCATGTATATATATTATTCATCCATTATAATCCCGTCTCGCTTGTTGCTCAACTTTACACTTTGTGAAATTGCAAACTAAAATTAGATCTAAGCAATACATTTGTAATGCATAGATCTAATTTTAGTTTGACTTCTCACTTGATCTGTGAATTGTATGATGCTTCGTTTCTGTTAGAAGTTTCATAACAGTAAATGAAAAAGGTAATAATAATTGGTTAAACTGGGATTAGCTAAACATACAGCTTTAAAAATGTATTTTTTCAATTTCTTTCAGAACGTTGCTCAATAAATAATTTTCTTTTCTGTCAATTAACAATATATTTTTCCCTGTTTCACAATATTTCTTTCAAATATTTTTGTCATAAATTCATGGTGACCAAATTTGGATAAATTTATAGCTGTCTGAAATTTGTAATGGCGTGAAGAATTGCATGAATTTTGAAATGACAAATTAACTTAAATTTATTGGTTTATGTATAAAAAATAGTATAGCATAGCCAAAGAAACAAATATTGGACCGTATTTCAGCAATTGTCTCGATGAAATGGTTCTTATTGTAAAAATGGCCTTCATATAATACAGACAAATGTCTCTGATCCTTTAAACTGCCATAATGTCTTTCAAGTATACACACGGATAACAGTGTCTTACAGCATTCAGCCGGGGCGAAAATTTATTTTTCCTGGCTAGTTAAAATCTACAGTTGGAGCAGGAAGTCTAATTTCATCGCCTCAATAATTCCAGTGTTGCGTTTACTTCAGCTCTTTCTTGGAGTGCATTGTTTGTTTTATTTATTTCTAGTCAAAGAACTTATACATATATACATTACTATATATATATATATATGTATGCATACAACAGTGTATTCTAAAACTTACTAAAACAGGGCATTTCCACGATTTGGTGAACGAAAAATTCAGACAGATGCATGCCGAAACTAAAATTGGAAACAAAAGAAAAATGTTTCATTGTTTATTATTCTAGTTTGAAAGGTGTAATATATTTTATGGTAATGTTATAGTGACTAGCTCTTTTGTCATTGAATCACCTGCAGTGTTTAAATTTCGAAGAAGGCCGGAGGAATTTGCAGGTCGAGGAAATAAACTATTACTTTTTAAATATAGGTGCTTTAGATAATATTGTTAATTATCAGCCTATTGAGTGTATAGTGTACAAAAGAAAGAATGAGATGTACATTTCTTGTTTTAAACATATTAAAAAAGAAAAAATACAAATACCTTTAATCTTTGCCTGTCTCATTTATTCTTGATGTCTATCTCTCTTGTTTGAAGTTGTAGTTATCACTTGTGGGAGACCTGTAGTTATGGAGAGAGAACTCCACAGTTCACACTATTTAAAAACTACATACTCCACTAGATCAGAATGAATTAAAACAATTTTGGTTACAAAATGCGAATGTGAAAGACAACGTAATAATGAGGAGGCAGCAAAAAAATTTGATATATTTAATAGATTTAACCATAAAGGTTGCTTAAAAATAATATCTACATCATTCCACCACGCGTGCTCGTCGAATGCAATAGAAGAGAGTGAACACATGCAAGAGCGCATTTGAATATTAAACTAAATACATGAAACCGCTTCTTCACTATCGGTTCGAGCGGAGACATCACAGGAAAGGTGGAGTAGTCGCTCATGCAAATTTCACAAACGTAACGTAGCCGATGACGACGCCAAAAACCTCTTATATTCTCAATTATAAGAGGTAATTCAAGTGTAGGATATTTTAAATATCAAAACATTTCAATGTCAAAAGTATAGTCAGGTTAAAGAAAACATCAGAAACATTTTAAACATTATGAATAGAGAATGAAAAAAAAATTAAAAATTAGTTTCAAAACCGAATTCTCATATCATTGTTTTTATGAATGAATGACTTCATTCATGCTGGCAAACTTAACAGTGAATGATAAAATGAGCATCTTTTTAAAGGATTATGGTTATTTTATAATTTAAATGCATTTTCTGATGTATTGTGGTTATAATAATGGCTTAAGGAATCCCTTTAACATTTTTGTCATAAACCAAGTCACTTATTCGTGAAAATTTTTCTGGTACTTTTTACTTTTTCTCATACTAAGTGTAAAAAAGTAAAAAATAATAATAAAGAAAAGAAGAATAAAGTAGAGAAAGTAATGGCTCTCATAGAGAAAATGTCGCAATTGTCAAAAAATTTAAACCTCTTAATTTTGATGTTATATAGCCTCGTAAGTTGAAAAAAAAGCATTTTTGAAATGATGCATGTGTTTCTGCCGGTTCGTGTGATTTTTTATACATATGCATATAAGTAATACAGGGTGTCTGAGAATTGTTGGAAACATTTCAAATATTAATAAAAAACTAATAATGTTACAACTACGGTTTTTTAAAAATGAGAATGCATTTTAAAAAGTTTTTTTCAGATATGTAACGCGCCGTTATGGTGGTCTAGGTGATCGTAAATTACTGGAAATCTCCAATTTTCGTGAGCCATTTTTTGCGAAAATATTAAAGCAAAAAGAAAACTAAAAGCATGTATTTGTAAGGAATTTTACGCTCTCTAATTTGTTAAATCAATTATAATTCGAAAACTGAAGAGTTTTCGAAATTCAAGAAATATTCAAGAAAAGCTAAAAAAGGAAACCAGAATACTCGCATCGGCTGTGGTGATCGGTACCCACTGCCAATGGAAATCTCTCGCTGTAGCAAATTTAGAACTTTGCAATGGTACACCACCTATCTGAAAAAAAAACTTATTAAAATGAGCTCTCATTTAAAAGAAAAACCGTTGTAACATTATTAGTTTTTTCTCTTTTTTGTTAATTTTTGAAATGTGTCTAACAATGCTCGAACACCCTGTACTTATGTGGAAGTACACAAGAAAATCAAATGAAGCACACTCTTGATATTTTTAGAACAATATAATTTCATTTCTAAATAGCTTTCATTTGGGGTGTTTACCTAAATAAGGACGTTCTTATTCTATGTACAGAAAGGGGGAATTGACGTTTATACGGCATTCGGTAATCATGAAAAGGTAACTTATTCTTTGTACAAAAAACGAGGAGTGGCTTTCAAATGGCATTCGATTAACCAGAGTAATCAGAGCTCTTCTTCAAAAGCCATTCTCAATTTAGTTATAGCTGATTTAAATCTACCTTTAATTTTATTTACATGAATCATCGTATAATATGCTAATGTGTTTCTTTAAATTTGATAGTTGAGTTTGAAATAAAAATCGATTTTCAGAAGCGTGTACATGGTACTAATTGTATACAAGTACTTAAAATTATTTGTTCCAATTCAATAATTCCAACAGCAAACAAAAAATATTCTGCTTAATATTTTGATTAAAGGTACGTATTTTCCTATTCGTCATATTAAGTCGTGCAAAAAAGGTGGAAATAGAGGAATTTTTATAAAAATATATTTTTATGATAGTTTAAAATCATTGCAAATTAATATCAACATTAATAATTTAAATCTAAAAAAGACGATTTCTACATTTAATGATAATTATGTTCAGAGAATAAGTTTTCAAAATTATATTGATATTGAGTTAGAGTCTCATCCTAACAGAAAAAATTTGGAGTGATCTTCATTCGATTTTCTACTTCACTTTCACATACGTATTTCACATATAATCTGTAGTCGAAAATAATTTAGCCTACACTTTTACAATCAAACGCTCGTTATTGGCATCCTAAAATTCAATCAAAATTTTCCCAAACAATCAAACAGTTTGGTTGTTTTTGGCAGTTTGTAACTGGTGATTTTTATTTCGTCATTTTTCTGTTTTCCGGTGATAACTTTGGAAACTGTTATCCGGAATAAAAAAAAAATTGCATTAGCTTAAAATTCAACAAAGTATCGATTCAATGTGTGATCTGTTCAATGAGTGATTGAACAATTCATACTGAGTATCCAATTATTTTTTTTCTTTCATTTCGACAATATTTTTGAATTTTTGTATTGAATTAATTCAACAATAGCGCGAACACAAGTATTTCTATTTAAAACCTTCAGTGTATGTAGTGACACTGCGAGTGTGAATGAGCAAAACAACTAAAAATGTATCAATCAACGCAGTCCAAAAATATTTTCAGTCAACGCGCCTGATAAGAAAAATAATCCTGTTAATGTGGAGCTTCCTTATTTAGTTTCGTAGTTCAGTGAAGAATATCGAGTTCGTAATTTAGAAAAGTATCTCTTCCCTTTGACGGATTTGCTCCCAAATTTGTTACATGTTTACAGTTTAGATGTCAAATCGCATGCTAAATTTCAACCAGCTAGCTCATTGCGTTTTTGAGTTTCGTGAACAGACACGGACTCGGACAGACCGACAGATACAGGTTTGAAACATCAAAATTCATCAAAATCTTGAAGTCTTTTCTGCGATTGCAAAATTTGATATATTTTTTGAATATGGAAAGTAAAAATGCGAAAGCGTTAATCTCTTATCTATTACCAGACACCTTTAGCGACCAGCTTGTTCACCACGAACATTGCTAGCGTTTCATTTCAATGAAATCTTCGATAAATAGTTTACTTGTCATGATTTCTTAAACAAGGAATTTTTTAATTTCCATCTGTGTATCACATTTAATTTCTGCCGTTTCAGAAGCCTTATATATGTTTACTTCCTCTTACTGAAGCATATGATTAACTGAGATATATTTCCTAAAATTTTATGTATAATTTCCTAAAATTTCAATTCTAACAATTATTTTTTTTTCAACTAAGAGTCCACATCCCAGTTTGGATGTTTATGAATCCTAGCGATTTTTATATCAAATTAAAATTTTTATGAATGATTAATTTTAGCCTCTAAGTTTAAAAATAAGTTAATTATACTACCTGTACGTGCAGTATAGTTAATCGGTTATTTTAAGTGGAAATAGTCCAAATTTATTTCAAAACTAGATTAAAGAGAGCTAGACAAAACGCTTTAAAAGCTTATTAGTTGAGTTGAAATATGCTCATGACATAAAATAAAATAATAGTTTATACAGTCATTCAGCACTGCCAATGCGCATGAGTTGGGTATATTTTATAATTTCGTTAACAAATACAAAAAAGTCAGTTCCACAGCAGTAAGAAAGTAAAATGTGAGGTTAATAGAACAACGAAATAATTTTACGCATTGAACTATAGTAGAGCAAAAAATCAGCGATTGGAAATGAGCGAACTATTAGAATTTGTATCATTTTCTAATTTTGAAGTTAAAGTTTTCTCTGCAATTATGTCAAAATTAGAAAACTATAAAAATTCAATAAACACTATCTTCGTAATTTATTTTTTAACAATAGAAGAAATACACATAATTACAGATTTGACAAAACAATGAAAATTGTTTGAACTTCAATAAAACAATCACAAGGGTTGTTTCCAATTATGCTTAAAATATATACAAAAAATTGTAAATATAAAGGGCAAAATGCATGACGATTAAATTGACATCATTGAAAAGATAATTTTTTCGTTTTAAAGATGGGGTAGAAATCATTTTTGTGTGATAATAATTTTAGAAAAAGCCAAAATTTTGCTTTAAAAAATCCAAATGCACATTTTCACTCTCTAAAACATACATGTGCCAAATTCAATAGTTCTGTGTCTAACGAACTGACTTATTGATCGCCAAAGACACACATATCTTCGCTTTTATTTGGAACTAGCTGTTACCAGCGATTTCGTGCGCGAAGAATTTGAATTGTTACTTTTTTAAATTCACGAATGTAAATGTTTCGTTATATGTAGAAAGGGGAAATTAAAAGTTCTGATGATTGATAATACATAATTGGACGACTAACAGGGGTGTACTGATATGTGTCTGCTGTTACAGTTAGTTAAATTGTTTATATATGATAACACACTTTTGTATACGATGTTTTGTTTCACGTTTTTTGCACCGATGTAGAGGTTTAGGGGTCTGGACACACGCGAACGTGCCACATATAGTTACCAACGGAAAAAAATATGATTTTTCCAAATGTACGCCTGCCCCTTTGAGTGTCTGACCCTGAGCCTGGCAAATGCTAATTTTAAAGGGAATTGTTACCTTTTGAACTGGGATGGTAAATCCTTCGGTATTATCGGAATGCGTAGAATTTAGCACTCTCACCTCTCGCTATGCCAGTCATATCAGTAGCTAGCACGATTTTTGGTCCTAAGTGTGTAATTTGAAACCGTGTGCCATTGCGCAGTCTCGGTACATCGAGGTTACGTATGAATAGTTCTGGCACAACGAATTTTAATCTCAGCTTGTCGGAAGGTGTCCCTGACAATTCTATGTGGTTGAAGAACTCTGCAGGATATGATTTTACTTGTTATTACCCATTACCGTATCTACAGATAGATATTCTGTAATACATAACTCCATTTCTGAAGCATTTTTTTCATTTATCTGACCTAAACTTTCATTAATCAGTGCCAAAATTACCCAATCAACAAACAATCTCTATTCCTCTTTAGAGCTTGTAGGGAAGGATAAACCTTGCTTATCAGTTCCTCTGCACAGTGAACAATTTTGAAAAAGTCCCAGTTTAATACACTGTTTGAATCTCTAGCAAATGCCAAATCTATTTGGCAACTGTATCAAGCGCCAAGTTCGAATCAGTTCTTTCTTTAGTAAACAAAACGTTGAATTCCGTGTTCATTGGGTTTATGCAATCCTTTCTTTTTAATTCGGTTGAAAAAGCTCTTAAAGCATTAAAATGCGAAATGGAACTATTGTAATTAGCTAAATCGTTTTGTTTAGAATTTAACCGCCAATGATTATCCAAATAGTTTGGTTACACATTTAAACCTTTCCACTAAATTAGGCTCTTATTTTAAGTAAACATTGAACGATATTTTCTTTCAGTTATAATTAACTTCAGTTTTTAAATTTTAATCTAAAAACTCTTGAAACTATATCATATCTATCATTAGTTTTCTCTCCCGGCGTCTATATTCAGTTATTATTCCACAAATTAATTATTTATTTCTTTTCTCAGCAAGATCACGTGATGCTTGACTTTAAAAATAAGTCATTTCAAATGCTTGTGCTTTTCTGAAGGAACACGTGACATTTCATTTTGTTTACGCATTCCTTAATTTTCACGTGACAGTTGATTGAAAAATAAAGTAGTAATCTTCATCGCAAATCGCTTGTTAATTATTTAATTGTTATTGTAATTAAAAATAATAAATTTAACATGATGTCACCTACCCTATGTCCGTTCCTGGGTTTCAAGCTACAACTCTGCCAATTTTCATCCAAATCGGTTTGGTAGTTTTGCCGTGAATGCGTAACAAACAGACACACTTCCGCATTTATTATATTAATAAAAATAAGAAAAATTTTCAGAAATAAAGGTGAATTAATTCAAAGTCTAACCGTTGCCTAGCAACGGAGTAGCTATAAATCTTCGTTATTTCAAAATCGTCTGCACGTATTTAAAAATTATGGGACTTTTAAAAATTAATAACAATCGAAGGGAAAATGTCACAGAAATAAAATTGGTATCATTGAAAAGGTAAAAATTTGAACTTAAGATGGTATAAAAATATTTTTTGTCGGACAATTTGCTCCGAAGTTATGGCGGAAAAACGGTTTCGGTTAATTTCTAATTAACTGCCTGTTTAATTAACTTTTGGACTTAGAAAAGCTCATAAGTGTCTTCCCCTTGTCTTAAATAATATGTGTACAAAATTTGGTTGAAAACCGCCCATTGGTTTAGGAGGAGATGTGGAACATAGCCACATACATACCCACATACCCACAATGACTTTTATTTATATTAAGATAGAGGTAGCGTCG
The DNA here is from genome assembly GCA_013235015.1 of Araneus ventricosus. Taxonomy (NCBI): domain Eukaryota; kingdom Metazoa; phylum Arthropoda; class Arachnida; order Araneae; family Araneidae; genus Araneus; species Araneus ventricosus. The sequence goes on from BGPR01000869.1 coordinate 355,155, forward strand.
ATATATTTTTCTTGACTTTCATAATTTTTTTTCAAAAAAAATATGCCAACTAATCCTTTAAAATTATTAATAATTATTTTTGACCTACCTATTTATTTGAATTCCTATTCTTAATTTGGAAATTATATATGTAAAGAAATAAATTTCTCTTCGAAGTATGAGTGCTCCATCTTCTGTTAAAAAATTTGCCCTCTAATATGCAAATAATAATAACATACTTTATTTAAAATCGTAGAAAATTTCTTAATTTTACATATGAAATTTTCAGAACAAATAATCAGTGTTATCATACGAAATACATTATGTCCTTTAAAACTTTTTTACTTCCAAAAACCAACAGTACACTGTAAAAAAATTAGTGTAACACAACACTAAAAATGGTGGCAACTACTTTACACCAAAAGTGGTGCAGTAAAACACCAACAATTATTATTGGTGTAGTGAAACACCAAGGAAAATTCTTGGTGTAATCAAACACCAGAAATGTTTCTTTACACTACTTTTGGTGTAAAGTAGTTGCCACCATTTTTGGAGTTCAGTAATACTAAATCTAAAAAAAATTCAATCCTTAAGATTCAGTATAGCTCCGACAAGTTCTAAACTGAAATCAACAAAACTTATTTAAAATAATCCAAATAAAACTTTGAACCGCAAGAGTGAAAATAAATATTCTCACACAAGAACACACTATTCCGTTGTAACTCAAAGACTGTGCGAATTATATTAAAACAGTAAACAAATAAGAATAAAATAAAATCAGCTGTCTTATTATCGTCTGCTTGTTTCAGGTGGGAAAAAATATGCAAAACATTTACATCCATAAAAAACAGAATATCGAATAATAACGAATGAAATATTAAAATAGGATAAAATTTTCTAGTGCTTTCAAATATATACAATTTTAACTGTATTTTTAATGAGTAAAAAGATAGAAATTTGAACCTAAATAAATAGTTTGAAAAAAAAGATGAGAAAAAAAGGGTTGCAACAAAAATGTCCTGAAATATTGCATGCTAAGAATTGTACCAAATTAATTTTTCTACTGTTTTCACATTCGTGCATTTCTCAGGTTTTCCTTTTTTGTAATGTAAATTTAATAAATTCGATTTTTCTGATTTAAGTCTTCAGGATTATTGAGACTCTTGTCATTAGAATTGATATTAATTTGCTTTTCCCACGTGAAACAAAATTTTAAAAAATCATTGGTGAGAACTTTTTTGTTCTGTTGAAGAATTACATATTATACAGAACAATTCCACAGGAATACAGATTTTGCTTTAATTAATAACATTTTATTTAAAACAGGCATTGAGGCAACTGCAATATTGTTCTACAAGTTAAAACTTCAAGGATTATATTGTTAACCAAGGCTTCTTCACCAATAAAAAGCGAATGAACTTATGCTTTTTCTGAATGTATTTCATCAGAAGTTCAGAATATTGTTACATTATTGCATTTCAAAACGAATTTTTTGCGATAAAATTTAGAATAACAACAAATAATTAAGGATGCATACACTGATTCAAAAAATAAAATTGTTTCGTAATTCAAACTTACGGAGAATATTAATGAGGACGAATTCGAATTAAGCTTAGTAAAGAAAATTTCCGAAGCATAGCGCGTGGTGTAATATACAAATTAAATGTAATAAAATTATTAAATACAAATGACATACATATAAATAAAGTTATATTTATCTTATAAAAACTTAATTATCTTTATTAAACAAAAAAAAAATATGCATACCTCTTATAACAACCAAAGGGAAGGCGAAGCAAATCAGGCTGTTTATAAATAATCTACCGTTGCCATCGGAGAGTTTCCAAATGTACGCCAAAATTGGTGTTTCCACAAGTGAAAATAATTCACGAATGGTTTCGAGTGTGTGTGAGCATGGTGTAAGGATTCTCCAGTATTGGTGTTTGATAGAAACTACACCACTTAAAATGTATATGAACGCTTGATTTGGTGTTAACTTGAAATAAAGTGTTTGTTCACACTGTTTTTAAGGTTTTTCAACATCAAATTTGGAGCGACATTACTCCACAGTTTTTACAGTGTACTGATTTTTAATTAAAATTAATTCTTATAAAATTATATTCTCGCAAATAGCAGTCGCAGTGAAGAGTACTAATTTATAAACAATTTTTTGAAAGTATCACCTATCAACATTTTTTAATAATATTAATAATCATAAGTAATTATTAGAAAACTAAAATTACTTCAACTTTTATCAGTCAGAATCTGTCTTTTCCTTCATTTAAGCGCGATTCTTTCTTTTAGAGATCGTCTATCTAGTCAGCGTACTCTATAACACTGAAAATCTAGTTCATCTCATTAAAAAATAAACAATTCTGTAAATTAATAAATTTCTATATTTTTATGTTAAAATAATCTTGCTCTTCTTTTATTCATTGAACAAAAATAGAAACTCTTTCAGCCTAAGTTATTAGTCTGTTATTTAATCTTCAAAAATAATCCGCAATGAAAACATACAAATTAAGAAATGCTTAGATGCTTATCTAGCTTGAATAGAAAGTTTTAAAAAAGGATGGACATTTATTTTCTCGCAGAGATAAAAAGCTAATGATCTTTATATATTCCGAGAGAAATTAATTGAAATGAATATTCTTTACAAAAATAGTAATTCCTCATTTCATTATTATTTGATTCTCACTTAAAATCAGAATTATATTTTAATCTTTCTTTCTTCTGCTGTTGCCATTGCCAATGTTTTTGAGGAAAAATAAAAGAAAAAAAAAGAGGAAAAAGCAAGAACATAATATTTTTATCGTCTGAAGTCTTCACATGAAAACGAAACTTTCAACTAAACTATATCATAAAAAATAAGTATGTTATACAAATGATAAAAAAAGACATACAATTGCGTTGAGTACTCAATAATATATAATCGTAAATTCTTTACTTCTGTGTAGATTAAAGTTAAGTAAACACTCACAATATTTAGTTTTAATTTTTATTCCCAGAAGCCTGTGTAATTAAAGTGAAATAAAAAGAGTAGAATAAAGTCGATAGAGAAGATGATTTTTGTCATCAGCGCCATCTTAATTTTTATCGAGTTATAAAATTCATTTTGTCAAAAATTAAATTATCTGGATCTTCAACACATATTTTTTATCCAGCTAATGATTGCAGGCGGTTTTCCTTTTTACCCCAAAAACATTCCAATAGTATCGTTCAAAGTTTACCTCGACATTTTACACGCAGTATGAAATAAAGAGTATTCAGCTGAATTAAAAACGTAGAATATAGGTAGCATCTGTATAATTTTGTTGTCATAATTAGACATAGTTTGGGGCAGATAAATTCCTGCGATATCTGAACTTAAAATTTGATGTCAACACATCACTAAATAACTCAGTGTATGGAATGTATTACATGGGAACGTTGGTATAGGTGGAAAAAATTATGTAATGCATAAATATTTTGAGAAAAAAACTAATTGATGCTTTTTCAATCTACTTTAGACATTAAACGTCAAAAATTTTTCGTAAATTAATTGACACTGTTTTTAAAAACAGGATGATTCCGGTTTATCCTACTGATTGACAAAGATTTGATTGAACTCATGAACTAGGAATTTAGGCCGGTATGTCAGTTGAAAATTGCATTACAGTGAGATAACACTAAAAATTGAAAATAAAATAATGTTGATATTGTCTAAAAGCTACTCTGAATTAAACACAATATATAAAAAGTTTTAAAAATGTCAGGAAGAGGTAAAAAAATCCTTTTTACAGGGTTTTACTTTATTACGTAAGAAGAAATTTTGTTGAATCTCTCTAGTCAATTCAATAAATCTTAGGACAACTCAGAATCTGGGAATTTACTTTTTTTTATTCATGTCTAAATGAGCATATGCTAGCAGTGCGAATACATTTTCAGATCACCCATTTGGATCGTACAAATCTGAATCAATTAAGCCGTGCTTAAAGCTAATGTTGACGAAACTCTCGACATGGCCGATACTGAGATAACATGGGCAGATAAAAGAAGTCTATTTCATGGTAACCAAAATTCCAGATATTTCAAAAAACGCAGGTAAGTTCAGCTTTCTCTCTTATTTTGTGATTCTGTAGTTGTGCTAAAAGAGTTTCGAGATCAAATTAAATCATTCGAATTAATTGTTAAAAATGAATTCCGAGACCAAATAAAAGGACTTCGAGATCCCGAAACCTAAACACTTAAAACGCTTAGGAAAATTAATATTTTTGACAGCAAAATTATCAGTATTTATTCCGGGATTAATTAATACCAATGATATCCTGTTTTACTCACCGTTTCGGTTACTTTAAGCTTTAAAAATTATTTACAATGCTGTAAAATTTATGTATTCAATACATGCATAGTTTAAAGAAAATGGACTTGCTAGTTATGGGCAGACCTATTCATTCTGCGATTCGTAATTTTCATATAATTACCATTTTCCGCAGTTTTATGTTGTATCATAGAAAATGTATGAAATTCAATAAATAAATCGTTATTAAATTATTCATGAGCAATAGTGAAAGTTATCGAAATAGAAGTTATTTAGGGATGGTTTTGAAAGAATTAATACATTTCAAATGTTAATAAGATAATGACAATTTAAAAATAAAATTTTGTCTTTAGCATTTTAATCCCAATTTCATATAAAGTTAATAAAGTTTAAAGAATATTAATTCAATTAAATATAATATTATTCAATTAAAGTTAAAAGAATATTCATATAAAATTAAAAGAATAATTTGATTCTTTGTCTATCTACGTATCTATATCAGAACTCACATAAAAGAATAATTCGGTTCACAGAAAATATTATTATTTTTCAACGGATTACACATTACCGACAGTATATTTACTTTACACATTGCCGACAGTATATTTCGAAAGAATTTGTCTTAATTGCAACAAATGTTTTCCAAAAAAAATTTAATAACAGGGAGATATTATTTGAATTAATGTATAGTATAAATTGCTTACAGTATTTTGTAAAGTTTCTCATTAATGACTAAAGTCACTAGAAGAGTTTTTAATGATAAATGAATCTTCTTGAACGGTATACTTTTATATAAGTACGTCAATTTCATTATAAATTGAGAATTATACGATTCTACACTATGATTATATTTTTTCATATGACAAATTTTAACTGTGATCAAATTCAGACTGAATGCCATTATTACTATGAAGACTAAAGAGATTGTCAAAAGAGACTATCTTAAAAAGAAATTAAGAGAGAGAGAGAGAAAATAGAATTTCTTAAAAACTTTAAAGAAAAAGTATACTTTATTGAATGAAATAATTTAACAATAAATAAGATAAAACTATCAGGATGAAGTTTTTCAATCACTGTCTAAAATATTCTGAAAGACATAAATTAGTAGCTACACTATATGATCAAAAGTATCCGGACACTTTCTGATTCACGTATTTTTTCGAATTTCTCCAGAAAGGCAACCATGTGATGAATAGGCTTTACCTCACATTTTGCCGTGAAGATTCGGTCACTTTGGAATTTAGGGGACCGAATAGAAATTGATGAAGACGAAAAGGGATTTCAGCTCACCCCGTTTCACAAAAAGCTGATAATGTTTTACAAATTTCATCAATGGTTGTGCTTAATATACTCATCGCTTACATGCATTTTCATAAAAATAGCACATAGGAGAAACTAGGATACTTGACACTAGTTTTAATTTCTCTTATATTTCTCGAAGATTTTTATAGTTAGCATAATAAAAGGATATATTTTTAAGCATGATAAATGTACTTATGCTAAATTGATATGTCATTTAGTCACATAATAAATGCAGGGTTCCCACTTATATCCATTACACACACACCCCTTAACTTCTAAATGGTAACAGCTTAGGCCATAAAGTCGGTGTCTAGGTATAGTAAAAAGGCTATGCGCTACTCGATGAGACAACTTACAACGCCATCTATCGGCAAATTTTGGAATTAGCGGCCCTATCTCGAATATGGTACAAGATACGGGAAAAAGGTCAATTACAAAATTGTAGAGCGTCTTCGATTTAGTACGAAAAGGCACCTTGAGTGCAATAATGTTAAGAAAAAATGGGTAAAATGCTCATTTGTTTGCTCGCATTTTTGAAAATTTTGACGTCATATGACACGAATAAAAAGAGAAAATGTTATTTTTCGGGCAAAAAATGACCCCATTATACTTTTTCTTGTGGAAATAGCTCAAACAGCAGGTGCATGGAATTTTCCACCAATATTGCAGGACGTATTACTGTTGCTTGTGTTTGCGCACCAACTATATGCTAAAACGTGTGCATAGTGAAATTTAAACAAGGACTCAAATCTGCATTGTAGATGACGGAGAGCACTTTGAAAACCGAAAATAAAGTATATTGTGATAACTAATTGTTTTTTCTCGTTTTAACCCGTTTAGAGACGTCACAGTTTCGGAAATCGAGAACAAACAAATATGCACTTTAAACTTTAATTTCTTCGCATTAACGTGTATAAGGTATCTTTTTGTACTAAATCGAAGACGTTCTATAATTTTGTAATTGATCTTTTTCCCGTATCTTGTACTGTTTTCGAGATAGGACCGCGAATTCCAAAATTTGCCGACAGATGGCATTGTAAGTTGTCAAATCGAGTAGCGCATAGCCTTTTTACTAAGCCTAGACACCAACTTTATGGCCTTATCTGTCACCGTTTAGAAGTTAAGGGAGATGTAACGAATATAAGTGGGAACCTTGTATATTTCATGAATTCAGCTAGGGACCCTACATGCAAAGAATAATTAAATTCTTTCGAAATTCAGATATTAAGTTAAAAGTAATGAATTGAAAGAGTCTTAATTATCAAAAAATATTAATGAAATTAATATTAATAATAAAATATTATGGCATTTATAAAACGCAATTGTTATTAATAAAATTCTAGATAATAAATTAAATTTGTCTACTCATTAAAGTACATCTAGTTATTAAATGAAATTAGATCAAAAGGAAAAATAGATTACTGAATTAATTAAATGATAAAAATTATAGCAATGGAACTGGGTCACTAGCGCATTGAAAAACTGCCGATTTGAGGAAAATTAGAATAGAACATAACAGCAGCAAATAAAAAGAAAGCATTTATAAAATGCTTTACAAAACAAGAAATTGGAAAAGCTAAATACACTTACTTGGTTCTCCTAATAGTATAATTCAAACAAACGGAAAGAAGAAGAATATCTTTTCGGAGAAAATTAAATCCAACAAAGAGACGAGCTCAACCGAAATGGCGGAATGTTAAAAGGAATTAAACGATCACAAATAGTTCGAGCAAAAATTTTTTATTAAAATAATAAGTGAATAAAAATAGGGAGGGGTTCGCTAACGAGGAAAAAAATGAAAAAATTAAATTTCCATTCTTTTTAAAATTCTTATTAAAATAATTATTTGCATTATTTGAAATTATCACGTTAAAAAAATTATTTATTAAATAATTACTTAAACTAGTTTTAAATAATTATTCTCTATCTTTGAGTTGCCTTATTGGCGACAAACTCCACCGCACCAGAAAATTGATTCCAACCACACAATGTGCTTCGGTCAGCTACGACATTGAAACTGCAGTAATTTTTTCGTAGGATTAAGTATCCCTAACTGACTATGGTCAAGTATCCCTAACTGACTATGGTCAAGTACCCCTAACTGACTATGGTCAAGTATCCCTAACTGACTATGGTCAAGTATCCCTAACTTGACTTTTTTTTAAATAATCTAAAAATTAAAGCACTTAGAATTAAGATACTGCATAACATGGTATGTCAAATTATAGCTAGAAGTATGCTTAAAAGTCAGAAATGTTTTAATTCATTATATCTTCAATAGTAAACTTCTAATTCACTGAGGAATGAAAAAATGAAAATTTACTTTTGGACCTCCAAAACATATTTACCTACACATCATTACGATGGCTTTTCATATTGGAATGAAAATGCCCTCCAATAGACCATATGACCAAACATCAAATAAAAATGGCACTCATAATTTACAAATTATCTCACGATCTGAGAAAATCATTTAGGGTCACGTATCCCTAGTTTCCCCTATATTCTGGAAGATATAAAGGTTTTCTTAAAAATACAAATTTTTCCGCAGGTATTTTGCTTATAAAATGCAGAGTTTTCAACCAAATTATAAGACACTTACAGAATACTCAACATTCTATTAGAGAAGCATTGTATTAAAACATGAAGTAAATACTTTGAATATTAGAGAGAATATGAGTATTTGTAGTAAATAATTTTTTACTGCACATGTGCGAGGTGTAGCGTATTTTTTTTCACAGTTTCAAAGCCAGGTATATAGGGCAACTTATATAAAAATTCCAGTTGAATACCATTAGGATTTAGAAAGATATTGGCATTGCAGCGAGCGGAATTTCGGTTGCACTTAAGAGAAACAAAATGATGAGAGTTTAACCACAAATTGAATTTTTAAACTTGAATCTTCGAATAGTAATCTTTGAACTTTAATTTTAATTATGTTTTTTATTTATAAGTATATCTGAGTATTCAGCATATTCAACCTTTATTAAATTCTATAAAATTATTCAAAAATTCAAGTTTCAAAAAAACAATTCGTTTAAAATCCTTCATTATTTTGTTTCTGCCAGAGAAAAACAGAATTTCTGCTCATTGCAATGTCTTTATCTTATCTACCGGGCCACAGGAATTTTACCCTCCTCTCCTCTTTTTTGGTGGACCTAGCAGTCATCAGATAATATGGTTAGTTACAAAATAACCGTCACCGGCCCATGAACCAAACCCTCCCTTAGAAGATATGTCTCGTCATGGGAGGTGGGGTAACACAACCACACCACCATTGCTGTAGCCTCCATGCAAGCGAGAACCAGCTTACTAATCCGGCGACTTCTCATCTCCTTAATTGAGGTGTCACCCGGACGGATGTTAAAAATAGATAAACAAAAATAAATTTGATGCATCTGTACCATTTTGTACAATCCTTTTTTCCATTTTTATATAATTTTGTTTATCATCAATATCCACAACTAATAATCAAAATTAAATGCACTCTTGAAACATCTTTATTTCAGAGTCAAAAGGCTGACATCTTGCTGAAAGAAATACTCTGTCTACTTTTCCATTGATGGAGGGCCATCACAGGATTGAATTCAAAAAGAAAATTTCTGTTAACAAGAAACCCGGAAGACGCTGGAAATCTTCCAAGAGAGAATCGCCATCGAGTACACGATTCTATAAAACCAGAATCCGGCGTCACAAAGCCAACGCCAGAGAAAGAAACAGGATGCATAGTCTGAACGCTGCTCTGGATATATTACGAGAACGCATACCCATCCAGAAGAAATCGCAGAAACTTTCCAAAATAGAAACCTTAAGGTTGGCCAGGAACTATATAGTAGCCCTGTCGGAAACCTTGAAAGACAGCGCAAAGATGGACGCCTTGGAATTTACGAGAATCCTTTCCAGACAAATGTCTGCCCCTACCATCAACATTATTGCGAATAGTTTCAACGTCGACAGCAGCTTTCTGACAACGGATAAGACTAAGTCCAGTAAGCAGACTTTATCAACTTTATATTTTACAGGAGCCTTTGACTTGATTGGTGACACGGATTCGAATTTAGAGCTAAATCTCTTCGATGATCGGCAAATCAATATATTTCCCGATGAAAGCACGACAATTCCTGCGGCTTTGTCAATAGTCAGTGTGAATAACTCTTGCAATCCTGGAGCATTATCTCTACCAGTGATCAGTTATGTAGACGATCCAAAATTCTGCCCGGAAACTGTTGAGAGTGTAACGTTCCAGAAAGAAATGACATCGGAACAACTTCTGCCTGTTATAGAACAGGACTGCTTAAAAATAGATTCTTGTGATTTGGAATTTGACAGCTTCGAAGTCTAAATCCCATTTTAGGGAAATGAAATTTATGATGCAGTAGATATACAAAATTAGCGTATTTCTTATGATATCAACTTAACGATTCAGCATATCTCTACTAATAATAAAGGAGAGTGTGAGTGTGTGTCTGTGTGTGTTGGCGCTCTACAGGGCAGACCGCTGGACCTAGAGCTACAAAATTTGGCACAAACATACTTTGGAGGGTGGGAATGTGCACTTCGGAACCGTTTGTTTGAAATTTTAATTAAAATTTTAATTAATTAAAACTTAAGCGAAATTTTGGCGTTTTTCCTTAATAACTTCCGAAAATATTACAGCACAAAAATCCTTTTTACACCATTTGAAAGTGCAAAAAAAAACCTTTTTTAATGATATCAATTTAGTTGCCCTACAATGTTTTCTCGGATTTTAATAAATTTTTAAAAATATTTTTTGGCATAATTTACAATACTTTAGATTGTTGCAACGCAACTCAAACCGTTTTCATCGTTTAAACAAATATTTAATTGCAGATTTATCTTTCAATATTGTAATCTGAGATAATATCCTAATATATATTTTGCTTTCGTATTTTATTTCATAAAAATTATTGTGAAATCTGTAAACCAAGCTCTCCGATATATTGCTTTGCTTACATTAAGAAACGTATCCATTAAACTGAA
>BGPR01000870.1:0-85552 GCA_013235015.1 Araneus ventricosus
TTCTTACTGTGAAACACAATGCAACTCCATACGCTCTTCTCCATAACTTCTTGGTTGTACTTTTCCACAAGCTCATCGATATCAGTGCTATCCACCTCCAGTCCCCTGATCTTGGCCAAAGCCACAATCTCGTTGACTATAGGCTCCACAGGGTGCTGTCTCAGGTGCCTCATTGTCACATCCGAAAACACTATCCGACATATGCTTCTTCCAAGCAAAAGTGAGGATTCTCTTGGTCCTTCGCAATCATTTTCGATCATTTTGAAGCAGTGAAAGTGATATTTCAAACATTCTGTCAGAGTAAGTTTGATCCCTAGACACCATAATAAGAAGATAAAGGTAGAGATAAGATCTGATAAGAATTAAAGCAAAATAAAAGCTTCTCGGATATGATAGTAGCTGACGCAAAATCCGGGATTTCCTCTTCTCGTCACTCTTTACGCGAAACTTCATTCGTTTATCGAGTCATTTTTGAAAAGTTTATTTTACTCGTTATGCGAGGTTCCATTGTACTTCCGAACATGGAATTAATTTCATATGCCAATTTTCGAGAGTTTTCAAACCAGGCATGCAAATATTTCTATAATTCAGACGTCCAACTTCATCGAATCTTGCCTTCAAACGTAAACGGCATTGTATATCGATTATTTTATTATCGGCTGCTAAAATATTCGATGATATTGGCGAGGGAAACGTTACGTCGATAACACGCTTAGTAATCAGTCATTGGCGAATAGTATTGTGACAAAATTACTTTGTGGGTGTACGTGAATGCAATCCAATAAGCAGGATTAAAAAAATAAAGCTCTTTATTTTACAAATATTCTCAAGCAAAGAAACGTAGCACAAGTATTAACACAGCACTAATAAAAATTCACAACAGAGATTACCACTAAATCTCAACACAATGCTCAAAGGTTTCTTGTTAACTCACCAGCTTGCTTGCTGATCAAATTCCAACTAACTCTTCTTGGCTTGAGAGCTTGCCTTTATACTTTTCAACAGGAAGTGACTTCATTATGTAGGAAGTGACGTAATCTCTAGAAAGTTCATGAAACCAGTAGAAATAGGTGGAAAGTTTGAGGTCCTTCTAGAAGATTCCCTTTGTCGCCAAAATCGCCAACTTTGCCGCCAAGTCGCCAAAATGGTCGCCAAATTTGTCGCCAAGGTCGCCAAATTTATCGCCAAGTCGCCAAATTTGTCGCCAAGTCTAGCATCTCAGGGAAACGACTTTATAGCTTTGTAACAGTATGGATCGTTGTTAATGATTCTGCATAATTAGGATTTTTAAAAGTTAAGCTACTAAATTTTCTATAGAAAATTTGTTACATAATATCACGTTTGCAAGCATGCAAAGATGTCCGTTGTGGGCCATGAGTTTGACACCCATACACTAACGACATATGGCATTTTGCAATAACATACAACATTTTGAGAGCAGATTTAGCTGACGAGTACAAATGTTTTGCACCAATATAATGTTTGGGCAACATTGGCATACGACATTTTGATATTAACAGCGATGAGATAATTATTTTATCCATCGGCAATAATATCCAGATAGTGTAACTAAGCTAATATGATCTTCTTATATATGCTGTGGAAATGTTAAATGAATTCAGGTGTCCTTGTGGCTTCTCTGATTTCAAACCATTTTACCGTTTTATATGTATTTTTAATGTGCAAATTTAATCCATTATATCAAGGGACAGCAAAAGAACACATATTTAGTAAAAATAAATATTTCAGACAGAGTTTTGAGAAACCATTTTTATTAATGGATTGAAAGTAATAGTTTATTTTGATTAATGTTTTCCAATTTAATTCATATTATAAATCATTATTTTCTATTTTATTCCATTTCTATTTTAATTTATAATTCATTATTTTATGTATTATGGAATCTAGAAATAAATTTTTATCAAGTTCTCTACGAGGTGGCGGCAATCGAACGGAATAAAAATTTAATCAAATTAATCTTCTAACAGATAATTAAGTTATGAAGTTGTTTAAAAGGTGTATTGTCATCGACAACACGTAAATGTAAAAATTTCTAAAATTCTTGAACATCAGGTTAGGTTAGGTTAGGTTATATTAACGTCCCGTTTTGTAGTAACACGAGGGATATTTAGGGACGGACCTCGTAATTTTGAACCGCGGTCAGATGACGAGGACGACACCTGAGCTGGCACCCCCCTCTCCAAACTTCCGCGCCACACCAACGGGACTTGAACATCAGGAAGAGAGTGAAAAATGGATAAAATAATTTCACCTTTAAAAACTTGAAACAAGTCAAATGAAAGTTAATAAAAATTTATTTTTATTAAGTTTTCTTATAAATTTTCTTCTAAATTTTAAAAATTTCTTCTAATTTAATAAATTTCGTCAAATTTTTAAGCTTTTTCTGAAAGTGTCATAATTTAAGGATTCTGGTAGGCAAATGCTTCTGAATCATTTAAAATAGTTGATTACCATGTCAATTAACTTCCATAGAATGAAGTGTATCTAATTCGTGTTTCCTTCTGGTATTGACGGAAAATATTTTACCAACCGCATTTTCAATTACACCTGTAAAATTACAGTTTTTCAAAATAATCAAATTACTTTGAGAGGAAAAACTAATTTAAATTTTTGAAAAAATAAAAGTTCTATCCTCAAAACATTCGTGCATGCATATGCCATAAAAAAGTATTTCCTTGAGGGAAAAAAATCTCGAAATCATTACAGATCTCTTAATAAAAAAATTGAACAAAAAGGAAACTAATTTTCCCACACTGCGTCGTCGAATAATTTAAGTTTTTCTGTTGAATGTTTTTTAGCTAAATCTCATAGCGTTTCTTACAGAAACTTTCAGTGTGTGCGCAAGTTGTTATTAAGCATTTGCTTGCGAAAAAAAAAAAAAAACCATAGCGATATGAGACATTTCATAACTGAAATTTTTTCGTTAATATACTCGTATTTATTTAGAGTACAAAATAAAATTAGAGATAAAATTAAAACACATTTCACTTTCTTAATATGTTAAATTTCTATTTGGTAAGATATTTCGAGAAAAACTCTTCCACACGCTTTAATCAAGCCATTGTAATTTCTGCTAAGCAACTTAGATGAAATTAATGATAAATTGCCGACCAGTTCTTTTCTTTTTCCGTCGTGAAAAAGATGGTAATTTTTTGTGTTGGAATTTAAGTGGACATCAATGATCTCAATTGCGAACATACTTTTATTGTTTTAAAAATAACTTCAGTAGTGAATATTTAAGTTCATTACTTAAACTTAAAACCTTAATACATAATACTGCAAATTATTTTAATGAGAAATCTATTCCTTCGATATTTTTTATCAAAAATTAAAGTTGTTTATCTTAATTATTTTAACTTAAATACGGATTTTAAATATTAGATTTTGTAATTCGATATACAAGTTACTTATGCTAGAGGGTTAATTTGATTGCATAACGAGTGATATATGAGTTCTCGAAATAGGTATATATTTGTTACTCATATTTATATTTGGTTGATGGAATTTGGAATTTATTTGTTAACATTTCTTGATATGCTAGAATTTTGAAATATCGATCATTTATATATTCTCGACAACAAAATGCTATTTTTATATACCAAACTAAAATTATCAGTAAATTTAACGAAATTTTGCTCCCATGCAGGTAGCTCCACCTGATTGACACTATGAGAAAAATTACGAAGTTCCATAATATTTATAATAATGAATTATATATCAAAGATTCAAAAGTATAAAATATTTTCATTACAGAAGGTGCTCGTTTTTAGTATACTAATAAAAGTATGCTTTTCAAAACAATTTCAAGTATAGAGGATGGTCATAAATTATTGGACTCATTCTAAAAATTAATGAATAAACCCTATAATGTAGCATCTTCGTTTTTGATAAATGAGGGAGTAGCTCATAAAGTTTTTTTTCCAGATAGGTAACACGCCATTATGACGCACTAAATCTTATGCAGCGGGAAATTCCAAACGCAAATGTCAAAATGGCTACCGTGAAACAGAAGGCACGTCTCTGGTTCCATGGAAGCATATTAATTGTAACAGCTCAAAGGCGCTTTCGTTTAGAGTATCGAAATCGTCAGTCTCCAAGTGAAAACTCCATCGTTAGACGTCCGTAGAAGCAATTTAATGGAAAAGGAAATATGCATCACAGAAAAGGTGCTGGACGACCATCAATATCAGAGAAAGTTGCTGAAGAAGTGAGTGATACTTACTCATCTTATTTGCTCATAGCAACCCTTTATGGAGTTCTTATTTGGAGACTGGCAATTTCAATATTCTAGGCCAAAACGTCTTTGAACAGTTACAATTGATTTTCTTTCGTTCAACTAGGGATGTACAAGGTGTGCCTACTGCTGCATGGTAGCCATTCTGACAAATGCGTTGGGAATCTCCAGCAGTAGCAGATTTATTGCGAAATAACGACACATTTCTATATGAAAAAACTTTATGGGCTACTTTCTCCTTTAAAAAACAATGAAGTTGCTACGTTATAGGGACCGTTTTTATTAATTTTTGAAACCGGTCCAATAATTTCTGACCATTCTGTTTTTATTGCCCTGCGACTCATTTTTAGAATACAAAAATGGCCATTACCAGAAGAATTTATCAATATTAGAAATATTAGGTATTGAGTTCAAGATTTGATTGTTCTCTTTATCGTTTTATATCATTTGATTCACTATCGAAAAAACACTATTAAACTTTGTCTGTATAGGTATTATTTGCCAAATAGATAGTTACAGTTTATTGTTTGGTTTTTTCCCATTTATGTGCAATTTGATAGGTAGTGAAAATCTGATCATATAATAAAACATAAAGCTCTTCATAGCAATAGGAAGTATACTAGAAAATTACGAAAAAAATTAAATTTTTGTATTTGCAAAAAGCATAATGTTGCACAAAATCTTACCGTGGGTGTATGGTGTAAACAGTCCAACACGCAGGATAATGGAGAATGAAGGTTTATTTACAAATGTGCAGGAAAACACGTAGCACAGGTACAGGAAACAATAGTCCTTGCACAGATTACCAATGTAAATAGACAACAATTCACAAGTAATGAAAGTTCAGCGCTTTGATATCTAACAGCACAAACAGTCAGCAAATAGCTAGTAACGACAATAACAGCTCAGCTCACCAGCTGATTAGCTCACACAGCGGGGAACTCCGAAGACGTTCAAGCTTCAAAGTGAAGTAACCAGTCGATCAAAGACACTACCGTGATCCAAACGCGGTCTTATGTACTCTCCCCGATAGGCCGTGACGTCACATAGAATTTTCAGGAAAACCTGAATCTTGGCCCCTAATAGAAATATCGAGAAAAGGGTTGCATTTTCGGGAATCACCTATTTGTTGCCAAGGTCGCCAAATTTTTTGCCAAGTCGCCAAAATGGTCGTCAAGTTTGTCGCCAAGATCATGCGTGCCATAAGAGTCGCTGAGGTCACTCCATGCTTCACTTTGTAAAACTCTCTTCCCAACCATAAGACTTGCATTGCTGGGAAGCGACTTTCCATGACTGTAACAAAAATAATTTTTTTTCTTCCCTATGCATATTATATTTTTTTATAATACAAGGAGAGTTTAGTGTATTGGCTCATCGTACAGCAGCAACGGAATTTTTCAACGACGTTTATGTAAAAAACGGTGTCGCAAAATGACCATTATAGAAAGCTGAAGAATAATCGGAATCCACTTTCTCGAATTAAATATCAAATAACAGATGAAAACTTCTAAAATCAGCATTTTGTATATCCAAACAAATTCTTGTCGAAATAAAAAGAAATATAAAATAATACTAAACTAAACTTAGAAAATCTTAAGATTTTAGTATGTTCTTAATACGTTTCTGATTCTACCATGTTTACTACCATGAAAATAATACCATGTTTACAATGTATTTTGCAATCGATTTGTGACAGAATTTTTAATAAAATCTGTATTTTGCTTCCAACTACGATCAAACATATTTATGCATAGTCACTAAACTTAGAAAATCTTAAGATTTTAGTGTGTTATTAATACGTTTCTGATTGTACCTTGTTTACTACCGTGAAAATAATGCCATGTTTACAATGTCGTAGTTTTGAAATGTGAAAATTAAAATGCATAAAATTTATAAACATAGAATTTTTCTCTCGGCTATCGATTTGTGCCAGAATTTTTAATAAAAGCTGCATTTTGCTTCCAACTACGATCAAACATATTTATGCATAGTCACTAAACTTAGAAAATCTTAAGATTTTAGTGTGTTATTAATACGTTTCTGATTGTACCTTGTTTACTACCATGAAAATAATACCATGTTTACAATGTCGTAGTTTTGAAATGTAAAACTTCAAAAGCATAAAATTTATAAACATAGAATATAAATATGTCACTAATGTGTGGAACGAAGATTTGTTCAAAGTAGGCTTTAAAATTTCAAGTCAAATCAATCTTCTCAAATATATGGAAAGACAGCAAAGTTTCTCGGAAAAAACCGTTCTTAAACGAAGCAGAATTTTCTGTAAAGATATTATGAATGATGTATAAAGAATGGATCTTTATGACTTAAATCGTGAATGTTTATAGGAGATACAAATTAGTTCAGCGGGTTTTGAAAGCATAATGGATGCCAAATATCGTAAAGTGTCCCTATTTACAAATCCCAAATAAGCAGAGAACTCCTCCCTTGTGTTTAATAAATGAGACTGTAATGACTCATATGTTTAAATATTTGGCTCATAAAAGATTTCAGATAATACTTTTCACCATTTTTGTGTTAGGCCGTTACAAGGGTGCTACGCTGGAAACAAGTTAACCAAACTTATTTATAACGAAGATATGTTGGAAATGATTATATAATAAATCATAATTTTATGCTGCAAAATATTAACCCTAAAATGTATTTTACATTTTTCTATGGGAACCAGTACTATCTGAGCTTTCCGTGTGTTTTCCTTTAACTCACTGTAAAATTTTTAATGATTTTTTTTTCTCTCGGCAATCGATTTGTGTCAGAATTTTTAATAAAAACTGCATTTTGCTTCCAACTACGACCAAACATATTTATGTAAAAATTAATATTATCACGGCCTAAGCCGACATAACTTGTAGAAAAAGCATTATCTTATGGGCATTCTAGAGGTAAATGCACTAAAGATAAAAGATGAGAAACAGAAGTTGAAACTAAAGTATTTATTATTAAAACAGCATAATACGAAATGAGAAAAGTATTTAAACAGGTATTATTTACATTTAGACAAGAAAGAGTTAGGGTTTGTTAGTTAGCCATTAAAATATCAAACTTACACATCGGTAAAGCATTTAATTATAGCCATCGCCCATCGCCGCCGTACTGACAGGGAAAAGATCCCCATATCTGCCTAAGCTCACCAATCCTACCGCATGACCGTTCTGCTTCAATTCCAAAAGTCATCTCCACCTGATTCAAACATTACACTCGGTTTTTTTAATGGAGAAACACCCACACATCACGTGATTAGCACGAAGAGACCGCGTGATCTTTATCTCTCGATATCTTTCCGCTGACGCAACAATATTCAAATGATCTTCTACGGAAAGTGAGAAAATATTAATAGGAAGGAATTAAACTTACGCCTTTAAGCTATACTGGGAAAATACAATTCCTACATTAATACATAGTAACTAAACTTAGAAAATTTTAAGATTTTAGTATGTTCTTAATACGATTCTGATTCTTTTTCTCTTGTATAAAATTTATTCTAATTAACCCATTCTACACGGCGTACTGCTTTGGAGAACATCCACAGCCGAATATGTCTTTGCTTTATATTTACCATTTTTAATAAAAAAACATGTTTGTATTAGAAATCAGTCACTTCGTAACTCACTTCATACAAATAGATGATTGAACACCATGTGTGCAGGTAGCTCCTCTGGATAGTTTGACATGAAAACGTCTTTCCACTCGTCGGCCGAACTTTCTTGTGTGATAAAATACCGTCAGATTTGAATCGCTAATAACTACGAGACTAATAATGCGAAAACAATGGTTGACCCCACACAGTATAGATCATATCTGTAAGAGTTTATCGCATAGTATTTGTTTGCCCTTGGATCACTCATTTTAGTAAGAAGACCAACTCTAGCTCGAACATCCCCTGCAACAAAAGGAGTACATAAATAAATTGAAGCTAAAAATATCATAAAAAAGAAACATTTAAATCATTGCAACAATAATGCAGAATACACTATGATATCATAAATGCATAAAAAATACATTTGTATCATAATTTGTTTTGCACTTTTTGGGGAAGGACAGAACTTAGAGAAGGAGAAATGTCCTTCCAAAAGGAGGACGGTTGGTCATCTTAATTTTAAGGACTAAATTGAAACTAATAGCAATTTTATGTTTACACACTTCTAAGATAATTTTTATTTTTAACCAGTCTTATCCCGACGGCTGCTTTTTCCATACTGACTGATAATTGCAATTCAATATTATTTCGTCATTTTTGGCTCGGCAATGCATTGCATACATGTTGTGCAATCCATCTCTAATGGGTTAAGTAATAATGAAAAAATTGTACCAAAAAGGAGAATCTCTATCTAATTTTAAAGGATTAATTTAATCAATTTTAATTATTTATTCTTTTTAGTAACATCATGGAAATAGGACTCTAAAAAAACTTAGAAAAATACTGGAAATTAATTCCTAATCCTAAATACATTTCTAGACGTTTGACATGTATCTACCACAGTACGAAGAAATACGTTTATGAAACGAAAAGACAGAATTCAATATCAATAAGACTTCTTCTAAGATGTACATTTTTGCTAAAATTTGATACCTCTACATTTTTATTTTAAATCCAATGCAAACTTTATGTGCAAAATTGTACTACAATGAAGCTGACGTGTGTTATAATTACAGTAAACTTCGATTAACTGTCACCATCCGGACCAAGCAATCAAACAATCAATGTAGCGGTTACAATTCACTGCCTTCTCCTTTTTATGGTAGGTGGCGCTACTAGAGCCATCCATGTTTTTCCCATGATGCTTCTCTCTCTTCTTTTTCTTCTGTGTACTTGTCTTGTGGTGTTGTTCTCTGTCTTGCGTCTTGTACCTTTTAATGTACTGTGTCGTGGAACTTAGCCATCTAATAAAAATGGTTCCTGAAATTGAATTAATTCTTCAACAGAGGCATTCCATATAAACGTGAGTCTCGTCCCTCTACATCAACAAGAAAAATTAGAATAAATTTAAAAATTAAAAATACTTAAACTTAAACTTTAAACAAAAACAGTTATTTAAGAACAATAAAATTTAAATGATAAAATTCAGAAAATAAAATTTAGACAATGTTCAAGTAGCGCACAATTTAAGCTACATCAGAAAAACAAAGAACAATGGAAAACAATATCATACCAAGAAAGCCAAAAAACAAAGATAAACTCAGAGGTAGTAAAAAAAAAAAAAAACAAGGAATCTATTCTAGTCCATTTTCTCAAGGGCTAAAGACTTTATTCGAAGTGCGAACTTTCGAATAATGTTCTTAGAGCTTTTTTTACAAGACTAGAATGGATTTCTAGCTTGTGTTTCTGATTACCTCTGAGTTTATCTTTGTTTTTTGGCTTTCTTTGTATGATATTGTTTTCCATTCAGTGCAGTGACGTGATTTCACTTCTGGCTTGGGATGAAAATGAAAATAAAATCTGTTAAAAGTGAATAATCCATATATGTCGTGTTTCATTTTAAAATCGGTCAGTATAAACTTCAATATAAGAGTAGTAACTCACAGAGGTGTATTGCAATACAATAAACTTCACTTTTTACGTTTTAGTCGAAGTCGGATAACAGAAACTGATGGTTAATCAAAGTTTTATTGTATTATGATCAACAAACGGGTATCTCGAAAAGTTTATACTAAAATAACAACTGTGGAGATTACGTAACAGTCACTTTCCCCTGTTTACGTAATTTCGATGAGCACTGAGAAAAATTGGAATTGGAGAATCAGGTGAATGATAATGTGAAGTACAGCAAAATCCCGTTCATAGCTTCCTGAAATATTAATCATCGTTGTATTTTTTTTCCAATTTCTTCAGCTGGAAATACAGGGTGTCCAACAAAGGACTCCCTCATTTTAAAATTAAATAACTCGGCAACGGAGATCGATAGAAGAACGAAACCAGTGATATGCTTAGTCTGAAAGCCGTAAAAATCTGATACAAAAGTTTCAAAATTAGTTATAAATGTTGCCGACAGGTGGCGCTGCAGGTTGTAATAGCTATTCAGAATCCGATAAGAAATCTATAAACTGTCCTTGGCAAGCACGAAAAATGCCTAATTTGAATCGATTGTGATGTGATTGCAACGATTACTTGCAAATGACAGTTTATAGCTTTCTTCTCGAAATCTGAACTGTGATTACAACGTACAGCGCCACCTGTCGGCAACATTTATAACTAATTTTGAAACTTTCGTATCAGATTTTTACGGCTTTCAGACTAAGCATATCACTGGTTTCGTTCTTCTATCGATCTCCGTTGCCGAGTTATTTAATTTTAAAATGAGGGAGTCCTTTTGTTGGACACCCTGTAGAAAATGCTCGAAGAAAATAATCTAAACTAGCTCTAGGATATACAGAACGCATCCCAACACTTCAGAAAATGATCGCACAAAAAAAATCTCATCTCTCACATATTTTTTTTTTCAATATTCAGAAATTACTACATATACCGGTAAGGAGAAGTATAAAAAAGGTAAAAAAAAAACTTTGGATATGACACATTCATTAAAATATCAATTGCCACACGCGTCTAATTTTTCCTGAGCGTTTTTGTTTAAATTTGTAATGAGAAAATCCCAAGAACATTTTTTTCCTTCAAATGAATGTGAAGGATCTATGAAAAAGTTAATTGCTGATCAGTCGATCTGATTTGAAATTGGTTTTTTATGTATTCGCAAAATTGTTTTTGAGGCATAAGAGTTTTTGTTTTAAAAAATGCAAATCTGAAGGTTATTTCTTTGGCTTCTCCTAAAATTTGTCCTTCCTATGACACAGACTAATAGTAGTTCCCATTATTATCATAAATTGTGTGCATTTTCTAGTAATAAAGGATACATGTGTATCCCTTTACCTTAACAGATGCCGATAGGAAATATTATCTTGTAATTTATGTGGATTATATGAAAATATCCATAATTTTAATAGAGAATGTTGATATATTCCAGATGACCTGACCTCTTCAATGGCTACACATACTATATGTGCATAACATACGTATATCATATTGATGCATGAATAAAAGGGTTACGATAAAACAATACATATGGAATCATGATATAGTGAATGATTGCGGAAAGTGAAATGTCTTAAAACCTCATTCATCATGCATGTATAGCAATTCTTCTCAATTAAATAATCGTTTCTCTATTGCTTCTTTTATGAGAGAAATTATATTATTGTGTACGATCTGTTCAGACGAAATATATTGTAATATTCGTAACGAATAAAAATATATGTTTGTAGAATTATTAAAATATTTGAAGAAAAGAAATTAAATAAAAAGAATCGTTTGGTCATAAAAGAAATTAATTTTAAAATATCGTTTGGCTGAAAAAGAAAATAATTAAAAATATCGTTTGGCATAATTCTTTTCTGAAGGTTATAAAAATAGTGTGGCAACGATATATTTGCCTTTTGCTAACGTTGCCTAGCAACGGAAAAAATATTGATGAATTGAACATGGAATTCGATGTCAGAAGTGAGTGATGTAACGTTTTTGATGTAAGTGTATGTGTTTGTTTCACATGCTTGTGCTGTGGTAGCCGTCCAATAAATATATTATTTTTGATAAATAAGGCTTCACGATTCTTCACGCTATGCTGAAATACATTACAATATTTAATAAAACATTATTAAAATGAGAGAGGTTTTAGTTAATTCAACCCATATTTCCTTATGGTCCTAAAAATAGGACAACACACAAGTGGAATTTATACAAATTCTTTTGAATACATTAATTCTAATTAAAGACGATTTGTTAATTAGGAGTAATTTAAATATACATATGTACTTTTGGCACTTTTAAAGTAATGTAAGATGTTTTTTATTAAATTTTTAAAATGGCTATTTTCGCAGATTTTTCTTCTTACGTTTTGAATAGGCAATTTTTTTATAGGTTTTGATCTTCAAGATAAACATACATAAAAATTTATTGAAGTAATATTCCATACTTTTATACTAGATAAAAATCACAGCTAAAATGATTTGGAAGACACATTTTCCCTCCATTTTCGACTGTCAAAAATAAGACGATGGTACAATCCATTACTACCTAACCCCGATCAGTTAGTAATGGAGAAAGTCCTTCCTTTCGATGTTGCATTCCAAAGATTACATCCCTACAAATAACACAGGCACTAACTGTCTGTCTGACAGGCATTTGGGCATATATCATGACCAGACATGATGGCTGGAGAGTCATGATGCTCATACAGTTAGTTGTATTTTGAAATTCATCGATGCGGACCTAATTTTTCCTGCTTTCGCATGCTTTAATTTTATTTTCATTTAAAAATTATTTTGATGCTACAATTTTAAAATGCCACGAAAAGTTTTTAACCGCGCAGAAATTCCTGGATATTTTGTGGACTTTAAATGACATTGATTGAAATTACATAGACAATGAATTATTTATTTTACCTCCAGATCCCAACGCACTGAGTTACTGAGGATATTGATGCTTCGTCTACGATGATTCGTCTGCGAAAGAGAAGAAACAATGTGTGATTCCCAATTCATTACCAATGATACCAATGCGCATAACATCCTTGTAATAAATATAGAAACGGAGTTGACACGTTTGATAATAATGCGGCAGGTTATTTTACATCATTTGAAGGAAAAGAAAGTATTGGCCTTTATTTATTAATGCTTTTGAAACAGCCTTAGTTGTTTCGTGGAAGCTCAATCAGCTATTTAGTGATGATAGTCTGAGCTTGCTTGATTTTCGAAGACCTAACAGTTGTATATTTGGGACTTTCTATTCCAAGGAATCCATCTTGTAGAAAACTAGGTGTTCAACAAGCTAATGAAGATTTTCTAAACCTAAAAAATGAACCTGCTATTGTAAAAAATCCAGAAAACCGACAATGAAGATGCAAGCTAAAACTCTATGCATCAAAACCAACAACTATCTGCAAAAAATGTAAAGTTGGTCTATGCTTAAGATGCTTTCTCTCCTTCCACCAAGTAAGGGCTAATAGCACTGGATTATACAATTGTCCTATTTTTAGGACAACCTGTACTGACTAAACTAATAAAGGTTTGGTAAGTTATTTTCATTTTATGTGTATGTATAGGCTTAGAGAAACACATATTTAAGATTTTTTTAAAAAATACTAATTTTTTCAATGTTTGTTACAATATGGGTTAAAATAAATTAAATATTTTTAACACTAATATATTTGATAATGAAGCGGAATTTTTCAATTTCGGATAGAAATTTTTCTTATTGTTAAACTTTTTATGATTTTTATCGGTCTACATTTTTCTTCTTCTTTTGAGTTTGGATTTTGGTATTTCGCTTTATATTCTGTATTTAAATATCAGCTTTAAACTGTATTATTCAGTTATTCTATAGAATACCTAGTTATTCTATAAATATCTGATCAAGTCAGTTTAAATGTGTAATAGATTATTAATTTCACACTTTGGCAAGTTGTTCTATGAAGTAATTAATTATTCAGTAGAATAACTAATGATAGACCGTTAAAGAATAAAAAAAATTACATTAAAAGAAGTCGGATGTTTTATAAATTACGCACTGACATATTAATTATAAAAGAGCTATCACCGTTTCAAAAATTTCTAAAAACACTATGAAACGAAATTCTACTACAAACGCATATTCCATACATTCAGTGAGCTAGCGAAGATACTACGTTCCGGCTCTCACTTCTAGTGAAGCTGCAGGGTGTTTTTAAAATTAAAAAATGCCCAATTCCCATCTCACTTGCCGCAGGCATCGCACAAAAAATGTTTCCTGCTTCATTTGAGCAATTAAAAAACGCAGATTCCTCACATTCAGTGAGCTAGCTAAACCACTAATTTCCTGCTCCCGCTGCTAGCTAAAAAATTGCCCGTCGCAAACACAAACAATTTGACTAACAATCAGGATAAATCATGTCGTTTATTTCACACTTTAACGATGTGTGGATTATTATTCTATTAAATAACTAATTAAAGTGTGAAATAAAAATAAATATCACACTTTAATCGACTTGATAAGTTTTCCCATGGAGTAACGGATTTCATACTTTGAAGGTAACATATATATCGGCTTTCATTTGCATAAAGCTCGACCATACGCTATACCATGTCTTGCAAAATAAGCGAAGTTTGTTCGAAATAGCTCTATTTTTCTTTTATCTTTTTGCTTGCAACTTTATTATATTTTCTTGCAGTTACGCTTTTCAATCGATTTAAAACAATATAAATATCCATGGTACTGCATATATTTAACCCTTCGTTGGAGGGGCAGGTGAATAGTACACTTTGTGAGAAGTGGCGTATGAAGTATGCTAGGTTGTTTTTTCCACCCTCTGCTTTACATTTCCACCCATTTTTCTTCGTTTATTAGTTTAATGTATTCAGGAACCATAATAGAGAGAAATGGTGAAAAAAGACAGATAAAATAGAAAAGATTGTATTGAATAAACAAGCATGTCCCATGGTGAGTCCCCCTTAGACCTGTTAGTGGACTCAACGCGACAAGGGGCTGTTCCTGAGAGAAGTGGATGATGTATGTCGGGAGTGTATTCTTCTGGTAGGGCCACCCAAGGCGTGAAGGCCACTCCATTATTCCCAGCTAACACTAACAGACATAGAGGCAAATTTAGACAACTCCCCATGTTGCACCTCGATTGAAATTGAAGCTGCCTCTCACCCGCAGTCATGAACCAGTCGCATTCGGCTTGCCCATGTTCCTGTCCTGCTTCTCCTGCTCATGTCATCGACTGTATTGCCGCCTCTGCGAGGCTGCTGTGGAGTGAGGGGAACATGGACTTGTGGTACTGTTAGAGCGACATGGTGTCATGGACCTGGTCTAGTAGTTGGACCAGGGGGACATGAAACAACAGCAATCCATGGTGAGTTCGTCACCAGTTGTATAAAACGTTTGGCAGTTGTCATTGAAAGAGTCGAAAAATCCTCTCACTGTAGCTAATGTATCAGTTTTTCTGTCTGTGTTCCTCTTCAGGAGGCACAAAAAAATTCCCTTGGCGGACTTGGAGGGGTAGCGTACTCAGTTCGCTGACCTGGCGTGAGCACAATGAAATGATTAGGAGTGAAGGCGGAAGTCAGACTGAAGGAAATTATTAGGCTTATTGAACACTATGTATGGTCCTATTAAGCCGTCAATTCACCTGTAGTCCATTCCATCCATTTGTCCCAACAATGCTTTTTTCCCACCCATTCAAGTCCAAAAATCAGGCACTTCATTCATCTGAAGCTCCAAAGTGCGCTGGCAGTAGGGGAGAACGATCTTCTCTCCCCCTCTGCGGCTGCTCTTCGATCTCCCTATTTCTCCCACTCAGCGTATTTACCATAAAAGTAGCCCCGTCGCGAGTTACCAATCTAGTCAAATTGTTTGTTGTGCCGACTACCCTCGGTCAGGGTCCCACCTAAAGAATCGTCGCAAGAATGGCTGGAATTTGGTTTGAATGTTATCGGTTCGAATCAGTTGTTCTAAATTTAATAGGTTTTTGACCTTGACGATTGTTTTTTCCTTCCCGTGTTCCAAAATGAACGAATCATTTTGGATCAACATTTACGCTATCATTTTCGATTGTAAGGTATTAAGTATTTTTCCCCGTTCAATTACATGCGGAATAAGAAAAATGTCTTTTGGTGAGTTTTTCATGTGTCGCCAGTAAAGTAAAAAGAATTGCAGATTCTACATTTAAATAGAAATTTTAAATAAATCACTGAAACTTTAGTTTTGAAATAACCATAAGCAGAAATGAAAAGGAGATAAACTTATTCATAGAAAAATGGTAGTCAAAATTCTCCCGATTAATCATCTGCTCCGTAGGAAAATGCTTCAGAAACATTTTATTAAAAACTGTTTCTGTTCCGCTGTCGAAAGACTTTTAATTGAATTAATTAATGCTTCATCAATTGTTCTCAGAGACACAGCAATAGAAATATAAAATCTGTAGATTGAGAAATTGTGTAATGTTGTGTT
Organism: Araneus ventricosus; assembly: GCA_013235015.1. NCBI lineage: Eukaryota > Metazoa > Arthropoda > Arachnida > Araneae > Araneidae > Araneus > Araneus ventricosus. The sequence goes on from BGPR01000870.1 coordinate 16,254, forward strand.
GTCTTCAGATTCTTTATATAGAAAATATATTACGAGTTCCCTATACTTTGAAATTGGTAAAGAGTTTCCAATTTGCTAATTTGAAATGTGTAAATCCAAAATAGATCCCAATATGGTCCCAATCTAGTCAAATCGTTTGGTGTGCCGACTAACCTCACTAAGGGTCCCACCTAAAGAATCGGCGGAAGAACGTCTGGAGTTTGATTTCGTTGGAATTCCATTGGTTCGAATCATTTGTTCTAAATTTCATAGGTTTTCTATCTTGACGATTGCTTTTTTCTCCCAAAATTTTCATTTTGGAACACTGATCATTTTGGATCTTCATTTACGCTATCATTTTGGATTTTAAGGTATTAAGTATTTTTCCCCGTTCAATTACATACGGAATAAGAAAAATGTCTTTTGGTGAGTTTTTCATGTGTCGCCAGCAATATAAAAAGAATTGCAGATTCTGCTTTTAAATAGAAATTCGAAATAAATTACTGAAACGTTAAGTTTGAAATAACCATAAGCAGAAATGAAAACGTGATAAAATTATTCATAGAAAAATGGTAGTCAAAATTCTCCCGATTAATCATCTGCTCCGTTGGAAAATGCTTCAGAAACATTTTATTAGAAACTGTTTCTGTTCCGCTGTCGAAAGACTTTTAACTGAATTAATTAATGTTTCATCAATTGATCCCAAGGACACAGCAATAGACATAGAAAATCTTCAGATTGCCAAATTGTGTAATGTTGTGTTGTCTTCAGATTCTTTATATAGAAAATACAGTTTCAGTTTAGTTTCAGTTTTTCAGTAGTGCAGTTTGAAAATTGTAAAGAGTTTCCAGCTTGCTAATTGGGGATGTTTAAAATACAAAAATATCCAATTACTAGCTATTTTTCTCTTAATCCTTCAACCGACTGGAACGTAGAAAGTCGCTCTCTGATGACTATTCTAAAACCGGTTCCGTCACAGAAAGTCGTTCTTCGATTATTACTCTTAAACCGGCTCCGGTGTAGAAAGTTGCTCTCTGTTTATTACCCGATAACCGGCTCCGAAACATTTGCGTTCACTATTTAGCTACAGAGAGGCCATTTTCAAAGCATTCAGCTGAAATATTTTTGCCGTTCAGAGGGTTAATTATTATTTTATTTATTCGTATTACACGTATTGCTTAGAAACGGATTCCGAAACCCTCCGCTTTTGCGCATGAGCCGGGCGGAGTTATTTTCATCAAAATAGGGGGAAAGTAAAGAATGGAAGGGTGATGTTTACATTTTACTGAGCGTGCTCTAACAAAGAACTCCGGAAATGCTCTCATATGACTCATTGCCTGACACCCCTTTCCGGTGTAAAATCGTCCGAAAGTGGTAGTCTCGAAATTCGTTGCTGAACAGTAGTAATAAAGAGTTTTCCTCTTTGTTGATGCCTTTATGAAAAACTCCCATGTGAGATGATTAGTAAGTGAAAATATATTCATTTTACGAAATAATCTTCCATCCTTTATTTACCACTCGAACGGTGGCATTCACGAAATAAAACTAAAGATATTAAATGGTTTCTGTTTAAAAATATTTGTTTAATCTGCTTTGAAAATATTATCAAGCTGGTATGTCTAGAATAAATAGGGATCTGAAATTGGTCTTGAAGTATAAAAGGAAGCTTCTGAGAAATAAACGGAACAAGAGAAAGATAAAACAGTTGAAATTGGAGCTTTTAAAATAACATCAGGGACATATTCTATATTTAATAAGTAACCAGTGTATTCGTGTTCTTATTTTAATAACAACCCACAGAAGTAATCTCTTTACTAGGATATTTAATGTTTGATGTGTTTTCAGGCTGCTGCTGACATTTAATAAACCTGTTTGTTTGAAATTTTTCATAAAATTAGATTTTTATTTTGTCTGGAAAATAAATCTACACTATCATTTCTGTAATCTTTGTCTTGATGTAAAATGTTGCAAGAATAACTGTAGATCATTTATGTTTCATGATTTTAATATTTTGGAGATATTATGGCGTCTCAATGCTGTACAAAGGTTTCAAAAAGATATTAATATTTAACTTTATATGCAACAAACCTAGATTAGCCAAATATTTTTAAATATCTTGTATTTCAAAAAATAAAAATGAAATAAAAATCATTGTTTTTTTAATTTGAATAATCAAAATTTTTAAAAATATATTTACCAGATTAGTAGTTTCTCGACCCACCTCTAGCTTATTATCATGCAAATTTTGCCTTTTTTGTGAAGGTGAAAAATAAATCTGAAATTTTAAATTTTTTCTCCATTTCTGTTAATTTCACATATGCAACAGAAGAGATCTCTGCCGATATTTATACAAATTGAAATGTAAATCTTTACTATTACTCATTATTATTTTTGTAAATAGTTGTTGAGACCCACAGTTTCGCAGATGAAGATGTTATGCTAAGGCAAGATTCAAATCGTTTTCATTGAAAGGAAATATAAGGACATTTCTTTCTTTGAGAAGGTAATTTTGTGTTTGATATTGCAGTATATATTTAAAGAACACAAAAAGTTGTATCAACATTCTAACAAACATGGATATTAATGGATTTTATTTAAAAGAATGAATATACGTTATTTTCTACCTCCTAATTGAAATTTCATAGCGAATTCTTTATGAACATTAACTGGAAAGACATCACACCTTTCTTTTGTCATCTTCTTAATTCTCAGTATTTTCTTTAACTTTTATATTTTTCTATTTCAAATTATTTTAGGCATGTGGAATTTTAAAATTATGCTCTACTAATATCTTTTTTCAAATTATGCTATTCGAATTCTCTAATTTCTAATTAAAAATTCTCATTTTTGACGTAAACTTGCGTCCCTCCATAGTGGTCTAAACGCTTATAGATCTGCAACCAAATAACATAGAGAGTTGGTTTTAGTTTCATTTAACAGAATGCTGAATGGATACTGAAGATTCCAAAAAGAATTTTAGAATTTGGAATTCCGGTTTAGTCACATTCGAATTGCAAAGTTGGAGAAAATAACGAAGAATTTTGATGACGTCACAGCGACCGATGCGCGCTCACGCGGTGACCAACCTAGCTTCCCGCGCTTTCTCATACTTATCTATCAGTCCTTTGCTGCAGTTATTTGTGAGAGGTTTATCAACCGGATTTTCCAAATTTTGTTCCGTAGATATTTTTAGAAACTGCCAAATATGAGTCAGAGAAGTGGTTTGTTGGAGCGGAAAAGAAATCGAGCTGCTCTTCAACGTCAAATAAGTGAGGAAGAGAAGAACGAGCAATGAAGTTGAGGAACGAACGATCAAAACGATATTATGAGAAGAATAAACAAAAAAAGAATTTCATCACAAATTACGTAGAGCTTCTTTAGTCACGGAAAGTCTCAACTGTTTCGCATAGACAGCCTCCCGTCGGTGTTTTTTTGGTGAGAAACTTTCAATAAAGCTTCAAGCATAACTATCCAACCGATAGGGAGCCACCAAGCTCTGAGTTCGGGGGTATGCGTGGTGATAAAGTATATATTTAAAGCAAAATTTATAAGATAAAGTGACATTACCTGGTTGACTTGTTATCTCAAACATGTTTGCACAAGACAATCCCAACTCTAAATTTCGTTACAAAATATCAATTTTCTAATAATTTGTTTAAAAAAATGAAAAAATTTAATTAAATTGGAAATAACATGATTTATATAAAATTTCAGACAATTGCGATCGACAGTTTAAAAAAAATTCTGTCAAACGTTGAACACTGGCATGTCAAAGTGCGACAACAATTGAAAAGAAAAGATTCTTTTAAAAAAATTCTAATGAACTTGAAATGAACGCAACCTTTACGATAACATTATAAGAAGACAGGTATATTTAAGTCACTCTTACCAGAACGGAATACATAAATCATTCATTTCTGAACACAGTTTCTCATCGACGTACCTATCCATGACAATGGCACAAATCCTGTGCTAAGATCCTCGGGAATGCGTAATGCTGGCATCTAATTTAACAAGGTAGACAGCAGACAATGTTATTATACTCCCGGAAACTACAATGGGTCACTGAATAATTGAATGTATCCCAGCATCTGTATCAACATAAGCAGATACGCTTTCCTCAGAGCGGTCCTAAGTGTTATAGAAGATGCTTCATTGATGTCGAACGATAGATTTCTTCTATCTCTCTTCGTAAAAACTAAAAATGACTTCTTTTGTCTTCATAATCCTATTAGAGCAGGCCAAATGTGTCACCTATGCGACGGATGCCGGCAGTTTCACGAATTTTCTAAAGTTTGGGAAAGATTTCATAAAAAACAAAATAAGAATGATGTTGACAAAATTCGAAAAGGATCTAATGATGGCATCTAATTTAACAAAGTAGGCAGCAGAAAATGTTATTATACTCCCGAAAAGTACATTGGGTCACTGAATAATTGAATGCATCCCAGCACCTGTATCAACATAAGCAGATATGCTTTCCTCAGAGCGGTCCTAATTGTTGTAGAAGATGTTTCATTGATGTTGGACGATGTATTTGTTCTATATCTCTTCTTAGAAACCATAACTCTATTAGGGCAGACCCAAAGTGTCGTACCTATGCGACGGATGCCGGCAATTTGACGAATTTGCTAAGGTTTGGGAAAAAGATCATAAAAACAAAATAAGAATGATGTTTATAAAATTCAAAAAGGAGCAAATTGCAAACTAAAAGAAGAATAAATTAATGCCGATTGAATTTCAATATTTGTTGAAAATCATGCGAATAACATAAACATAAAAAATTATGTAAAAAAGAAAAATCAATTCTCTTTTGCAAACAGTATTTTCACATAAGAAAAATCATTGTTTGGTGATAGCTTTATATAGATTACGTAGTATGAAGTATAAATATTGCATTTTCAATAATTGTTTACGAAATAACTAATATCGGACCACAAAACTAAATGATAATTCCATGATGTGCAGCGAGCGTCATAGGGATTAACTGCTACAAGACAAGTGATTTCCGTAGTTTTCGTAACGTTTTATAACTTTATTTTGATATAGAGTTCTCTCGAGATGCGAATAGTAAGGTGCCGTCACATACGCAACGATATAACATCGTTGGCACTTTTTGCAAGTGTTGCGAACGACGACATGTTGTCGTTCGGCATTTAAAGGGTTATTGATAATCGTCCTATTACACTTATTGACAAAAATTCAGGACCGTTTTCTAAAATGCTAGAAATTTGCAATTAATACGAAAACTATTGTTCGAAATCAGTTCTGGTCAATCGTGCAACACACTATCGAGTATAATTGCACATTTTACATCGGAGATTCAGGCACGAAGGCATTTAGAGGACAAACCAGAAAATGATGTCGGCTCATCCCATTTCACAAGATGCGATAAATATTTGAAACTTTCATTAACTGTTTTCTTTGGTATGAAAATTTCTGACCTGCATTTTCGTAAAAATATCATGGATACTCGAGAAAATATAAACGTTTCTTTAAAAAATCCCAAACTTTTAACGCATGTTTTTTGCAACATGAAATGTTTAAATTTCTCTTTGAGAGAAGCTTTGTGATGAGGAGTATCTACACAACCACACAAATAGATACTTTCGAAACTTGTATCTTCGATCAATAACATTGAATTTTAGAAAAGTTGAATATCCTGAAAACCCATGTATAGACCCATCTACTTAAAAATAAAATATATTATTTAAATAATTTTCTTCGATAACCATTCGAAGATTCAAAGTTGTGCAAGACCCCACAACATTTAGCTTTACTTAAAGAGAAATTATAATTCACCTTACTGAAATGTCGATATCTTTTTGAATTTTAATATCTTAATAGCATTTATTTAGAAATTTTATAAAAGTTGCTATATATATCGGTCTTTGAAGTTATGAAAGAACATTTACTCTATGTCTCGCACATGTGCATTAAAAATTACTTAGTACAAATGCTTATATTACCTCTAATATTCAATGCCTTTACTACTAATTTTAATACAATACTTCTTGAACTTCTTGGCTAGTGTTTTATAAGTTTTGTATAATTTCAATGAAAATCGCTTCATTTTAAACACAAAACATGCGGGAAAATTTGGGTCTTTTTAAAGAAACCTATTATATATACAGGGTGTCCCAAAACGACGGCATAAACTCTGCACAGCTAGATTCCTCGTTGGGTATTTAAAACTGCCAAAGAAGCGTTCCTGTACGATCCATAGTTTACGAGAAAATACGAAAAAAACAAGTATGACGTCACTGCCGGTGCAAGAAAAAACACTTTATTGGACATATCAACAGCAGTATTTGCATATCTTTCCAGACGATAATGTTTAAAATGTTTCTCAATGAGGTCTTAGCCAGTTCCTCGATGACGTTATACCATTAGCGGCAATACAGGGACTTTGGTTCCAGCATAGTGGGGCTCCACGGCGCATTTCTGTGCTCCTGTACGTGGTTGGCTGGATATGGAATACCCCCCGACCACCTAGGTCGGACGTGATGAGGATCCAGTTCCTAATATGCCGCCACGTTCGCCAGATCTTACACCGTTGGATTTTTCCTATGGACCGTCTCGAAATTAGTGTATCGAGACGTAGTGACAACACAAATGGACTTAGTTGCTCGTCTGCATGCTGCTTGTACTTAGGTGGACCCCGCGACACTACAGCGTGTGATGAAACCATTCCACGGCGTGCTCGTACCTCGACGACATGCACGGCGGGCGCGAACATCTGCGTTTAGGTGGTACTGCTGCTGTTGATATGTTCAATAAAGTGTTTTTCTTGCACCGGCAGTGACGTCATGCTGTTTTTTCTATTATTTTTCTCGTAAACTATATGGATCGTACAGGAACGCTTCTTTTGGGCAGTTTTATGTACTCCCAGCGAGAATCTAGCTGTGCAGAGTTTATGCCGTCGTTTTGGGACACCCTGTATATATATACACATATGTATATATATATGTATCAAAACAAACTTAGAAACACAAGACAAAAACTCAAAAACAATCAAGACACAATGGCAAAAAATAGACAAAAACCAAAATAAAATTGAAAAATATCATAGCATATATGTATATATATATATATATATTTTTACAAAATTGCAGGTCAGAAATTTGCAAAGCAAAGAAAACAGTTAATGAAAATTTCAAACATTTATCGCATCTTGTGAAAAGGGATGAGCCGAGACCTTTTTTCGTCTTCATCAATTTCTGGTTTGTCCTCTAAATGCCCTCCTGACTGAATCCCCAGTGTGAAATGTGCACGATACTCGAATCTATGTTACACGATTCTCCACAACTGATTTCGAACCATAGTTTTCGTATTAATTTCACATTTCTTGAATTTTAGTAAAATGGTACTTAATTTTTTGTATTTAAAAAACAGTGAAGTTTCGTTTAAAATGAGAGACATGCTTGAAAAGATTTCTTAACTTGAAAACTTTATGTTATTATGAATCGTTAGGTACTTGAATTAACTGTCATAAAATATTGCGACCGCAAGATTCAAAAAAAAATGCAAATGTGTTTTACTTATTGTACTTTCATGATTTTGTATGTGGATAATTGTCTTACATACAATCTGTTTGTTAGATTGTTATAACGAGGTAGAGATGACAGGGGCAGAATAATACACCTACTAACAATTATTTTCTAATCATTATTTAATGCACGATAGATAAGAAAATTTAATGTGAACCGTAACATAGGCAAAATAATTACATGATAAAATATTAATGGAAAAATACCAATTTAACGCAAAACTTAATAAACTTGAAAGCAGAAACATAAATGTTCCCGTGCAACAATAAATATTATGAAATAAATATTTCGGCTCATCGACATGCAGAATAAAATCTGCGTAAAATAAGTAAAGTAATAAATCTGAATGAAAAAGGCATCATCACTATAAAAAGCCATTTGACAACCGATAAAGATAATTTGCAATAAATGATATATTTTAAGAAGATGATGAAATCCTCATTCAAATTCCAGAAGAAATTTTGATTTCAATTTAAATATAAATATGTGAACCTATTTATCTTGCTCATTTTTCAATTTTCGTCTAAAATATCATCGCCTTTTTAATGTTGTATACTCATTTAAACTTAAGCAAGGAAAATGCTCAATGAAACAATATTTAACTCTTAATAGCACGTAAATTCTTTTACAGTTTCACATCACGACTTCTTATTATATAGTTCTGTTGTCTGATTTTTTAGATATTGAATGGTATTTCTTTCAGATACATGCCAATATGAAGCAGCTTAATTTTAAAAAAAGGAATGTATGCATGTTGAGGGGTCATGTGCTACCTCATCGGAAACCAGAAGGGGGGGTTGCATGTGGTCCGTGTTGTTCTATATTCAAGAACCATGCAAAGTTTGACGAACAAAGTTTATTTGATAACAAACACATAAAATGGACGGAAGATAAAAAAACATAAACACTTGACACGATTAGTAACACAGAAATTGCAATGACACTTCAAGAGGAAATTTCACAGGAAATTGATTCATTATGTATCAGAACTTAATCTCAGTGCAACGCATCCCAGAAAAATCTGTCGAAACAGTAAATTATATTTCTATTATTTCAACAGTATATTGCTTTCTTCCTATCTAAAAAAAATCAACAGTTTTTGTTGTCTTTGTTGTTCAGGTATATATTTCTTTGGTTAGATTATTATTAGAAAGGTATTTGTATTTATTGTAGCCATCCCCATATAAATAGAGAAAAAATAATTAGAAGTGTAAAAATGGAAGAAAAATATTTTACCTGCCTAGCTAATTCAAAGAAAAATAGTTTCCTATAAAATTTAATTAAAGATTTCAAAATACAACTAAAAGAATGGATCTAAAATTGGAAAGATGAAGCAAGTGTAATAATTTTTAAAGCGCTGTAGCATTTTGAGCCTAGAAACTTTAAACTTCTTTATATTAAATGTTAATACATCCACATTGAAGATTTTCAAAAAAGTATGAAATTCTACTTCCATGTATTAATATGTATTTTTGGTGTAATGTGAATACACAATCACGATTAAAATTAATGTTCACGTTTAAAATTTGGTAACAGTCAAAACAACATTCGGTTTTATAAAACACTATTCTCATCATACAAAGAGTCGTGTGAATCAGAAGTCTGATCACCGATATGTGATATTAAGTGTTTTTCTTCCATATACAGTCAAACGTCGCAAATCCGGACGTCCAAAATCCGGAACTTTTTCATTCCGTAACTCCCCCTCCCAAATATATATATATTTATATATATCCTAACTTTTATCTACCAAATCGGCGCCCAGAGTCAGCAGAAACCGGTCGTAACCATCTGGGGAGGGAAGGAATTTAACCACATGTACAACGATGTGCGACGAAGGTATTGCGGGGGGGGGGGGTGCAGAATGATAATCCTAATGTTAGGGTCTCAAAAGAAAAGCTGAAATTTTTGAACTACTTGAGTACATCAAGTCAGTAGAACAAGAAATTGCCGAAGATGACGCCTTTGAAGTACTGCATTGCGACGATAAAGCCTTAACAGAGTGTCAGCTCACCGATGCCGAAATATGCAGTATGGTGTTGATGAACTCCCAAACTTCAGTATCCGATAGCCAGGAGAGCGAAGAAGAAACACAAGTGGAAGATAAAATACCAAATGACAGTTTAGTGGAAGTGTTAAACACCGCAATAAAAGGACTTGCGCAAAGGGACTTTATTTCGGAGTCGGACATAATGGCGATACATAAAATAAAAGAGAAGTTACTTAATCATAAACCGAAACTAATGGAGCAACTCACTTTAAATTAAATGTTTTGTAAAAACGTTAAAATTAATAAGAAATAATATTAATTATGTTTATAAATCAAAGAAAACAAGTAATACATAAGTTTTTTAACAAAATTAAACTGAATTCTGTGTTTTATGATGTTAATTTCACTTCTTAATTTTGAAATGATATAAGATCCGGAATTATTCCAAATCAGGAATTGCCGAAGTCCCAACGATTCCGGATTTACGACGTTCGACTGTATAAGATAAAATGACGCCTTTAGACATCTAAAATCAGTGTCGGTTTTCAGCACAGGCGTTAGAGGAGCTCGCCTCGTACCTGAAGAACATTGGGGGGACCTCAAAATTCGTGGTACATCGTAATGCTAAGCCGAAAGTTAAGTTGCGATTTCGGTAGGGTTAGGGCCTCAAAACAATTTTGAGCCTGTGTACTCATACTCTCAAAATCCGCCACTGCCTAAAATAACCCAAAACTGGACATTTTGTTAAATTATAGCAAATTTATTTCTCACTATAAAATTAAGTATGAGGGAAATATAAATCACCTGGCAAAAGCGCTTTAATATACAATGTGGTCATAAATTATTGGACTCAATTCAAAAATTAATAAAAAAATTAATAAATTTTCTTTTAAATGAGAGCGCAGTTTAATTTTTTTTTTCTTCAGATAGGTAAGTCGCCGTTACGGTGTCTAGGCACTCGAAAATTATTGGTCATATCCCATTTTCGAGAGACATTATCTGAGAAACTATTAAAGCTAGAAGAAAATAAAAGCTGTATTTGTAGGAAATTTCATGATTTTTAATTTGATAAATCAATTGTAATTCGAAAACTGAATAGTTTTCGAGATATTCAAGAAAAACTGAAAACGAAATCAGAAAACGGGAATAAGCTTTTGCTGATCGGTAGCCGTTGCGTATGGATATCTCTCGGTGTAACAAATTTAGAATGCCGTAATGGTACGCCACCTATCTGAAAAACTTTCTTATTTGCTCTCTCATTTAAAAAAAACGCAGCTTTAACATTATTAGTTTTTCAATTAAAATTTGGAATGGGTTCAATAATTTATGTTCACTCTGTATATAAGCAATTAGTTCAGCAAACATTTATGCATTACTAGCGGCCTTTAGATATCAGCTAGTTCGTCTGGAAACTTACCTATCATGTTTTTTAAACTATTAATTAGGAGAGCATAACTATTTAAAATTTCGCATTTATTACTAAATAAGACGGAAAAATATCAATTAAATGCAAAGTGAAATTAATACGAAAATTGTTTACCTATTTCTAAACATGATTTCAAATCAAAATCATTTTAATATTAACTGTTTAGAATTAAATATTCATGCATGGTTAAATGTAACGATTAAAATTAAACAGGTTAGAAATGTTTCAAAATATCTTTCATCAAATATATCCCATGAAAGATTAATCCGACGCTCTGAAATTAAAGCGAAATTATCTGAAAATGAAATCAAATTTAAAGAAAAAAATGAGCAGAAAACATTTTTTAAAAATCGTTAAAAACAAACTGAACGTCAGAATTTTTGAAATATTAAATTTAGTGTAAAGTATTTTCTTATTAGCTATAATGCTTTAAAAAAATTATGATAAATATGAACTTAAAATAAAACTGAAAATTTGTGAGTAGAAATTTCAAATTTCCGTTGATATAATATGTAGGCATTAATTTGAAACTGGTGCCGAAAATTATGTCACGGAACAAAATTTATGAAATAAAATAATTTCTTCATTTAATGCAATTGAATTGAAAAAAATTAAAGCGTATAAGTTCCAGCTGCAGGAAAATGAGAATCTGGTTCTGAGTTAATGTTGTTAATGTATCAAAGACGGCAAACTTTGTTAATATTAGTTTTAACAATATTTAAAATGTTAAATAATTTGATGAAACGGTTAAAATAGGTTTAATTTCATTAAAACAGTACACATTATTGTTGTAAATCACTCGAAAAACTTTATTTTTTTTTAAAAATTAGAGAAAAAAACTACGCAACTGAATTGGTGTCATGGAAAAGATAATTTTTTGAATTTTAAGATAGTGTAAAAAATAAATTTTTACAGTAATATTTTTGAATTTATAAATGAAAAGAAGCTCCAAAATTTATTTTAATTATTAAATATTTAGGTTTCTAGTTAAAATTTCGAAAATAAATCACTCCGAGGTGCACATTCCCACCAGCCACAGTATGTTTGTGCAAACTTTCTTGGCTCTATGTCCAACAGTCTGTCCTGGAGGGAACCAAAATATACAAGCACCCGCATATTTGCATTTAATAGTAGTATCAAAAAAGATCAAATTATTTTCATTTTATTTACTCAGAATTTGTTGTTTTCGATTGAATATGTTTAACCTCATTAAAACTATAGAAATTATTGTTGTAAATCACTCAAAAAACTTTATTTTTTTTAAATTAGAGAAAAAATTCCGCAACTAAATTGGTGTCGTGGAGAAGATAATTTTTTGAATTTTAAGATAGTGTAAAAAATAAATTTTTACAGTAATTTTTTGGAATTTATAAACGAAAAGAAGCTCCAAAATTTATTTTAATTATTAAATATTTAGGTTTCTAGTTAAAATTTCGAAAATAAATCACTCCGAGGTGCACATTCCCACCCGCCACAGTATGTTTGTGCAAACTTTCTTGACTCTATGTCCAACAGTCTGCCCTGGAGGGCTCCAAAATATACAAGCACCCGCATATTCGCATTTATTACTAGTAACAAAAGAGATCAAATAATTTTCATTTTATTTGCTCAGAATTTGTTATTTTCGATTGATAAATGTGAAAATCATTGCAAGAATTATTTTTTCTACAGAAACTTGCTTTGTAATGTCCTAAATAATAAAACTATATTTCGATCTAAAAGAAGCTCCATTATTAAACGTTTCACTCCAATATGAGTAAAACACTGTCAGCCTTCAATGCGAGAACTTTGGTCAGAATTGATTGCATTCATTTGCTTAACGCGGACATCTCTTGGGGATACAAGTGTGGCAATTTTCTATTATCTGTTCCACACATACGTCAAACTAAATAAAGCACTCCATCATATTCAGCTTTCCTTTCGCCCAATCTATAGATTTTGCACCACTTTTTTCCTAGCCGGTCCACCAGATGGAAATCCATGGTGGGAGTCAGCCTCGGGTGATGATGAATTCTGACAGAATACCCGAAATCCATAAATTATTGATGCGGGTATGCACGACTCAGTTAAAGGAGGTATCTATATATATCTCCATCAAAAGAAGATGCGCCGTTGAAATTTCTCTTTCAGATACAGAAATCGGTGAATCGCAACCTCATTACGAATGAGAGAGATAGACAGGAGATGCATTTTGTTTAAGAAGAAACACCGTTATAATTAAATCGGAATGGTTTTTGGATTGCAAAGAAATAATGCAGTTTAAAGCCTTCTGCAGCAAGCTAAACTTTTGATTTTTCTCCAAGGGAAACTGAAATCTATGATTATTTGAACTTCTAGTTTATTACATTTTAGTAAAGATGATTTTTGGGGACATGTAAGGATTTCGAATTAAAGGCGAGGTTTGGTATTAAAATCCGCTTCGGGAATGCAATCGATTATTATTATACAGGGTTCCCACTAAAGGCCCTTACCGACCTTTTAACTACCGAATGGCTGCAGATATCTTCATAAGAGTTGTCTCTGGGCATGGTAAAGTGACAATGCGCTGCTGGATGAAACACTTACAGCGCCACCTATTTGAAAACGGTGGATTTAGCGTTATTATCTCTAAAAGGACGTTATTATCTATCTCTAAAATATAGAGGCAAAAAATGAATTACAAAGTTGTAGAGAATGATCTATTTAGTCCAAAAAGACACCTTATGGTCATGAAAGCTAAACATAGAACGCTTAAAATGCACATTTGTTTGTTTTCAGCTCCGTAACGTATGGTTCCAACATGACGGCGTGCCTGCGCAGAAAACATCATCAATGAAGCAGTACCTGGTGGAGGAATACGGGGAACAAATAATCGGGTATGGTGGTTTCCAAGAATGGCCTCCATGTTCACCTGATCTGACTCCAATGGACTTTTTCCTGTAGGGATACCTCAAACAACAGGTGTATGCGAGCTCTCCGCCAACATTGCAGGACCTTCAAAGACCCATTAGGGATGCCTGTGCCAACGTGAAGCCCGCTATGCTACACCGTGTGCAACGTTCCAGCAAGGGTACACATGTGCATTGTAATTGACGGAGAGAAGTTTTAACATCGAAAATAAACGTATCTTGTGATAACTAGTTATTATTTTTTTCTTTCTAAGAATATTTTGTCACGTGTCAGTGTAGGAAATCGCGAACAAACAAATACGTGTTTTAAGCTTTCTGTTCTAAGCAGTGTCGTCCACTAGGTGTCTTTTTGTACTAAATCAGTGATGCTGTGCAACTTTGTAACTCATTTTTTCCCTCTATCTCGTACCGTTTTAAAGATAATAACGCTAACTCCATCGTTTTCCATCAGGTGGCGCTTTAAGTGGTTTCATCTAGTAGCCCATAGTCACCTTACTATACCTAGACACCACACTTATGTAGACAGCTGCGGCCTTTCGGTAGTTAAAAAGGTGGTAAGGTACTTTAGTGGGCAACCTGTATCTTTCAATACTAATGAATGGTAAATAAACACGAGTGTTTGAGATACATATCTATTTTACGAAGGAGATTTTTCATTCTGAAAGATCAAAGTGGAGTACGAATACATTTCTTGACGCTTCAACATAATTCAACACAAATTTCCAACATAATTTGAAGTCTCTTCACAAAATATATACTACTGATTTTAAATTGTTGAGATTTCTTAAAAGTATTTGAAAGTGAAGATTTTGTATGTTTACTGATCACCACATTTTGGTTCTGTAACTGCATACCCTTTAACCGTTTGAGGTCAACTGCCAAGGGGCGTGCCGGCTTCTTGTAGAGTTACGCGTGCAGCCATCCATCCTCACAGGGGTAATTTGGGGATCCCTTTGGAAGAAATAATAATATACCAGTAAACGGGTTTGAAACTTTCGAACACAATCAACCTTTCCTCCCCTCTGAAAATGATTTCGCGTTTTTGTTCTATTGTTAAAATTAAAAATTCTGCTAAATATATACACAAAATATCAAGAGCAATTAATTAATGTGAATATATTTACAATATATAATACCTATTTGGATTAATATTTAATGTCAAATTGTAGTCACCTTCTATATTTTTGTTTATCATTTTCAGTAATTGGTACAAAAATATTGGTAATTTTATAGATTCTAGAAAATATTCCGTTGAGATGTCCATGAATACACAAAGAATTCGGCAAGTATAATCCATCTCTTACGCGTTTCTCTTTGATATTTAATGATAGTCTTTATAAAGGTAACTTTTAGTGGGGAGCTTTAATGTTTTAATTTTTCTTTTATTTTAAATTTTTAATAAATAATTTGTTTAACCTTTAGTAGGAGGTGCTGGAGTACAGAGTAGACAATGATTTCCTGCAGTGGATTTCGGATTGTTCCACCCTGAGACCTCCTCCCCCTCGCTCTAATCTAATAGAAGCATCCCTCGAATACAATTCGTGTAGCAGATACGTCACTTGAACCTTCTTGAACTTCTCACTTGAACCTTCCAATCTAATCAATTTTTTGAGTTTGCCTCATGTTGGCGAACTCAGTACGCCAGAAACTTGTGCGCTGCCAAGAGTTTTTAAGACACACACAGAAAAACTGATACCTTATCTAGAGTGAGAGCAGGGACTCTTTCAATGAAAACTGCGAAAAAATTTTATACATCTGGTGACCAACGCAAGATCGACGAAAGCTTGTACCCCTTTCGTGGGAGATGCTCATTTATTCAACATATGCCGAACGAATTTACTTCTTTTTCTATTTTATCTGTCATTCTTTTTCTCTATTTCTCTATATTATGGTTCATAAACAGATCAAAGTAATAAACTGAGAAAAATGGGTAGAAATATGAAGCAGAGGGTAGAAAAAACGACCTGGCGTTCTCTATAAATTGTATCAAACGCTAGCCCCTACCACAGAAAGGTTAAACATAAACTCAGTAACAGAAGTTTGTAAAAATTTCTATACAATGATACCTAATTCCTCTCTCTAGGCACTGTATTATTTTAAGAAGGGGGTTTTGATAACAGAGATAATACAAATGACTGTAATTATTTTGATATCCTCATAGGAAGCCAGCCATTGTCCAGAAAAATCGCTCTCATTGAACAAAAGAAGCGATATTATAAAGGAGTATCATCAGGTGAATACGGCAAATAGGGTAAGACGTCCTTGTAAAATGCTTGGAGAGCTTCTTTGATCGTTTTTGCAATAAATGTAGACGGAAAGTCTTGCTGGAATATATATTCGTGCCTTGTGTCATATATTTACTTGTTTACAACCCGCCCCTGCCCAGCCTACCCTAGAGGGTGTAAGGCCTTCTACAGGCCGGAAAGGAAACATAAAACAAAAGAAATGAATTACATTAAAAAAGAATTTACTAAGAACCCCAAGGGGGTGCAGAACAATTTAAAAATCGTCGTTTACAGCAATGAACTCGAAAAAAGAGCAAAAAAACAAAGCACAAAAAGATAAAGAGCAAAAACACAAACAGCTTGACATTAAAAACACAAAACACAAAATTATTAAGTGCAAAAACACAAAACGCAAAAATTCAAAGAGCAAAAACGCAAAGAACTAAACATTAAAAACTCAAAACACATACAATGAAAAAGATAACCAAATTAAAATAATTAGCATTTAAAACCAAACAGTTACAAACAAAAATCGAGAGACAATAGGCATTAAAAAAACTATACAAAAGTGCAGAAGGACACAAGAGACCAAATAAAAACTTTACAATGGACAAGATAACAATTCAAAAGAAAACAAAACAATTGCTAAAACCGTCGAAAACTCGAGAACAGTTAACCGAGTGTTAGAATGACATCAAGTTCAAGAAAATAATAATAATAAAAATTTTCAGAAACCGGAACACTCTCCAATCAAGTCCAAAACTCAGTACGGATTAAGCATATTGCCCATGGTCTCACAGAATCTGAAGATCTTTTCAAGTCGCAAAATGCACTCCCTATTTTTCAATAACTTTTTGAACCACTCGACCCGATAATTCAGTGCGGGTTCTTTAAGATGATGCTCCTTAGTCAGCGGGCAATGAAAAACATAGTGATCAGCGTCACTTGGTCTACCACAAGGGCAACGTGGTGAGTTTAGTTTTTTTAATCTGTGTAGGTAACAAGGTAATGAAAATCCTGCAAACTAGGTATTTTTGTGGACCAGTATTTTATTTACGTAGCCAAAACTCCTAGCGCTCTTCCCTGAAACAGTCAAATTTTGTCCCGTTAAAAATTAAACTACGTATTTTGTTGTGGACCCTCTTTTATTTACGCAGGGCACAAAACTCCTAGCGCTCTTCCCCGAAACAGAGTCAAATTTTGTCCCGTTAAAAATTAAACTAGCTATTTATTGTGGACCAGTAATTTTTTATTTACGCAGGGCACAAACCTCCTAGCGCTCTTCCCTGAAACAGAGCCAAATTTTCCCAGTTATATTTCCAATCTTTCATTAGATTTTTTTGTAATTTTGAATTTAACACATGAGAGCAGAGTTTGGACATTCATATTCTCGCCATCAGTTGTGGCCAATTTTCCATGGTGATCGGCGAGCTCATTACCGATATGTGCTTTGACCCAGGTGAGCCCAACCGAGTTACCAGCCAATTATAAATTCTTTTTTGCCTCTATTACAAATGCAGATCTGTGCCTGGCACTCCACAAATCGAGGATTGACTGTCTGTATGTATATTAATTTTGAAGCCTTTCTCTTGGGCCCAGCGGACAACGAAATCAATCGCCGCCAGCTCGGCCTGGAAAACGGTATTATTCTTGCTCAGTGTGAATTTAAAAATCTTAAAAGGATGTTCATTTTTGAGAATGCACACTGAGAGCCCACAATCGTCTCCGATTCTTGATTCATCCGTGTACTCCTCGCATTGATAATTTGTAATTTCAGATTTAATGTCAATCATTCTGAACTCAATCGGAACACTGAACAATTTCACAAAATGATCCAGTTCACCGACATCCAGAACCTCGGAGGACCGGCAAACCCAGACCTGAAATTTTTGAAATTCTGTTTTGGCAGAAAAGTAGAGTGGGGGAATTCCTGCTAGGACGCCCAGTACCTGCGTAGAGGTGGTCCTATAGATTTTCATGAATTTTATGAGAAAAACTCTCTGTATGGTTGTTAAACGCTTACTGTTTTCAGTATTTATTGATCAACCCCAGACGCCAGCGCCACAGATCATGACTTTTTCAACAACCACAAAATACCATGTTTTTCAAATATGCTTGACTATACTAAAATCAAATTGAACGATACGGTTAAAATTTTGTATAAGCTTAAATATTTTTGAGTGTAAAGTCATAATATGCGCTGTCCGCGCCAACCTGTTATCAATATTAATACCTAAGTATTTTCAGGCTGTTACTAACTTTAAGTCTTTTATTGTTGATTTTGAAGCGGGGGGATCTGTTAAAAATAGCTTGGCCCGTCTTCTGGTAATTTTAAATTGTGTTTTGATCTAACAGCGATTGCCTGGCACTTGTAGACCGGCAATTTCACTCTTAGAGAGGTCAGGTTTTCCATAATCGTCTCCAATACTTCATTTGTGTTTGTTTCCAACTCAATTCTTGTTCTGACAGTGGAAACTAGCGCCCGGTCATTAGAGAACGCGTGCACTAGAAATTTTCGCTATTTAAATTCAATATTGGATTAATGCAAATATTCCAGAGGCGCGGTGAGATAACAGATCCCTGAGGACAACCCATGGTGCAAACTCTCTCACTACTGGTTAGGCCGTCTCCGAAAACAACTTTTCTGTCAACTAAGTAATGAAATATAAAGTTTTTAAAACGTTTGAAAACGCCATAAAAGTCAAGTGCCCTGAAAAGAACAGAGCAGTCTAAGCTTTCAAAGGCAATCAAGAATCAAATCAAGAGAGACAAAAGCACTATGCTATGTCTCTCTGTTTTCCTTTAATCTTGTTGTTAACAGCCATTTAGCAGTTTTCCCCTCCCTAAGTCCAAATTGATTATCGTGAATGATATTGAGCTCGACAAGATGCTTGCTAAATCTTAAATGAAAGAATCTCTCAAGAAAATTGCCGATTGCCGATCGGGAGGAGCTATTTGCCCAAGGAAAAAAGTGTTCCAGAAGCATTTCAACTTTCTCCCTCATGGAGGCATCTGATTTGTCATTTGGTTTCAACAGAATTTCTGCCACCTTTTCACTTTTTCCAAAAGCCATCTTAAAAATAGATCCAAAAAGTCTCTGTAGTTCTTGCAAAAAAGTTCCCTACTTTCTCTTTTGGCAATCAAGAGATATTTCTTATAATTGGCCTTCGCGACATGGACCTCAGACTCAGGGTAATCAGGGTTGTTTCTTTCTTTTAAAAATTTTCTATAACTTATTTGTAGAGTTTCTTTCTCTTGTATAGCTCATTTGTAGTGTTTCTTTCCCTTGTATAACTTATTTGTAGAGTTTCTTTCTCTTGTATAACTTATTTTTAGAGTTTCTTTCTCTTGTATAACTTATTTTTAGAGTTTCTTTCTCTTGTATAACTTATTTGTAGTGTTTCTTTCTCTTGTATTGCTGATTTGTAGTGTTTCTTGTGCCATATGGAAATTGCGCCGAAAGAAAGATTTATAAAAGGTGTTTCTTCATTATGCTACTATTCACCAAACTCGCTATATTGTACCATCGTATGCCACATGCCTGTTGCATCACCCCAGCACGTGACTCACTTGCTGACTTCGACACTTCCTTCGATATAAGCCACAGAGATAAATACACTCATAAAGAGAAATGAACAGACCGCATTATGCTGCGTAAATATATATGAAAGTCGAGGGAAGACCATTCCTTCAGGCTTAAGAGAAGAATAAATATTGCAGATGTTTTGCTGTGCGATATTATTTAATATTTACAAATCGTTATTATTATTTTTTTATATTTAGAAAAATTTGCAGAAATATTTATAATTTTTTGAAGCCATAACTTTTGTTCGCTTTTTTTGTTTCCTGAAATATATCCAAAGATAGGAAATCTGTAAGAAAATGCGCTTTAAACATTATTAAAAATTAATTACCAAATGACTGCGAGATATGATAAATTGTATATTAAGAACTTCTAGTATGCCAATTATTTCATCATTATTCTGGCAAACTTTAAATAGTCCATTTTTATATGTATTTTTCCATCTTACTGCAGGTAGAAGTTTAGAAATTACAAAAGAATATCGACCTTCCCTATTTATAACCACACATGAACCACCTTCCAGAAAGTTTTAAGAAGCAAAGATTAAGGAAGTAATAAAACGAACTGCCTTCCCGGTTTTGCTGAAAATCTTCATGAAACTGCACTTCTTATCTGAAAAGTTGTAAACTCTCGTCTATTTAGCGAAGGCTGAAAAATGGGTTTATGGCAAAGATTGTGCTTAGGTAGGTATTAAAAAATAACCTGAGAAAGTTTAGTAAATTTCATAGGGTACTTCTCAGTAATGAAAGTCTGGATCGTCTATTAATTATATTGCCGGCGAAACATCTGGTCGCCAAAAGCGGCTAGAAACTAGTAACATAACATTTATAAAATGTAGCACAAGGTGGTTCTTGCGAAATTTTTTAAAATTTAAATTGCATAATTTAGGAAATTTATGTACAAAGAAAAGAAATCATGATTTAAAATTTAGTCTCTACTAAGCGAGTTTTCGATAATACGAGTTTCATTGTTTGCCTTTACTGAAAATGAAAAGATACTTTAGCTAACAAGCGCGCTACAACATTTTTCTGGCGGATTAAAATTATGTTTCTTTTCCAATTCAATGACCTGCGTCTGATCTGATATTTATTTTCCACTGTGCCTTTTTAATTAATGACCATTTATAATTTTCGCTGAAATAACCTGACTGCGCCATTGACTTTCACATAAATTATATTTCATCTTTGATGCGACAGCAGTTTAAACATTAAAAGTTTATTAAATATTGCTTCAAAAAATCGTCTGGTTAGTGCACGTGAATGCTGTCAAGAAGCAGGAAAATAAAAATAATAAATGGCTGCGAATATTCCAGAAACACAAAAGGAGCACAGGTAACATAACTAAGCACCACTTTTATAAATTAATTTCTTAAACACCCAGCAGATCACTATAAATATCAGTTCCCCAGCTTGCAATGGTGACCAAACTCCAACCGACTCACTCTTGATTTGAGAACTTGCTTTTCATGCCTTTTTCAACAGGAAGTGACGACACAAATTACTCTCTGGAAAGTTCTAGATATTTCCGCTCCGACTAGAGATAGGAGCACGATTCATGAATTTTCTGGAAGTTTCATTTTGTCGCCAAATTTGACTTTTAGTTACCAAAATCGTCGCCAAAGTCAAAAGTTCATTGGCTTGGCTCCCAGTAAAACTTTCTTTGTTGTCCTAAGGTTAGCATATCAGGAAAACAACTTTACAACTTGGCAACAATATATTTAATTAAACTAAAATGATGCGTTCCTTTACCAAACATACCCAGAAGTTTTCAATCTCACAATAAGAAATTTAACGTAATTTTAAGAAACTTTTCCATTGGTTTTTCTTTCTTCAGTGGTTCAATTATCTTGAGTTCATAAACTTAAGTAACATTGTGTTTCCAACACACCTATGCCAGAGAAAAAGACATTAACCTGAAAGATTAAATCCCCTCCTGATATTCGGGCGAAGAAATGGCTCCCAAGTCCTTTAATGCCAAGAAAGATTGTTTCTGTTTTGTGTTTCCCCTAGGATCCTAGCTGAAAATTTCGAAACTCTTGAAACATTTTATTTTGCTAAGGAATTTGCTTTATTTCGATTAAATCCGAGGCTGAGAAGAAGCAAAATATGAATTAGATATAAAATTTACTTTTTAAATAAACAATAGTAAAATGCATATTTTAATTCTAATTACGCTCCTTTAGTCGCAATCAGTTTCATTACTAAATGGTCGCGTTGAATTTCTCAGATATAAAATATATCCCTTATATGTTATTCCGGTTTTCATTCTTTTCACTTTATAGTTATAATAATTCTTTGTTAGTTGTCTCTGTGTATATTTGTAAATTAGGATTATTTTCCTTCTCTTTTGGTACCTTTACTAGTTAACACTTGGTATGTAAGATTTAAACTGATAGCTTAAGTTTTTCCATTCCCTCCATGAATAGTGCAGTTTATTATGAAAAAAGGGCAATGTTGTGCAATGCTAGTTCAGCAACAATATCGCTTTTGCTTTTTCCACAATTAGAATGCTTTAAGGGGACAACAGGACCGTTAAATCTCGAATATTTTCGATTCTATGAAAAAAAAAATATATGTGATTCCCCAGTCTTTTCTAAACAATTTAAAACAATCCGCGTACAAAAATTCTCATAATTATGAAAGTTATGAAAGAAAATGTATCAGATGTTCAACATAAACATTGAAAATGGCCATATCTTTAGAGCACTATATCTCAAAATGTTCCACAATTAGAATGCTTTAAGGGGACAACAGGACCGTTAAATCTCGAATATTTTCGATTCTATGAAAAAAAAAATATATGTGATTCCCAAAGTCTTTTCTAAACAATTTAAAACAATCCGCGTTCAAAAATTCTCATAATTATGAAAGTTATGAAAGAAAATGTATCAGATGTTCAACGTAAACATTGAAAATGGCCATATCTTTAGAGCAATATATCTCAAAATGTGTTTTTTTTTTATATTACGAGCACAATATCTCAAGAACTATAGAATATTTCAACATAAAATTTTTACTGAATATGTATTGTGCTATGTTCTACAAATTGAACCAAAATTTTTGCACATATTTTGTGAAAAGAAATTTTTGGGGGTAAGAAATGTTGAAATTCTAACTATTTTTGTAACTTTATTTTAAATTGGTATATAAAAAAGAAATTAAATTTAAATGTTAATAAATTATGGTACAGTTTCTTAAATAGGCTGTGTGGATTACTTAGACACCCAAAATATTGTGTTTAAACCAATATTTTATTCGTAATCATGCGCGCAAGATGACTATCTCATTCACCATCTCATTTATCTCCAACAATTATACTCATATTTATGACTCTCTCAAATAAATTCATACCAATATAAAGGTTTAAAAATGTGCGTACAATAAGAGAAAGAACAGATATTTTTCTAGAAAAAAAGTGAGTTTGTGAATTGCATTGCTTCAGAGGTGTAATGCATCGAATTTGACAATCTCCCCCTCCATTTTTTCAAGGTTTAAGAATCGTATATCCCCTTAAAAGCACTCCCACCTATTTAAATATTTTTTCGAATAGTTTTTAAATATTTCTTCTCCTTTTTCTCTTGTTTTTTTTTAAAAAAAGAACAACCCAGCCCCCCATTCCCTCTTATTCCGAACTGATCCGGAGTGAACTACGCTGTAGGAAAGGGAATGTGACGTGGAGTAGTAGTAGTAGTGCTAATGAGAATGTAAAATGTTCTGAAGGAAAAAATATTAGAAGTAGCTAATAAATACAGATTGCAGTTATATAAATTCAAAGCTATTATAAGATTGTGCGTTTATATTTGTGTTTCAGAAAAAAGATTTAAAAAACTGACTGTGTATAATTAATCAGTTAGCATATGTACTAACTTATAGATTGTGTATAGTTAATAGTAATAATCATTAGTGATAATGAGAATTTAAAATTGTGTTCTGAAGAAAACATTTAAATTGAAATGCATTAGAAATAGCTAATAATTTTAGATTCCAGATATATAAATTCAAAGTTATTATAAGATTGTGCATCTTTATTTGTGCTTCAGAAAAAAATAAAGAAGCTGACTGTGTTTAATTAAAGTGTAGTCATAATAGATGTAATACACAATCTATCAGTTAGTGTAAGTTCTAACTGATAGATTGTGTATAATTAATAGTTATAATAATTAGTGCTAATGAAAATGTAAAATTGTGTTCTGAAGGAAAAATTTAATTTGCAATGCACTAGAAATATGTAATAAATACAGGCATATAAATTTAAAGTTATAAGACTGTGCATCTATATTTGTGCTTCAGAAAAAAATATAAAGAAACTGACTGTGTTTAATTAATCAGTTAGTATAAGTACTAACTGATAGATGGTGTATAATTAATAGTTATAATAATTAGTTCTAATGAGAATGTAAAACTGTGTTCTGAAGGAAAAATTTAAATTGCAATGTACTAGAATTATCTAATAAATGCAGATGTATAAATTTAAAGTTATTATAAGATTTTGCATCTATATTTGTGTTTCAGAAAAAAATAAAGAAACTGACTTTGTATAATTAAGCATTTTCGTAGTAAGAATTAGTAATCAGTTTCGAAGATTTCTTCTGCTTTGAAATTATTAATACCTCTGTTTCAACCCATAGCCATTTCCTAAAAATAATTTAAGTTTTATAAGTTGTTGTATTTTATTAATTCCCAGCTTAACAGAATGCTTTGTTTATTTGAATATTGTTTTCATTTACGCTTTTGCAGTAATGCATATATTGTCGCCATAAAGATGGTTCTACGCATAAAAATACATCTTCCGTATCTGATTACCCTAGAAAAAGATTAAATAAATGATGTAAGTACTTTATCAAGAAAATCATTCTCAAATGGCTTATTTAAACTATAATCATTACGAGCAGCAGAGAAGATCTATAGTAGATATTTTTCATTTGTTTGTAAGTTAAGGCAAATTTTATAGCAAACAGTTATTAGGATTTTACTCCTGAAACGGGGATAATAAGTACAATTTAACATCACCCTGTAGAGTTTAATTTCACTAGCGCATTTCCACTATTCTATTATAAAGCTCAATTTGAGATCGCTATTTTATTGCTAACTAGCCTCCTTCGGCGACTGGTTTGTTCGTCGGGAATATAGTTTCAATGGAATCCCTTATGCATAATTTCATATTCATGGTGCCCTTAATAAAGTAATTTTAAGCTTCAAATTTTGTGATAGACATTTAATCCGTGTTTTTCAGTAGCTTTCCACACGTTCTGTTTATCTTCAACATGAAAGTCCCTAAAGGAGTCAAGAAACTGCCCATGCCTTGTAGTAATTGTAAGCTGCGTGCGCCAATTTCCCTTTCTTATTCATCATGCAAAATTTATATTTGATTTCAAAATAAAAATGATGCAGTAAATATGCTAAATATATATAAGAGTTAAAACAGCAATCATAATCATTCAGCTTAATCATCACATTTCCTGATACATTTATTATCTTAGGGGACTTAGTTTACAGATTTCCAGAAGAAATAATGAAATAAGAAAAAGAAAGAAAATGCATTAGGATATTGCCTTTGTTTTCAACAATGCAAGAGAAATACGCAAATAAATATTTGCTTCAACAAAGAAAACGGGTTGAATTTCATTATGAAAACGGGTTGAATTTCATTATGAAAACGGGTTAAATCATTGCAACAATGAAAATCGGGTTGAATTACTGCAAAATAATGAAATGTGGGTTTAAATTTGTTTTTTGCAACAATGAAAACGGGTTAAATTTCATTGCAACAATGAAAACGGGTTAAATTTCATTGCAACAATGAAAAATATTGTGGTAATTTATGCATAAAAATATTTTTAAAAATTAATTAAAATCAGAGAATAATTGCACAGCAACTTAATTCATATCATTCAATGTGATATTTCGTCCTTTCGGATGGTGTAAAAATAATATTTGTGCTGTAATACTTTCGGAAGTTATTAAATAAGAGTCTAGGAGGAGAGTATTATCTAGGAGACTATTATAGGACTATAATAGTCTCCTAGTTAAATTATTAATTAAGAGAGACGCTAAAATTTCGTTTAATTTTTAATTAATCGAAATTCTATTCTTAATTTCAAAAAAGTGCTCCGAGGTGCACATTCTCACCCTCCAAAGTATGCTTTTGCCAAATGTCGTAGTTCGAGGTCCAGCGGTCTGCCCTGTAGAGAACCAAAACACACACACACACACACATTCTACTTTATTAGTAGTAGAGATGAAACAACACAAGAACAGGAAATATCATACGTGGTCGAAATGGACCTCAACTCTTATCTCCCAATTACTTTAACCCTCTAACAACGAAGCGGATTTCTTAGTCGTTAAATGATGAGCATCTGATATATCAAAACGGCCCGAGCTGTCGTTATAGGCTAAACCTTCCGTTGTGCGCAACCGACCTGATATTTATATATCGTATGTTTTCGATGCCCCTTCACTTGCCTAAAGGGTAGAAGACTGTCCCCCTAGTAGTCTTATTTCTTTACCTTATGTTTTGAGCCTCCTTGTTGAATTGACTTTCTCGCTATGTGAAGTGGAGATATCATCATATCGCCCTCACAGACACATTGCACCCATATTCGTCACACTTATTATTTTTCGTAATGTACAGTTTATTTCATCATGGATGTTTATTTTTCTCATTTTATGAGTTATCCAGTAACACTCATTGTTGTAGAAAATGGTTGTCCAACATTTTCTTCAGTCAAAGGAAAGAAACAATACCCCAGCAAGTTTGGTTTAAGTGATGGGAAAACCTCGTTGTTCGTTCATAAAGTGAAGAAGTTCGTGGTTCTCGTGAATTCGCATCATTGTGACATTTTTGAAACGGTTTTGAAACCCCTTTTTTGTTTTCAGCGTCTCATCGAAAGTCAGGGATTCATTTAAAAATGGCAAAATTAAAATTAGTGGACATTAAAAATATTTATGACTATCCGCCTTCAGCGACCATCTTGCTAGCCGGGAATATGATTTCAATCGAATCTTGCATCATTTTATATTCATGGTTCTCTTAATAACGTAATTTTAAACTTCTGATTGTGGTATATATTTTACATATGTTTTATTAGTGACCTTGCACCACTTCTGTTCATTGTCTACATAAATGTTCGTAATGCAGTCAAATATGTTACCCTATTATTCAACCTCTAATTCCATGTTGGCGGCATTATTTTCACTTTCTTATTCCTACTGTAAAATATGTATTTGATTTCAACATTAAAATGACGCAGCACATTTTATGGCCAGAGGCATGTTAGCTGGATTAAAACATGCTGAAAAAAGAATGAAAACATAGCAGCTATAACCATTGAACTTACTGGATATATTTTTTAATGTAAGCAAAGAACTATCTTGAAGAGCTTGGTTTACTGATCTCACAAAAATTTGATGAAATAAATTATGAAAGCAAAATGCATTAGGGTACTATCTCAGATTACGAGAATAAAATAGAGATATGCGATTAAAAATTTGTTTAAACAATGAAACCGATTTGAGTTGCGTTACAACAATGGAAATTATTGTTGTAAATTATGCCAAACATATTTTTAAAATATTATTAAAATTCGATAAAACAATGTACAACAACGCAGTTAATATCATTGGTAAGGTAATTTTTTGCACTTTGAGATGTTGTAAAAATGAATTCTTTGCTTTAATATTTTCGGAAGTTATTAAGAAAAAACTCCATAATTTCGCTTAATTTTTAATAAATTAAAATTCTGATAAAAATTTTAAAATAAGACTCCTAGGTGCACATTCCCACTCTCCAAAAACATGTTTGTGCCAAAGTTCGTAGCTCTAGGTCCAGCGGTCTCATCTGTACAGCACCAACACACACACATTCCCTTTTATTATTAGTAGAGGCAAAATATATCGCCTGACGAACGGTTATGTAGGGGAGAACATTTTCTCGTGTCTAATCCAGAATAAACTTTCCAAATATTCCTACTAACTGCATTTTTAAGCACAATTTGTAATAAATTGTAAAGTGTACCTCATTTATTTGTTTGTGTAGATTCCTTTAGAACTCTACCTCCGGTGCAAATGTTCTCAATGACACGATTTCCGGAAAATTTCTGGATCTTCAATGATCAATGACCCCTAGAACCCAAAAACCACCTTCGTAAAAAGTTATATATATATATATATATATATATATATATATATATATATATATAGGTATATATATATATATATGTATGAACGTTTTTTCCCATGTTATCGGAACAATTGATGATACATGTTATTTGATGTACATAACTAAGCTTGGGATATAAGAAAGATAGTGAAAACTTCAAACGTTCTGTAGATGGCATCCAGCCTGGGTGGAAATGGTGGGGTGAAATTTTAATTTTTCCATAATTCCTTTACAATTGAAAATAGAAAGAAAATTCAAATTAGGCGAATTATTGCCTTATCATAACGAACAATTTTTGCATTTACACTTTTTCGATAGCTACAATTGCTTAGAAGTTATGAGCTGAAAAGTGATTTTCCCACCCTTCCCCTCCTCTCCCCCTAACTTAAAGTACGTTTTAACCTATGCATGTTACCCCTTGTTGGAAAGCTCTCGTCATTTGCAGTTTCTTCCACCCTCTTTCATTCTTGTATCTCTAATACTTATGAGAATAGAGGACAAAATGTTCTTTTCCTTATTATTAGTAGTAGAGAAGTATATGCACAACGATTTGGCCCGTGTTATTTTGTAAACACGATAACTAGAGTAATTTTGATTAGATTTTAACTGGCGACGGATATGTTGTAAGGAGGGTGAAAATCTCGGCCGACTTCGCTGATGGGCTAACCAGCTCAAAGGGGGTGGAAATGGTGGGGGATTGAAAATTTCATATTCCCATAATTCCGTTACGATTCTAGATAGAAAGAAAATTCAAATTAGGCGAATTATTGCCTTATCACAACAAACAACTTTTGTATTGAAACTTTTTTGATAGCCACAATTTCTTAGAAGTTATGAGCTAAAAAGCCATTTTCAATCCCCTCCCCAACTTATCATTTCCCCATAGCTCTGTTACGACTAAAGATAGAAAAAATTTGCAATTAGGCGAATTATCACCTTTTGATAAGGAACAACTTTTATACTAAAAGTTTTTGGTCTGCTAGAATTGCTTATAAGTTATGAGCTGAAAAGCGATATTCAATGGGGGGCCCCCCAATTTATCATTTCCGCGTAGCTTCGTTAAGATTGAAGATAGAAAGAAAATTTCAATTAGGGTAATTATCACCATATCATAACAAACTACTTTTATATTGAAAGTTTTTTGAAGAATTATTTAAAAGTTAAGAGTTCCCATCAACCGCATTCACCTTCACTTTTTATACGGTATAATATATAATTAATTTATGACTAATTAATTTAATTAATTTATAGTTAATATCTTTGTTAAATTTTGTTAATTATAACTGTTAATTGATACACCTGGCTTTGCTCCAGATTAAAATGTTTTCATGTTTAATATTTTTAATGTAAAAATTACTATTGTATAAATATTATAATACACAAATTACTTTTCTGGTCTAAAACGCTTTTAATTAAAATGAGAATATCAATTGAACCAGACGATTTTTAAAAACATCCGTTTTCTTCATACGTTATTATTTGGTATATAGGTACTTCAAATTTTGTTAACAATTACTAAAGTCAATGAAAGTTTTAATGAATATTTTGAAACAATTAAATTAA
Source organism: Araneus ventricosus (assembly GCA_013235015.1). Lineage (NCBI taxonomy): Eukaryota > Metazoa > Arthropoda > Arachnida > Araneae > Araneidae > Araneus > Araneus ventricosus. The sequence goes on from BGPR01000870.1 coordinate 45,618, forward strand.
CTATTTAATTATTCATTAATTTAAATCGTGAAAATAAATCAATAGCTGGTCCCGATATAAATTGTTAAATCGTCTACTTTTAAAATTTTCTTTTAGCATTCTTCCTTCTGGAAACAGTTCTTCGTATTATTTCTGATCAACAAGAATATTGTAACGAATTCAGTTTAAAATTAATTTTGAAAAAAATATTAAAATGAGAGAAACAAATTTATGGAAATGAAAGACATCACGGAAAAACGCCTTGCTTAATTTTTAATTAAGTGAAATTTTAAGCATCTTTTAGGCTTTGAAAAGTTGAAGGTGACCTTTCTCTTTTCTTAAATAAAAAGTTTGCAAAGTTTGATTGAAATCAGTCCAGTGGTTTAGGAGATGTGGAACATACATACATAGCCACAGTGACTTTTATTTAAATTAATATAATTATTAGATAATTATAAGATAAAGATTGCTGGCATATAGTATAAGCCATAAAAAATGTTTTAGTGGAGTTAATTTTGTAACAATTAATTTTTTAACTTTAATTAAGTAGATAGTTAATTTTAATTAATCAAATAATTTAAATAGTTAATTTGATAATAGGTTTTTTTTGACAGAATACTTTAATTTGATATTTAACTAAACATGGCGGGACCATGATTTGTTTAATAAAATCAATATAAAGTAGCCAAAAATAAGAGTAATTAAATAAGAGTTCCCTTTATCCTTTTTGCTATTGAAAAATATCTCCTTAACTTTAAAATTGTTTGGGATTTTCTGCCTGAGTATTAGGTTTTAAAGGTCGATGGAGATTTAAATTTGTTGTTCAAATTGGCTGCATTCATATCCTATGCTTTAAAACACGTATTAAATTTGCCACTCACAATGTTTAATAATTTTTATTCTCTTATATGTTAAGAATTTAGTGACTATTATCTCTGTAACCAGGGAGTTCTCTAAATGATCCCTTTATAGTAGTATTTAAGTGTTTCCATGTCATGTGATTTTACCATATGACAAAGTAATGTTCGCACAATTATATTGTAACCTAGATTAAATAAATTAATTTTTAAATCTAGAGTCCTTCTTCATTCGTGCCAAGAGTCAATTTCTTGCTGCTGTTTCAGATAGGCTGGCTTAATGTTATCTAGGAGATATTTGCACTGCTGAGATGTTTATTTCTTTATGACTCCTACCTGTTGAATGATTATGTGTCGAGATATAAAAAAAATGACCAATAAATCTAGCATAACCTTTTGAGTAGAATGATAAAACCTTGATATAGTAAAAAATTAAATGTCATGAAAACAGATTCACAGCGTAAATATTGCAATGTGTAAAAACAATAAAGTCATTGGCTATGTCTGTATTGATCAATATGTAATATTTCATGACTTTTGTAACATTAACGTAAAGGAATCTACCTTTGCCTTCAAGCTTGCCGAAAAGGGATTTTTTTTTAGAAGGGTTTCTTCATTTTGTATTGGTTGAATTTAGAAATCTATAAATAATGAAATTCATTCTTAAAAACTGTTATTTGTCGGATTTCTTATTAGTGTAATTTAGGGAAGTTTCGTATTTAATAGGAAGAAAAGTAAATATTTCACAAAGAAAGATTTATAATAACAAGTGTACTGCTTTATTTAAAAAGATTAAAGGTATTTATTTTCGAGGTCTTCTACCTTTTCAGCATTGCATCCAAGGGGCATTTAACACTTCAAAAATAATCTAACTAATTTATATCGCTGCTTAACAATCAACATCACCTATCTCAATTTTCTGAAATTTCAAACAGGAAGAAAAAAATTCAATTTCTCGCAAATAATAATGAGAATCTCTGAATTTGTATCACATCTTCTAGAAATATTCGGTCTCAAGTCCCTACCAGATGTTTAAAAAACTCAAAAATATTCGTTATTAATTAGGAAAAAAATGATTTCTTCTTCTTTTGAATTTCCAAAAATTGAGATAGGTGTTGTTGCTTGTTAGGGCACGATATAATGCATGGATATTCCATAAATTATTTTCTCTTCAGAAGATACATAATAAATCTTTCCTTAAAATTTTGAAGTACCTTAAATCCTTCCGATAACGTTATTTATGATAGAAAAAAGATACAGCATAACTTATAACCTGGAAACTTTGTATCGTTCGGCTATGCATCTACTATCATCAACACGCGGCTCGAGCCCAAATAAATTGCGAGACCTCGTCACAAAAGTTTCCTACTACATCTTGTCTGACACCCTATAAAGCAGAGGCGGCGAAAACGCTCACCCCCGCCCAACATCCTGAATAGATGGAGGAGACAGCCTTCTGTGAATTTCGGCATTCTACCAGGACATCTAGTACATCAACTGTCAGTCACAGAGAACGCTTTAGATGCGGTCGCTAGCCCACAGGGTTAACTCCTATCTAAAGGATAATAATGAGAAATTTGTAAAGGTTACTGATATCCCGTTTGCAGCGCTGAAGGGGAGTTGGAGCCCTAAGTCCGTTAACCCTAACTCTGTTATTTCGATGCACCTTTCCTCAAAATCTATTATGGATTCATATTTGAAATTTTTTATGCAAGTAATGTACATCTTCCTCACTGTACCGAAATGATATTTTTTTTAAAAATTCAAAAATTTATTTTTTACATATTTTTTTGTGTCGAAACAAAAAATGTCAAATTGGCCATTTCGCTGTACCTTTTCTCAAAATCTGTTATAGATACATGTTTGAAACTTTCTATAGAAGTAAAGTACAGCTTTTACATTATACTGAGATGACGTATTTTTGTAAAAAATTCAAAACTTTATTTTTTACAAATTTTTTGTGTCAAAATAGGGTAATATTTCACTATGTCTAATGAAATATTTTGTAAATTTATAAAAAATTAAAAATTAACCAAAAGCTCATTTCAGTATAATGAGAAAGGTGTAATTTACTTCTATAAAAAACTTCAAACATGTTCATACATCTATAACAGATGTTTAGAAAAGGTAAGGGTTAACTGACTTATGTTTCCAACTCTTCAACAGTTGAGAAGATTACAACTAACAGGAACTGGCGTTTCTGACTATATTGTAGAGGTCTTAATATTTGCCTGCCAGTTAAAGGCTTTAACATGAAGGGGATTTTTTACCAATTACAAAGAGTTGGTTATTCAACAGATAAATATTCTAGAACCATAATTCGGGGATCGCTTATATGAATTAAAGCAGTAAATTTTTCAGAGAAGAAACAATATTCAAATCTTCTAAAAAATGGTGAAATAAAAATTTAAATATTCTATTCCAATTAGATACCAGTTATTTAAATATTGGCATAGGGTCTTTCTTATTATTTACTATTATGATGCAGTACACATTATTTGAAGAATGTTTTTAATATTTTTTAATTGACTTGTGTTTACAGTAAGTCATTCTAAACATTTAACGTTTTTAAAATGCATTAATTTTTACAATGTAATAAAAGTGGTGGAGAAATCAAAAAATTTCAAGAGCAGAATTAGTTTAGCACAGGGGTGACGAACCTTTATGTATCAACGTGCCATTTGTTCTAAAAAAATGTTTAATGAGGTTATAGACGTGCCGTCAAATAATTTTGACTTCGTGATTATTGGGAAAATCATAACACTAAATACTATCAACTCAAAACTCTTTATTTATTACAAAAAAAGTACATTTTGCAATGTCTCAGTTATACGCTTAATTCAAATTAAAGTAACATTAGTGTGACTTCTGTTGTTGCAGATTAGATGACAAATAACTTATATTAGTGTTGTAAGATGTTACTTTTAGCAGAATGTATGCTGAACTGGAGTCATCTGTCAAACGGTTTCTAAGCGAGTCTTTAATGTTATTCATCTCTGAAAATAATGACTCGCAGGTAGATGATAGATCGTAGATGAAAATATGGTTAAAATAGCACGAGCCAGCTTCTTCAAACAGTTAAATGTGTCTAGTAACGAATTCCATGTTTCCAAAATTTTGTTATTGATATTTTTACTTATATTGCCTGTCAATCTTTCTGTTTCAATTAATTGCAACTTAATAATAACCACGCCAAGTTGATCATTGTGCCTGCTAGGGTTTCCGTCTTTACTTCGATTGGCGCGAAACTGAGTTTTTTCTTCATCGTATTCTGAAGACCTTCCATCTTTATTTACAATTAACAACAAATTATTTTCAACTTTAAGACACTGAAGAAGGAATTCATTCTACTTTAAGTCACACACATACACACGAAAAAACTACAAAGTAGAAATGTTTACATTCTTATAACAGATTGCATCTCTCGATCGTCGTCGAAATAGAAAAACTTTACAACGGCATTTCTCGACAAAAAAGCGAAATGTCGCCAAATATTGGCATCGAAAACTCTCTCCATAGGCGTCTATAGTGGGATTGGTTTTTATGACCACCGCCCCGCGCACTGCGTACCGAACTCTTCGTAGCATAGGATCACTCGCGTTCGTTCGTAATATGCTTCATCGCGAACTTTGTGATCGGTGGCGTGCCCAAAGTATTGTGTCGCGTGTCCTCAATGGCATGCGTGCCATTGGTTCGCCATCCCTGGTTTAGCACATTCAGAGTCACATGTTATATAACTTATTCCCACGTCTTGGAATTACGTCTAATTTTTCAAATTCTCTTTCCTCCAGGTTATTTCTTCAAATTCCAAGTCAAAAGCTATCAATAGATGAAAACAATAGGCAGTTATGAATTATAAAATGTATATAGTAATATATCTTAAAAATTAATACTTCCATTTGAAAATTTAATAGGAAATAATTTCTAGATTTATTTCTGATATTGAAATATATAAATTTTGAAAATGACATAAATTTGATTAAAATTGATAGCATTTAAATATACACAACAAAAATAAATTAAATCCATCTCTATTTCTTTTGAAATAAATGAGCGTCTGTAGCATTTTTGCATTTGCTGTATTTCTTATATAGATATTAATTTATTTTAGTAAATCCTAATTTTATAAATGTAAAAGATTTCCATTGAGCTATTACCTGACAAGTAATTCGGTAGCTTAGTGACAAACAGTTCAATTCTCGAAAATTATAAAATAATTAAACTATTAATTTGAGACAAAAAATGAACATGAAATTCAACCCGTAAGTGAATTCGATTAGATGTGTCTACAGTCACCAACCTGAAAGATGCAGATTTTCTTCTATAAGCTATCAATTCGCTGAATACTTGACAATGAATGATAATCATAAGAGTGTTAAACCTTTCAAGGGCGCTGGTGTCTCGTCTGACCCACCTTTTCATGAGCGTTTTTCTTATCCAGACGGTAGTCTTTTGACGATTTATTAGAAAAAATGCGTTTTTAGTATGCAATAAAGACAACAGATGGCAGAACCGATTCTATTTTTTCCTTAATGGATTTATACAGCCATTAACATTGTTTTCACGGACAAAATTGCTTGTGTCCCTGAACAGACACTGAAGACCATTATTTGAAGAATGCAGATAAAAGAGGTTTGGAGTAAATGAATCTCTCTTGGAAGACAAATGGTTCTGTTAGATCTCCTTTTAAAAATAAGATATTAAAAAGATATCAAGAAAATATGATGTAACAGATTCCAACATGTGATTGAAGAAATCCAGTTTTAAAAATATATAAACAGATTTACTGTTCGTTATCATTTTGTATAAAATATCAAAAAATAATTTTACGCGTTGAGATTCAGTCTGCTGATCATATGCCTTATAAGAGATGTTCAAGTAAGCTTGCTTTTTATTAATACGCTAATGTTAATTTGATACATCGTTTCTCTACCAACGATACAAGGTTTTTAAATTGAAATAAAAGGGAAACAAAATTTCATTTTACACTCCTGATGAAAAGACAAAAGTTCTTTCGATAAGAATTAAATCGAATAGAAACATTTCAATTTTACATTACATACTTCACATTTAGTTATTCATACATGTCCATTTAAATTCTGATCAAGTTTTCTTTCAAATTTTATAAAGATATTGACTTGATACATTATGAACAAAGCCAGTGTCCAATTAACTTTAATACTAAAAATATATAGTTTTATTCTTCGTTCGGAAAGAACTGATAGTTTGCTCCTTATCTCACTAGGGTTAACCCCGATGAATTAGCTTATCTTGTTTCAGAAATGAGCAGTTTTTTCATTTAAATATTATTAGGGCCGCGGTGGCCTAGTGGTAAGGTCTCGACCTCGGGACCGGAGGGTCGCAGGTTCGAAACCCGATTCCACCGAAGATCCGCCGTGTATGGGGCCTGTTGCACGCTAAATCATACGTAGTGGCCAAACGCCCTCCCGCTGGTGTGGCGCAGAAGTTTGGAGAGGGGGGCGCCAGCTCAGGCGTCGTCCTCGTCATCTGACCGCGGTTCAAAATTACGAGGTCCGTCCCTAAATAGCCCTCGTGTTGCTTCAAAACGGGACGTTAATATAACCTAACCTAACCTAACATTTAAATATTAGAGCTAAAATGAAATTTCTGATTAGCTGTTTAAAATAAGGAGATGCTAATGATTAGATAAGCGAATATCCTTTTGTTTATTAAGAAGCGGGAGTATATTTGAATTTTAATTCGTACTTTCTTATTTGTTTTAGGTGTTAAGGAGTATGCTTTTAAAGAAATTTTAATTAGGTAATGCGCCATGTCTTCCATTAAATATTTACGTACGGATAAGAATTCACCTGCATGAAACAAGCTGCTATTAAAAAAACTATTTTTGCTGTAGTTATGATAATTAGTTGAAAAACTCAAAGAAGTTGAATTCTTTACCTAAGCAACGTCAAAAAAGCTGCTTTTTTTATTGAATATTTTATTAAAAAAGATGCGTGTTTTTCCAGTGCTTTTTTTGCCTTCGGAAATCATTTTTTTTTCTTACATAAACATTAACTTATGTTTTCAGCATTGTTGCTTATTTTTACGCTCACAGTTTTCTTCTGAAAAACATTTAATTAAATTTTTCTCTCACTTTCTTTCGATTTATTTGAGAAAATGTGGTTTCACAAATCGAATTGAAAGTGCAATCAAAGTTATTGCTTTCTGATTGTGCGAGAATGAAACTGAAGCTGTTTTGTCGATGTCTTGTGAGTTTAATCATGTGCTTCATATCTGTTTTAAGATATTGTAACCCATATCTGATAAATGGAATAATAACTCTATCCTTTTAGAGGAAAGTTTAAAATTTCCCATCATAATTGTAAGATACTTTTAATAAAGATATTTTGTTTTCACTGAAACGGCGTTTTATACTGATGCTTACCCATTAAATACATTAACATTCCTATTTAAAATTGCACGATATTTACTGAAGGTATATCTTTTCAAAAAAGAATAGCTAAAAAGCTATCGCACTTAGTTAATAAGGTCTATTTAGAAATTTGGACTTTCATCATCAGTCAACACATATTCTTTGCTGATTGTCTTGCTAAAGAAGGTACTACCATGCCTCGGGCCTATGTAGAACCCTTGACCTACCTTGAATTATACTCAAGAAGGAAGACCCTTGTTAACATTTCTTGGAGGCATCCACCAACTCTTCATGGTATCGTAGTGAAGGCCCCGGTGCTACTATACATTTTAAGGGGGATAGGAAAGACCAAACAGCTTTAGCCGCGTATCATCCGGTCATTTAAAAACCCGCAGATTCTCTCTTGGTGATAAGAAATTCAATACCTGCACAAAGTGCAACCTGATTGAGGCCACTCCGCAACATCTACTTGACTGTGTTGCCTTGGTGTATGATGACCTGCTTAAGAGACCGCATTTCGTGTTGGAGGTGACGAGGGCAAACGACCTCATCTGATTCAGATCAGAAGAATTAGAAAGAAGATGAAGACATATTCTTTTCTACATTACACCAACAATTTACTAAGCAGTAGAACTTCGATGGATCGTCAGCGTCTGGACCAGAGCTGAGACAGATAATCGAATAGACGGATAACAAAATTTCTTAAAACATATCGACGGTAACGGGATTTCACTGCTGGCATGGTGCAGAAATGAAAATAAGTCGTTTAAAATTGACTAATACATATATGATGTATTTAATTTTAGAAAACGATCAATATAAACTTCAATACAAGTGTAGTAATGTGCCGTAATTTATATAATAATACGTGAAGAGAAAACTTTGTACACCTTTTTAAACAAATTGCGCACACGGAGGAGTGTGAGATTTGGCGTAGTTAAAGTTCATATGGAGAAGGAGTGCAAAAAGATAAAATTTATGTAATGCTGATAGAACTTATAGGTAATTTTCACCATTTTGTGGCTGTGTGCCGGTGATTCGGAGTTTGCTGATCGTTGGACACGTATAGCTATTCCATTGCACTACATCTATGTTGTCGCAGGCTGCACTCGCTGGTTCCTGATTGTTCCTGCGTCTGGCCTCTCTTGAGGAGCTTATGCGGAGTGGATGATTTGCAATTGATTTAATCCCCCCGCGGGGAAATCCACTCCAAGAGGGAGTTAAAGTTAATATGGAGAAGAAATGCAGAAAGATAAAATTTATGTACTTCACTTGTTTCCCACTCCAAGAGGGAGTTTATTTAGATTATTTATTAAAAAAACTCTTCGGGGTGAAATACAAAATGCAGATGATTTAAATCTGTCAATGTCAAACACATATTAGTCTGTGGTCAAACAGTCGCACAGAGTAGAGATTGTCTCTGAGGAATTTATATATTGTATGTATTACTAATGCATTAAATTAAATAAAATAAAACGTCCATTGTTTACGTTCATACTGAATGTCAAACACATAAAAGTCTGTGGTCAACAGTCGGACACATTTTTTTTAACAGCCCGGTTTTTTTTTTTTGTTTCAATAAAAAATAACTTCAATAACGTTCAAACTTAAAAATTTAATTAATTACGGTCGAATTTCGACCGATGGGCGACCTCTAGTATATTATAATACTATGAAGTTACGTTATTTTTACTTCTTAGATGGAGACGGATAAGGGAAATCGACGGCTAAATGAGTGATGATTAATCGAAGTTTTACAAGTTTACTGGTGCTCGACAGATCTGAAGATTAATAGAATGTCCTTCCACTGGTGTTACATGAATTTACAGAATACATTTTGTAATTAAGATGGCTAAGGTTACAAGCTGCAATAAAATATAACGTTTTTCAAATAAAGATCAATATTAGGCTAATACAGCATACCCCACAGTAATTAATGGATAATGGTCGTGAGAAGGCTATGGTTCAGAACTATTATCGAAACACAATGCGATAATGAGTTTAGGTTTAACTCTTTACCGGAGACGTAAAGTTGATTTTAAATAAGGTAGTTGCCTTCACTGAGATAAAGAAAATATTTCTAATATCTCCTTCCATTGTAGAATGATGTATTGCAACAAGAACAGCCTGAAATTTGCATTTACCAAAACGGAGCAAAATCAAACGTAAACCTAAGGACAAAACATATTTTGGATGAACGATATTGTAAATTTATTTTAAAGCAATACATAGAAATATTACGAAAATATTAGTTTCGGAAAAAAATTCAAAAATAGCACAGAGTCAAAGAAGTTCCTGTTATCTGTTTGACTGATTTATTCCTGATACAGGGTGACAATTATTGATTTATTTGAAATAAAAAATAAAATTTTCAAAAACTACTGTGTTCAAAAATTTTATCCAAATTTTACAAGTAACTACAGATATTCAAATTTAGTTTATGGCATGTTCGATATACTTTCCATCAATGGCTATGACGTGGCGCAGACGAAGAGCAAAATTCTTCAAAATTGGCTGAAGTGTCGAGGCATCGACACTATTAATTTTGTCGAACTTTTCAATCGTATTTTTGATTGTTATAACACTTGGACCGGTTCTCTTCAGCTTGTACTAGGTCACAAATTTCCTTTGAGCCGCAATCGGACCGTTATTGCTAGAATAGTAGGGCTTGACGATCGATATACACTCAGGAACGCTGTATTTTGTCATTTTCAAGGAAAAATAAGCAACAACAGTAAGAGTGCGAATTGACAAAAAAATCCCAACATTCCCTGCATTCAAGCGCCAAGTTTTAACTGAATTAATCTCGCCAACGGTTAAAAGTTATCAAGGCTTTTTTCATATAGCTCAATAATTTTCACCTTGCATAAGAAAAATGTAACTTGTAAGAAATTTTCTTTGTAAATTTTATACCACCTCTCCTTAATATTCCTCCCATTGTTTTTTCTGATTCGAATTGCAGATATGTTTAGCTCAATGGATTGCTGCAAAAATATGAATAAAATGAAAATAATATGTTGAATAACACTCCTGTTGTACTGATATAACAAAGGTGGTTTCATCAAAAGGTAATAATTCAAACCGTTCAATTCCGAATACAATTCCTTAATGACGTCCATGGCCATGCTCATAATACAAATCTTGTACTTAGATCCTTGAGAACACACAACTCTGGCATTTAATTTAGCAAGGCAGACACGCAGCAGACATTGTGACAATACTCAAGGGAGGTACAGCGGGCTGTAGAATAATTTAATGGAACCTAATACCTGTATCAACATGCGTGCATAAATCTTCTTACCTCAGCCTAAACAATTCTACGAATGGTGGGAAATGTCCTATTAGGCTTGAATAATGTAATTTTCAGTCTCTCTAGGTTCTTAGAAATTAAAGATGATTTATTTTGTCTAGCTTATAATATGCAACTTATTTGATTTTTAAAAAGTGACTTTATTTCCTCAGTATTGTGTTCAAATTATTCTAACAAATACATTGTTTGATTTATAAAGTATAAGGATTTACGAAATGTCTAACTGAGTAGAGTAATACGGCGATTTTAACTAAACTTGCCTAATAGCTATTGTACGTTTTTGGTTTATGTATTGCTGAAATAAAACAATCGATTCCTTTTAATTTTGTATACCACTAGGAAGGACGACTTTCCCCACTGTTTCTTTTCATAATTTCTTACGATAGTTTTCAGAAACATAACTCACTACAAAAATGTGAATAAACAGAAATACACTGCTATTGTCTGATATAACATAGGTGTCTTCATCAGATGGTAATAATTCAAACCGTTCAATTCTGCATAGAATTCCTTGGTGACGTCCATGTTCATGGGATAATACAAATCCTGTGCTTAGGTCCTAAGGAATACGTAATACTGGCATTTAATTTAGCAAAACAGACTAGCAGCAGACACTGTGACAATGCTCGAGGAACAGTGGATTGCAGAATAATTGGATGGAACCAAACACCTGCATCAACATTCGCGCATAAATCTTCCTACCCGAATTTAAACGCTTCTAAGAATGGTAGCAAATGTCCTATTAGAATTGAATGCAGTGCTTTTCAACCTCTCTAAGTTCTTAGAAAATGAAGATGATCTCTTCGCCTAGCTTACAATCTACAACTAATTTGATTTTTATGTAATGACTTTATTTATTCAGCATTGTTCTCGATATCCCCCCCCCCATTATATTGTGAGATTTTATTAATTATAAAATTTTTACTCCCTGTATGAATGAGGTAGTGTATTAGGAAGATTTCAAATAAGCTCGTCTAATAGCTGTTGTACGTTTCTGGTTTTTGTATTGCAGAAATAAAACAATCGATTCCTTTTAATTTTGTATACCACTAGGAAGGACGACTTTTCCCACTGTTTCTTTTCATAATTTCTTACGATAGTTTTCAGAAACATAGCTCACTACAAAAATGTGAATAAACAGAAATACACTGCTATTGTCTGAAATAACATAGGCGTCTTCATCAGATGGTAATAATTCAAACCGTTCAATTCTGTATACAATTCCTTGGTGACGTCCATGTTCGTGGGATAATAGAAATCCTGTGCTTAGGTCCTTAGGAATACGAAATGCTGCCATTTAATGTTGCAGAACAGACTAGCAGCAGACACTGTGACAATGCCCGAGGAAACTGAACTGCAGTGGGTTGCAGACTAATTCGATGGAATTAAACACCTGCATCAACATGCGTGCATAAATTTTCCAACCCGAATTTAAGCGCTTCTAAGAATGGTAGCAAATGTCCTATTAGAATTGAATACAGTGCTTTTCAACCTCTCTATGTTCTAGGAAATTGATGATCTCTTCGCCTAGCTTGCAATCTGCAACTGATTTGATTTTTATGAAATGACTTTATTTCCTCAGCATTGTTCTCAATCACCCCTCCCATTATATTGTCAGATTTTATTAATTATGAAATGTTTATTAATGTTACTAAATGTTTATTAATGTTAACATTATTAAATATTTACTAATGTTGCTAAAATGTTACTTTATTTCTTCAGCATTGTTCTCAATCCCCCCTCCCATTATATTGTCAGATTTTGTTAATTATGAAATGTTTATTAATGTTACTAAATGTTTATTAATGATAACATTATTAAATATTTACTAATGTTGCTAAAATGTTACTTTATTTCTTCAGCATTGTTCTCAATTCCCCCCCCCCATTATATTGTCAGATTTTATTAATTATAAAATTTTTAGTCCAAGGCTGAATGAGATAGACTATTAGGAAGATTTTAACTAATATAATATCTGTTGTACGTTTTAGATTTTTGTATTGCAGAAATATAGTAATCGATAATGCATTAAAAATACTCACGATTTTTGTATGAGTATAAACTGGTAATATGGAGTAAGCAAATATTTTGTTTAGGGTTTGTTATTTGTATTACTCTGCATTTCATAACTAATGAGAAATAGTTCATATTTAAGTATTAATTACATAAAAATCTGCAAGCCTCTAAATGTTTTAAACTATTGGTGTTAACTTAAAATATGCAAGTGATTTGATTTTTAAGAAATGACTTTATTTTTTCAGCATTTTTCTCGATTTATTCCCGCCATTATATTGTTAGCTTTAATTAACTATAAGGTTTTTATTCTCTGACTGGCTGAAGTAGCGTAAAGACTATTTCAACTAAGATTGTCTAATATTTATTGTACGTTTTTGACTTGTATTGCAGAAATAAATCAATCGATAATGCATTAAAAGTACGCATGATTTTTGTATGTATTTAAATTGGAAATGAGGAATAAACAAATTTTTTTTTAGGTTTTGTTATTTTTATTACACTGCATTTCACAACCAATTTCAAATGGCTTACATATAAAAATTAATTAAACAATATAATGCAAGCCTTGAAATGTTTGAAACCATTTGTTTTATTTCGCTGTTTCAGAACTGCGGCCAGTATTTCAGTGAATCCAGTGCTGGAAATAGAAATTGAAAAATGGCTTATAAATATTTATTAATTACACAAAATAACGCAAGACTTGAAATGTCTGAAAATATTTGTTTTAGCTCGCTGTTTCAAAACTGCTGCCAGTATTTCAATGAAATTCTTTCAAGAAAGAGGCTGAAATTTTAGCTGAAGAATTTACCGTTGGAAGTGAATCAGGGCATGTAATCATACTGCGCATATAATTTTTTAAACCTTCGGGACACGCACCTATTTTTGGAACATTAGCACACGCGCGGGGTCTTTCTGACCCCAAATTGTTAGACTCTTATTTCTTATTTTATTGGCTATTTATACAAAAATAAAATGTGGTCAAAGTATAAGAACATTTTTTCGTGTAAATTAGTTGCACTTAAGATATTTATCAGCTTTAGTGAATCTGAACTATCATCAATTTCACTATCAGTAGGAGCATTTGCGAGAAGATCTGAGAACATACGCACTCGGCCATAGCCATAACGTTAAATGAAACTGAAATGCCAGCACATGAACGGGTTAATTTGACCCCAAACCCCAAATACAAAAAGAGATAACCTGCTCCTCTTATCTTCATCTTCTCTCTTCTCCATAAAGGTTCAGGAAGTAACATGTGCAAGTTTTTAGAAATTCCAAGGATTTCTAAAAAAAGAGAAAGCGTGGGGTCAAAACGACTCCCTACCTGTGCTGACGCGTTAAAACACTACGGACGGAATACGCGTTTACTCGTTTAAGTTGGAAAAAATGCACACGCAAACAATAATTTTGCTGTGATTTGCCATAACGCATGTCGTAAAAGACGATTAAACTCGTGATATGTCCGAAATATTCGATGTAATTCCAATTTTTCATGTATTCTTAGACGTTAAAAAGTTGCCGCACAAAGTGCTCAGAAAATTTTTCTCAAATCTCACATTTTTTGTCTTTAGAGTAATGCAGTGTGGGTAAAGCCGTTATTTTCCTACATATCTGTGAATCAACCAACGCGGCGTCTTTTGTGGCAACATAAAATATACAATAATATTGGAATTACTTATTTTTTTACCAGGGTTTTCGGTAAATCGCAGTGTATAATTATACCTAAATACTGTTGTGATTTTTCTTAGCAACAGAAAAATCTGTTGTTTAAAGTAGCTAAATTCGTGTGGGTTGCTGAACGGAGTAATGAAATACTTTTATTGCACCCCCCCTCCCCATTCATATGAGTGAAATTTCTATGTGGGATATTTTGTTTTCTATGTGAAAGGCTGCAACAGTTGTAGAGGTGTGATGACTTCCTTTGTAGCAAGAGAAGAAAGAGAAGGCATAGTATTCCTTAAAAACGGACGGTTCAAGAGGGGTTGCGACAACGGCAACAGTTGGTGATGGATTACCTCCTTAAAAGTGGTAGACACATACATCGGTTCCGCACAAATGGACCTTTCTTCGTGTTGGGACAACAGATGGACAGACTTTTGTAATCAAGGTTATGCTACCCTGCGGGTGGTGACGCCTTGACCCAGCTGGAACTGCTGCAGTGTCATTAACTTTACGTTTCTTTGTTCCTCTGGTGACATACAGATAATTACCTAGGGGTTAGCTTAACGAAGTGGAAGTATAAAAATTGCAGCTGACGGCCCAATGGAAGATAAGTAGGGACGTTCATTTCTCTGACCTAGCCAATGAGGGATGTTTTTGAAGGCGTGAATTTCTTGGCTGGAAAGAGAACTTGGAAATATAAGGCGAGAAAGTTGGGTTAAAAAAAAGAGGGAAAAGAGGAAAAAGGCGAGACGGAAGAAGGTTTTTTAGCAACGAGGAGCCCTTGCTGGAACGATTGGAATAGCTTGCCGATGACGCGAGAAAGAAACGACTAAGTCTTCAAGACGATCAGCAGGTTACGGGAATAATGGAGCCCTTCACGCTTACCTTAGCGGGTCCGAGGCGGTGAAAGAAAAGGTCGATAGGTCCTAAAGTGGAGGAATCGCCCAGCCCCAAGTGTTAGCTGAAATTACGATGTTCCAGACACAGTGTTTAGCGGTGGATCCTACAAGAGAGTCAAGGCTCTGAAGGCAGTACTGCGATCAGGAATTCCGTGTCGCCGAATCATCACAAGTTGGCGATTCCACGTCTGTTCCCATGTCCCAGGGGGACGCTTCCTGTGGCGGTACATCAAGATAAGTTCTTCATTTATTAATTTTCCCTTATGTCTCCTACATGGTCAACTTGTAAAAAAAAATATTTTTTGATGATAGAATGTTAGGCTGTGACACAGACTTTGGTGGTGGATTTATTTAGAGTGCGTTGAACTTTTATTAAGAGATGTTTTCACAAAATTAATAACCCACGTAACTAAATCTAGGATCGAGACAATATGTGTTTGTTTAAATATGTTGTATTTCTGTATTGCTCATTGTCGATAAGCTTGATGTTGTAAAAATTAGAAAACATTAGATTGCAAATGGTCTTAATTGAAAACTTTAGGTTTAAGGTTTTGAAACTAGTTTTAAATATTTAGGTGATCACCTAGGATCAGGAGCTTCCTTATGATAATCAGGTTAACGTAAAAATTTCTTGTCTGGTAAATTTAACTCAGAACTATATGGCCATGCGCTTGTGTTTCATTAAGATATATGCAATTATATGCCAAGATTAAGCTTGTAATAATTAATTATAGTCAAGAAGTATAGTTGTGTAATTCGTTATAATCCAAGAGTGTAATAAAAATGCTTAGTTTTCCTTATTTTGTGTCCTGGATCATTCATGGCATTAGCTAGCTTCTCAATTGGTATTTTAAGAGTGTCTGGAATGGATCTGTGTTATTGGTATGATGTTATATGCCTTGATTAGCAAATTTATAAGAAAGTAAAATTCTAGTATATTTCAGTCACTAGCCACTATACGATTTGTTTAAGTTAAAACTTTAACTTTTAACTTGTTGAAATTTAATTGCTTAAATTTAAGTAAATTTTAATAATAATTATCGACCAACACAACAATATCATATTCATGGCTGCAACTAACTCTACATGGTAAATATCAGATATAAAATGGACTTCTGTATTCACCCTTTAGTGAAAAATATTGCCATACTGATTTAACAACAGAGTTTAAGTAAATATCACTTACTCAACGAAAAAATTACAATATGCAATCAAATATGCGAAGGGTCAAGAAATAAATAAGAGACGTCGAATTATATAAGATAAATTATTGTAGTTTCATCTTATTTTTATATATCACAGTGAACATACAAATACAACACTGAAATTTTAGCAAAAATATTTATTTCACATTGGTTCTCCAATAATATATGCATCCCTCATTAGAATTCAACTCGAAAGAAGTAGTTGCTCATCCACTGTAAAGAGATATGCGCAACACGAACTTCTGTTAGAGACACAATTCTGGCTCTTATGTATTTCCATCTCCACAAGTATGTCAAATTAAATGAAATTCTCCCTCATATTCAGTCATCCGTTTTTACCACAACTTTGGACCACTTTTGTTCTGGAGTCCTCACCATTAGGAGATATCTTTATCTCCTTCGAAAGAAGGTACGCCAGTGCAATTTGCTTCCGAGTTACAAATTTTGGTAAATCACAATCTTATTATGATTGAGATATATAGAGAAGGAAAAATGTTTTACGTAAGAAAATACTACTGCATTGTTTTCCGTAAAACGGAATGACTATATAAGACAGAACTGAAGTCCTGATGGTTAAAAGAAAAATGCAAAAATGGAGTTAAAAACTTTACATTTAATGGGATTTAATATGGTTCTTGTTTGTCGCAGTGCTCGAAGTTGAATGGAATTATAGAGTACTAGCTGAAACTCGGCGTTGCTCTGGAAACGTATTTTTCCATATACCGGCCTCTGTTGTTTTCCCTAAAAATATTGTCATCAACTTTCCCCAACAAACGAAACTCTTCTTTGAATCCTCTATTGTTTAATTAAAACTTTCAAATATAGGCTTTTTATCACTTTATAACAGTACGGTTTGAATGAAAATGCGAGATAATTCGAAAAGTAACATTTATTTTAAACAATGTATAGTTAAATAACTAATACAGTTTAAGAATTTACAAATATTCTTATTCTGTCTTAGTTACTGCGAAGTTTCTAAATAAAATGTTTTATAAATCAGATAAAGAAAGACAAAATCTCTCGAGAACATTTCTCACTCGAAAGAATTTCGCTGAAGAAGAATGCTCGAACAAAAATAATACTTTTAACATCAGTTAGTGGAATAAAAACTAAATATAAATGCTCTCTATTAATACTATAAATAAAATCAAACTGAAACTCACATCGCGTAATAACTGAACTAACGTCATTGGATATTTGGGTGCATATTAAAAGTTACGAAATAAAAACGGAAGTGCATGCTACGACATAACAGCGGAAGTAATAAGTCTACCTTGACAAAAAAAAGCATTATTGTCTAAGAAAATATTGCTTTAAGAGTGGTAAAAACGCGTGAATAAAGGATTTGGTGAAAAATGTATTAGTTTGAATTTTATTTTATAACAATAAAAACATAGTTTCAATTTGAGTTTGAAATGAATTTTGAAACGTAAATTACAGTTAGGGAAGAAAGTGTACAACACTTAAATTGGTATAATTAAAAAGATAATTTTTTGCTCTTTAAGGTGATGTAAAAATAATTGTCGTATCATAAATATTGTAGAAGTTATTAGTGAAAAACGTCAAAAATAGCTAAATTTTCGTTATTTAATTAAATAAATAAAAATAGAATTTTAAAATAATTTTTACGGCGTTATCTTCCTCTTGTGCTAATCCATCACTATGCCAAATTTGGTCGTCGTAAATTTAACGGTGTTTCTTTTACCGAGAGCATTCTTCTACAAATGGTTCTTAGTAACGTCGTGTGAGAAATATATGACCAATCAGGCAAAGAACATCCAAAGGAAATGAATATTTGCCAATTCAATAAAGCAGATGCTTCGAGTGCCAAAAGACTTGCTCAGAATTGCAATTTTAAACCCATTTATATTCCTTCTCTTCAAATCAACGTCTGAAAACAAAGTATTAAAAGAGCTGAAAAAGTAACATAGTAGACAAAATAGAGTAAAAGAACAACACAGGACGTGATGTTTGTATAGCAGTCAAAATGACCGAACTCAGTCTTTCTAGGTATAAGCATTTATAGTGTCTATAATAAAAAGCGAAATTTTTTTTTCACATGTTCTTTATGAATAATCAGGAAAAGTCAATGAACGAATAACAAATCGAAGGAAAAAGAAAGGAAATATGAGCGATTGAAATTCATTTGTGGTCGAAATGACCGCTATCCGTTTTTCTAGTGTTAACAAATCTGATTTCGATATTGAAATATCACTGCATATTTTACGTCCAGTATCAAGTTAATTGGCTTGAAACATGCCAATAAATTGAATTAAGGCATAGAAGCCATAATTGTTCAGTTTACTCGATTATTTCCTTATACACTTACTATCTTAAAAACTTTCTTTAGAGATTTGAAAGAAAAATTGATAAAATGAAAAAAGAAAGTAATGTCCAATAGGATATTATCTTAGCTTTCAAAAATAGAATAGAAACACAGAATTAAATATTGGTTTAAACAATGAAAAGTAGTGTTGTAAATCATGCCAAAAAATATTTTTAAAAATTTATTATAATTAACGAAAAATTCGTATGGCGACTTAATGGATGTCATTAAAAAGATATTGTTTCAACTTCTCAGATGGTGTAAAAATCATTTTTGCGCTGTAATATTTTCGGAAGTTATTAAGGAGAAAGCCAACATTTAGCTTAATTTTTAATTAAATAAAGTTCTACTTAAAATTTCAGAAAAAACGGCTCCGAGGTACACACTCCCATCCTCCAAAATATGTTTGCGTCAAATTTTGTTGCTTTAGGTCTAGCGGTGTGTTCTGTAGAGCGCCAACACATACACACACATTATGCTTTATTAGTAGTAAAAATTATCATTTAATAATCTAGCCAAATCTGAAAAATCAACTTTTAGGTATTTCATTATTTTTATGCAAAATGCATTTTGTTTGCAACAAAATGTAGGCAAAATGCTTCCTTAGAATTTTACAAAATTCAAATCCTTCGCCAGCGATATGATAAAAAAGATACATCATATCTTACAAACAGAAAACTTTGTATTACCTGGCAATAACTTTCCTGTCACCAACACGTGTCACGAATCCAAGGAAATAGAGACCTTTTCTCAAAATATCCAGCGACATATTGTCCGACAAGCCATACTGCAGGGACTGAGAAAACGTTCATCCGCCCTAACTGCTCGAATAGGTGAAAGAGACAGCTATCTATGACGATGGGCGTTCTACCAGGACATCTAGTACATGAACTGTCATTTACAGAGCACGCTTTAGATGCAGTCGCCTGCGCATAGGATGATTTTCCATGTCGCGGATAATTCTGAGGAATTGTTAAGGGTAAATGAAATCCTGTTATGTGTGCTGGCAATATTTGAACATAACACAGGTTACATAACCCGTGTTTCTGATCATATTAGTCGAGGTCTGCAGAACTGTCTGCTGTCATTTTAAAGACTCATTTTTAGTCAAAACAGAGTTACAACTACCTAAAAAAATGTTTAAAATATTACTAGGAGGTGGGTGCAGGCTCTTGTGAAAATAAATCCGGAATCTGAATTGTACAGGGTGAACAAAAAGTCCGTACAAACTTTAAAAATTCATAAAAACCGGGAAAATAACCGAAATAAAAAATGATTTGATGGGTTAGCATCGCTAGGTCATGGTATTTTTTAAGACAAGAAAAAAATAACTCTAAAAATAGCCGATAGATGGCGCTGACGTACACAAGTCAAAGAAAGGATAAGCAAATAATAAACAGAATGCCTCCAAATCGTTTATCACAGCAATATGCCTTCCACATGACCATCAAAACAGAGTAAAAAATACAGCAACCACAGATTGCAGCAGGCAATGGTCGCTGAATCCTGGTTCATGTCAAATAATTTCACCAACACAGCTTTATCCTTCTCACTCAGCATCCTTGTTCACTTGTTGTGGTTGTGGATTAAGAGCGCAAGTTCTTATAACAGTGACATTTGTTTATTTCCACCGAAGTCGCTCGTACCAGCGCCATCTGTCGGCTATTTTTGAGTTATTTTTTTCCTGTCTTCAAAACATTCCCGTGACCTAGCGATGCTAACCCTGCAAACTGTTTTTCATTTCGTTTATTTTTCCGGTTTTCATGACTTTTTAAAGTTTCTACGGACTTTTTGTTCACCCTGTATGTAACTTCCCTTCAAATTTTTGTTATAATTAGAAACTACAATAGAGTTTTGAAATTTCTACAAAATTACATTAAATCTGGATAAATTTTGAAAAGAATATCCCATACATGCACGAGTAGAAATTAAAATAAACCAGTTAATAATGATTTTTTTTTAATCGTAAGGGAATTCGAGTTATCATTTCATATATCGGGATCAGATTTCAGCGAAATCATAAGTATCCCTGAAAACCTTAAATAGAAGGACATCTTATCATCACTAAAAATTTGCAAGATGATTCAATTTTTTTTTTTCTCGGGTACCAAATATTTACAGAAAAGTACTGCAATCATCAAACAATTTCATCTCGATATTTTGCTGAATCTGAACATTTCGCTCCCTCTTTTGGTTTCGCTTCGGAAGTATTGTCTTTTTGTCTGTGACCACCATAATACAAAAGGCTAGAAGTTGATGATCTTCTCTCCAGAATGGTAGACTTTGATCAAATTTCGGACTAAATCAGCCAACCGGAAATTTCTCTGTCTGGCGCTCAATATGCACGTGAACACTAAAACTTAAAACACAGTCAGCTAAATAGATGAAATTAGGCCATTAGTTTTATCACCTGAACTGCAAATGACCATCAAATTTTGAAAAAAATACAAAACTTAGGAATAACTGTCTGCCTATTTTCCATGTGAACACGATAATTCAAAGAACCAGCAAGGTCAAAAGAAAAATTGCTATTTATTTTTAGAATCAAAATCGTAAAATGGTGTCAAAGTTTTGCCCGCAATCGGTTGAAGGAAGAAGATTCAAACCCACGCTTGATTTTCTTCCATGCGTATACTTCGACGGTTAACAGAAAGCGCGTCACATGTGTACGAGGAATTTGAGAGGAAAATATTCAACATCGTCAATTACTTTTTTGAAAGGGTGGATGCGGCCACGAAGATTAATAAAATAAACTCGCAGCCTTGTGGAACTCTTATTTATTTATATCACATCAGCGTGTAACACGGGTGGACTTGAGATCATATGAAAAGACGGTAGGAAATTTAACGTAAATAATGATGTGTACATGACTCATATGCATAACATTGTTACGTTCCCTGTGGTTGTGATATATCATGCCCTCAGTTAGTCTCCGTTCCACTAACTGGATTAGAGAGGATGTTATCTTCTTCTCTCAACATGGGCCTTTCCTTGCCTACCTCAAAAAGTTTCACCTGTCTGACAGCGATTACTGCAGTTGCGATGGAATTGGCACGGCTTCACTATGTCACGGAGTGTATTTATACAGTGTATTGGCATATGAGGAAGCCAGCGCCAAACTTCGAACAAGAATGGCTGAAAAGGGTCGCCAATAACCTCGTCTCCAGGCAGAAAATTCGTGGGATTATCAAATTCATTAGCGAAAACAGAGATCTTTTCCGGCCTCCCTAGCCTTCAACTTCCCAGCGAGCTGAACTAAGTAGCTCAATCACCGGACATTCCACCTCCAAATAAAATAAAGGTATTTCAACATCCAAAGAAAAGAAGACTATTACGAACTAATAGTGTAAAAGTGAAAATGCCTGTGCTGTACATAGTGTATATATTTCCGTCTTTTTGTCTATTTTGTTTTTCTTTTTCTTAAATAAAATTCCCGTGTCTTGCCCATCAAACCGTTCAGTGGGCGGTCTGGTCACGGGTACGGGGGTAAGGGACGGCGTTCTGTTCTGTGGTTGTGATATGAATTATTTTCTACTGCTTCCGATTCGTTCATGTTTTATTTTTTAAATAAAACGCGAGCGAATGCTTTTGAAACTCTTCCCATTCCAAAAAGAGTGATTGGCTTGTTACTCAAATAGCAAGTTGAGAATATCCATATTTATAAATATGTATAAATTTTTAGTATCTAAAATGAAAATAATTCCATTGCTTATGCTTCGCCGATGCTTTGATATATCTATAATTCTTAACCCTCTAATTCCTAAGGCAATTAAAATAGAGGGACCTCAAAATACGGGAACGTCCGAGCTCATTTATCAAAAGTAAGGGAAATTCACGTTCCCTCTCAAAACTCACAATGACAGCTGGAATTCACCGAATTGTAAGACAACTCCCATCTTCCCCAAACACATCTGGGCGAGTCGCTCTAACGATGAAAATACGCGCCGCGGGTGTGAAATCAAGCACACTTAACGAAAGGGGGAGTGGAAATTTCAGAGTGGCATTCGGACGTTTCGTAAGGCTATCGTCTTTTGCTTGAAGGGACGTATGGGACGGTCCCGTATCAATAGAGTTAAAGAATTCTAAAGCTAATAATAGCTATAAATCATTTCTCGAGAAGAAAAAGCAAATGTATGTATAAAGGATACTAGCTAATATACACGGTGTTGATCGGAGTAATCACAAAGAATCATCACGCCCTGCCGTAGAGTTCGGGTTACAATGGAAGATAGTCAGGCACTGTGGTTCCTGCATAATAGTCCTCATTACGATCGGCACATGCAACAACCCCATGTTTTACCGGGGTACGACCTGTCTTCAGAGATGGGCTCTAAGAGCCCAGCCACCATTATTGTACCCACAAGGGAAGCGAGAACCAGCTCACATATACGCCTGTTTCTCGTACGTGAACTCGCGGTGCACCCCTAACTCTATAAAACAGTTTTTCGCTGGTTTCCGATTGCACTGTCTTTTGTCTCTGACCTCTAGATCAAAATCTAAACCCCTCTTTTCTTCCTCTCTCCATACTTTAAACATCCTGGCACATGTCATTTTTCGCTCCTCATCATTGCTAAAGCAGCAACAGAACTCATCGTTTTTATTGCCTTACCATTCTCTTCTTTTTGGTGCTCCTATGTCTGACAGGAAAAACACCGCATAAACTTATTTCTTTTCCTCCTGGCTCTCCTGCCTTCTGTAAGAAAGGGACTCAGTTATGTTGAATGGCATCGTACAATGATTAGGGTTATTTTAAAATTTGAGAAATTTTACCAAACTTCGCAAGAAATGCTAGCATATCGAAAGGTGTGTATGAAGTTGGTTCTTATATGAGGGTAAAATATTTTTGCGAATTTTAAATGGGGCTCGCTGTCATTTTGATCAACTGTATAGAACATAATTGCTGTAATTTTGACGTGAGAACGTCTTTCTGCTCGTTACAGTGACAGTCGGTCGAATTTTCTTCTGTGACAGAATACGGTCAAATTTGAATCGTAATAAATACGAGGCTAATAATGCGAAAAGAAGGTTTACTACTCAACGGATAGATCCTGTCTGTAAGAGTTGTCGCAAATATTTGTTTTGCCTGTGACGACATCGCACCAGAGTAGGCGCATGCGTGTGAATTTTATGAACTGTCTTTATGTAAGGTTATAAATAAGTGTAGCGTGGAAACGCGTTTAGCTAGGAGGTTGATTCTTGCGTCATTTTAAAGAGCTTGAGGAGTATTACTAGGACCCAGAAAGAGACAAGAAAATTATTTATCAGAATATAAGTAAAAATCGGTATTAAATTAAAAATTTCAAACTCCGCATTTTTTTTATTATAACATGCAAAGTGTTCTTTCAAATTGCACGAAACTTACAGCATGCTTGACAATACGCAAAAGAAACATTGTATTAAAATTTGAACTAAACAATTTGAATATTACGGGAAATACGAGCATTTGTAGTAAATAATGTTTTACTACGCATACGCGAAATCTAGTTCTATATACAGTCAACAGATGGCGCCATGAAAAGCTACTCTAAATAAAACATAAGAAAGGGGCAGTTCGGGCTTACGAAGTAGAATTTTCGTGGAAACGTCTAAATAAATTCACAAAACAAGTATTTCGTATTAATATGTAATTTAATTATCAATCTGTTTCATAGAGTAGTCTAATGGTTACAGAATAGATAGATCACAAGTTTATCGCATGTAGCAAGGGTCTGTGGTAGCTTCTGATTTATCTATTCTGTAACCATTATACTACTCTGTCTAAATATTGCATTAAGGAGATTGATAATTAAATTACATATTAAAACGAAATACTTGTTTTATGATTTTATCCCGATGTTTCCACGAAAAACTCTACGGTGCTGGCCCGAACTGGGGCCTTTCTTATGTTTTTTTGATGAAATTAATTCATAACAGCGGAAATGTACCAGCTTTTCTTTTTATCTATGTAGCTCGCCCGCCTTCTAAATTATCGAGCTGCACGTTCACACAGAAGAACAGTCAGACGCATCCCCAGTTTACGGACTTTAACCAAAATTTGACAGAGATCTTCAAATTTGGGCGGTGATACGTAGAATGCAGATATTCATGTAAGGACTCCTTTAGTTACTGGAACAAGATTTTCCATACTTGTAAAGAACTTAAAGTATTGCCGCAATCATTCTTAAATGCGATAATTAAATTATTACAAATTTGTATAGAATTTAAATAAATTTATGTTTTATAGTTTCGAGTGACTTTATCATCCCTACAGGGATGAGAATAATTTTAAAATTATAGATATATTTAAAAATTAGCATTACGAAATCATTTTCCTTGGAAAATTTGCCATAAAAATACCACTAATATCATTAGAATCTTATTCATATGAAATATGTTTTCTTATTTATATTTATTATTTTATTATATACCCAACTAGCCGCTGGACTTGCAGCTACGCTCGCATTTATCTGACTAATCCTTACTGATACTACCTAATTTACTACTTTAAACGGTTTCGAATAAACAAGACTTTTGTTCTCCACCTTTCGAGCATATATATAAAGATTGCTTGGATCCACATTCCAGAACATGCCATGGGAGAAACAAACTTGATAACAAGCAGATTTGTTTGGCATAGTACATTTGCAGCTACGCTCGCGTTTATCTGACTAATCCTTTCTGATACTACCTAATTTACTACTTTAAACGGTTTCGAATAATCAAGACTTTTGTTCTCCAACATTCGAGCATATATATAAAGATTGCTTGGATTCACATTCCAGAACATGCCTTGGGAGGAACAAACTTGATAACAAGCAGATTTGTTTGGCATAGTACATTTGCAGCTACGCTCGCGTTTATCTGACTAATCCTTTCTGATACTACCTAATTTACTACTTTAAAAGGTTTCGAATAAACAGGACTTTTGTTCTCCACCTTTCGAGTATATATATAAAGATTGCTTGGATTCACATTCTAGAACATGCCACGGGAGAAACAAACATGATAACAAGCAGATTTGTTTGGCATAGTACATATATACCAAATTATAAGTTTACAATTTGTTGGACAAGCGCCTTGTAAGACATTTTGATTATATTTCATATAGGAATCTAAGACTAGAGATAACTGAAACGAAGAATGTGCTGCGAGGTCACCATCCAAATGTCCGATAGCTATTCTTGATGGAGCAACGGCAAAAGCTATATGACAGTTGTATTGAATTTCAGTAAGTATCAAATTAATTTAAAAATGTGGTTTCAGTTTTACATGAGGCTTTAAGTAAGAGAGGGATTCAACGTCCTTTTAAGCAATCAAATTCCTCATTACTTCATGAGATGTTAGCTGATCTTTTGTTAGTCAAGGTTTATTTGTTCCCACCATATCTTGTAAAACATTCACATCGTAGTTTGTAATATGTAATAAATCTCTGTTCAAAGCTACATATGTTGACTTGTTGACATAGGTAATACGCGCTGTAACAATTTTTTTCCACTAATTGATAAACATCTCAATATCAACTGCTAATAAAAACAAACAATTACGAAATTCAGCAACGCTCAAATAAATATTTACTACACAAAATGCAACGTGCTTACGATGGATTGTCAACGTGAATAATTGTGGAAATATTTTCAGTTGAGTTTATATTTTTGTGAAAATATGTATAAAATGTGCATTTGGTTTAAATTTTGTGATCCGAATTCACACCTTACTGTATTAAAAGCATTGATATCAAAATTATATGACAGTAGTGAATAACAGCGGAAAATATTCCCGAATTCTAGATACAACGAAGGTAAAAAGAGACCAAAAATTTGTAGTTAGGAAAGTTAAAGATAAATGGAAATAAAAGTGGAATTGTCGAAAGAAGGCAAATAAATTTTAACATTAATAGAAGCACGTGAGATATTACACATTTAAATAAGTTTAAAATGATAGGAAACAAAAACGTTATAAAATGTGTTTACAATAATTTTGAAAAGTTATTAAAAATCAAAGAAATAGCGGTACGGAAGTGAAACATGTGTCACTGAGAAACTAATTATTTTTTTTAAATTTTAAGATGGTTAAAAAACAATTTTTGTGTGATTATATGTTCTGAAGTTACTGCGGAAAAACTTTAAAAATTACCCTTTTTACTCCTCCTATTAGCTTTTTAACAGCGTAGTTAATCCTCCCAGGTACAAAGAAACATGTGTGCCAAATTTCTTTCTAAACAGAAAATGCATGCTTCAGATAGAGATTCACAATATAATATTATTTAGATTTTGAGCACTATTAGTATGACAGTAATTGTTAAGAGGGAAAAATAATACCTGAAATATAGATATTACGAAGGTATAAAAAATGACGGGAGGCTGTCTTTTTGAAACAGCTGCTGATGTTAAAGGCGTAGGACCACTTTACTCGCGTGACTCTTTCGTTTCTCCTAAGTTTTTAAGTTTAAGTAAGTTTTTCATAACTTCTGTTGTTACCCTTTATCTCTAAAATAAGAAATTAGTTATGTTTTTAACATATGTAGTTACCGAGATATAGAGGTTCTCCCATACGAAGTTTTGTAGCGTTTTGGCGTGTGAATCAAACCCCTTCCTCAGTCCCAATGGGAGGAACGTAGTCCTACGTTAAAAGAGACCATAAACCTGCAGTTAAAAATTGCAAATGTGAATGGACATTTCTTTTTTTGTCCGTTGGTTGATACGTTTAAAACCAATCCAGAAACCTTGAACTTGAACATCTTAAACTTAAGAACAAAGCAATGGACCTATGCACCGTTTGGGTTCGAGAGTATAAAAAAACAGCTGTGGAGGAATAAACAAAACGGTCGGCCTATAAGCGACTCAGAAATAAAAGCAGTTCTGAGTCAGCTGTTTAAGACCGGCCAATGGCTGCCTCAGGCAGGTCACGTGTCGGAGGATGTGACGTCACATGCATAAGGTCCATTGCCTGATTATCGAGTATGCACTGGACGGAATGACAAAGCGGATTTAAAAACAATTCGGCCAAATTTTAATTTTTATTTATACACTAGAAAATCACCCGTCATGTTATGACGGGTACAAATTGCCGCTTCATTCGAGAAATTTCCCGTCAAATCTGACGTGTTTAAATAGATATATATAAGAGAGAAATGTTTAACATTGATTAAAAACAAATAAAATGAACATGACAGGAAATATTTTTTATGTACATATTATTTACATATTTCTTTATTCAGAAAACCTCTTGGTGAACAACATTCAGTGTGAAGTATTTTTCGTTGTTTAACAATTTTCCTTGCACTTCAGATGTCTTTGTGTAAATTTTAACCTTGCCAAAAATATTATCATATTATATCATCATGATTGCACTAAATAATAAGATACATCGTGGCGTACAAACTATATCACGCGCATGATATACCACTGACGTAATTTACTACTTTCTATTAAAAACGGAAATTAATTTGAAATATAGGAATAATCTAATTTAAAATTTCTCGGGAACTATTGATCATAGCGAGATAAATTTAATATCAATCCATAGAAAATTTTATTTCCCTATTTTAGAGCTATTAAATATGAAATTAGAACGACAATTACTGTTTTAAATTTAAAATTACTGAAATTTAGATTCTCTAACAATGAAATAATGCTGTTTACTGTCTCGCAGTGCTATGGTGCGAGTTTTATTGTTGGTGACGTCAGAGCGTTACTGCAGGATCTGTGCTATTATATTAGTAATTTCTAAATCTAAGAAGCTAAAATCGCCCGATCGCAAAACCAAATATCCACAGAAAGCTACTGCAGCTTAACATTGGTAAAAGCGCGCGTTGTTAAACAATGAGGTATGAAATTCTAAGGAGCAAGAATCGCATGATCACAAAACCAATGATGATGTGGAAATATCCACAGAAATCAACTTAACTTTAACCACGCGCGTAATTAAACAGAGAAATATAAAACTATGTAACAGTTTAATCACTCGCGCGCTTTTGCATTTTGAAATATATTGCGACAAATAGAAGAAAACAAAAACACTTACAAATTGTGTTGAAATTAATTTTCAAAATTGATTACAAATAAGAGAAAATGTGTACTTAAATGGAACAGGTGTCACTGAAAAGCTATTTTTTTGAATTTCAAGATGGCGTAAAATTATTTTCTCGGCGTTGATATTTTCCAAAGTTTCAGCGGAAAAAATTAAACCTTTTATAACCCTTTAGGTGGATGCAACTTTTTAATTGCGTAGTTAGTCCTTCTAGGTGCTAAGGAATATGTGTGCCAAATTTCGTTCTAATCCGTCAAGAGGTGTGGAATGGAATAAGGTTCAAGCACACAAACAAACAGACAGACATTGAATTTTATATATATAGATGGTTTTCGAAGCTCTTACGTACCAACATACAACTCTGATACTTACTGGCGTGATGCAAATAAATAAAGTTCCATGTAGATCGACTTTTCGTTAAGCAGATTCGAAAGGGGAAATTAGAAATGTGACTATCCTTTTTACAATATTGTGACAAAATCGTCTTGTGCGTGTACGTGAATGCAGTCCAATAAGCGGGATAAAAAAAATAAAGCTCTTTATTTTACAAATTTTCTAAGCAGAGAAACGTAGCACAAGATTTAAAACAGCACTTCTAAAAATTCACAACATAGATTACCAATAAATCTCAAACACGGCGCTCAAAGGTTTCTTTTTAGCTCACCAGCTTGCTTGATGATCAAAATCCAACTGACTCTTCTTGGTTTGAGAGCTTGCTTTTATACCTTTTCAACAGGAAGTGACGTAATCTCCAGAAAGTTTATTAAGCCAGTAGAAGTAGGTTGAGAGTTCAAGGTCTTTTTAGAAAATTCCTTTTGTTGCCAAAGTCGCCAAAATGGTCGCCAAGTTTATCGCCAAGATCAGCATTTGAGGAAAACAGCTTTACAGCTTTGTAACACTGCTCCCCTCTTCAAAGACTGCAAGCCCGGCAAACTCATTATATATAACTATGATCAGTGGCCCGATATTGAGCTAGCCGATTAATATGGTTGAATTTCGAATTGTCGTTGGGCTACCTCTGTACTCTGTAGACAATATTGTTCAGTTTCTTGACAATAGTATACGGTCCTTCCCAGTTCTGTTGTATCTTAGGATTCATGCCTCTTATTCGTTTCGGGTTATAAATACAGACTAGATAGGGTAATAAATCCAGGCCGAGAATATAGGAATCGGTGATATCAGCCACGTAAACTCTATGTTGGAATTTTCTGGATCTGCATTCGATTGATGCATCACGTTTCCGTTGTATCTTTGCTTTTTCACCGGTGGCAGTCTTAAGGTTCATGTTTGGAGCCGTCTAAATAAGTCGTTCCAACAATTTACGGTCAGGTCTGCTCTTAAAAGGGTTAAATTTGTGTCTGTGTCCACCAAAATCATTCACGGGATATCACAAATCGATCGTTCCAGATAGAGTCCATTCCCCCCTTTGCTAAGTGCAGAAACTTTCATCCTTTCCTCAGGGGCTTTATTCGTAGTAGGTATCCTTCTCTCAAAAGAAACTGACTGAATTTCAAGTCAGTTTTCCTGAGAGGGCGTCATTCGCTTGACAAGCCCTCTGTACATGCCTCTTCTTAAAGCACTTCCAACAAGTCACGTTCTGATTTCGTCGAGGAGTACACGAAGACTTTTCTAAAGTTTTTCTAACGCTTTCAATAGAGATTCAAATTTATCATCTCTTTCTATCCAAGTGACATCCTCTGTCTCTATTGACCTTGCTTGTAAAGAGATCTTCGACTCAAATTTCATGCTATATGCCTAGATGAAAGTTGTGTTTCTTCGTCTCTGATGGAATCGACGAAGAACTGGACCGCTAAGCTCTCCGAACATCCAGAGGGCATTCGGCGTAGGCAAGGCTCATGAGTCGCTCTACATCTGCACTAACACTTGAAAGTTTTCTCCTGACTTCTGCCATCTCGTCTTCAGTCCGCTTCGGTAAAACTGCGTGAGATGGCTGTCTCCAAATATGGATAACAACGCTTTCTCGATGGTTGTTAAATATAACAAATTATTAAAATTTATCATCTCTTTCTATCCAAGTGACATCCTCTGTTTCTATTGACCTTGCTTGTAAGGAGATCTTCGAAACAGTTTTCGCAGACTCAAATTTCATGCTATATGCCTAGATGAAAGTTGCGTTTCTTCGTCTCTGATGGAATCGACGAAGAACTGGACCGCTAAGCTCTCCGAACATCCAGAGGGCATTCGGCGTAGGCGAGGCTCATGAGTCGCTCTACATCTGCAGCTAACACTTGAAAGTTTTCTCCTGACTTTTGCCATCTCGTCTTCAGTCCGCTTCGGTAAAACTGCATGAGATGGCTGTCTCCAAATATGGATAACAACGCTTTCTCGATGGTCGTTAAATCTGACAAATTATCAACTGAAATCCTTGAAGAACCTCCACCGCTGATCCTCGGAGCGATGCCACAAGTTGACTGGCTTTCACAAAATCCGTCCACCCATTAGTAGGGCTCTCAACGCCAAGTCTTAAAGAGCGCCCATGATGTTTGACCTCCAAATCCCAGCGGTTTGACTCTTGATCTTGCATCTATGAATTCTGGACTCGTCTGGAAATTTTTTGGCTGGTCCCCATGTTCACTTATTCTCCTCTCGAGGTTGCCGATGTTCTCTTGAACTTCGCCCTCAACTTTCTTGATTTTTCCTTTCACGCATTGGACTTCCTCTTCTATTTTTCCAATACATCCATCAACATGAATTTTAATTTCGTCAACATGACTATCGACCTGTTCTTGAATTTGATTCTTTATTTGATCTGTCCGGGTCGCATCTCTTGTTTCAGACTCTCTTGTCCGGATCGAATTTCTATTTCAGGTCTCTCTTGTGGAGATCGCATTTCTCCCTGTCCAGCTTTCATCTCTTTCATCATAGTGCATCATGAATTTTTCATCTATTGCTCTGCTCCAAGGCATACACAGGAAAATCAAAATATCCCACTGGACACCAAATGTGACAAAATCGTCTTGTACATGAATGCAGTCCAATAAGCAGGATTAAAAAAATAAAGCTCTTTATTTTACAAATATTCTAAGCAAAAAAACGTAGCACAAGAATTAAAACAGCACTTCCAAAAATTCACAACAGAGATTACCAATAAATCTCAAACACAGCGCTCAAAGGCTTCTTGTTAGCTCACCAGATTGCTTGCTGATCAAAATCCAACTCACTCTTCTTGGCTTGAGAGCTTGCTTTTATACTTTTTAAACAGGAAGTGACGTCATTACGTAGGAAATGACGTAATCTCCAGAAAGATGATGAAGCCAGTAGAAATAGGTTGAAAGTTCTAGGTCCTTCTAGAAAATTCCTTTTGTTGCCGAAGTCGCGAAGTTTCCAAAATGGTCGTCAAATCTGTCGCCAAATTTCTCGACAAGTCTCCAAGTTTTTCGCCAAGATTAGCATCTTAGGAAAACAACTTTACAGCTTTGTAACAATATTATATTTTATGCTTCTGAGTAACACTTGCATCAATGCACGGAGTGAGAAACTTGAACGCATAAAGAGAAAATCTTAAAAATTATTGATATATCTAAAAACAATCATGTGCAAATTATAAACAGTGGAAAATTACTTATAATTCTACCACTAAAAACATAAGCTTGTTATGCACATAAGTTCTTAGCGTTATTTCTGATCAGAATAAACATTCATTGCTAATGTTTTCACGAATGTCTCTGCTGCTTGCAGAGGCGAACCATAATAATTAAACAGTATAACACATGTGTTCGCGTTTATTTTATGAGCTTCGCGGCCGGATATCCTTGCAAGTCTGAAGGAAGACTTAGGTGTTTCCTCTCCTGAATTACTTTACGGCGAGCCTTTGCTTCTTCCTGGAGTTTTTTTCCGGGCATCAAAGTCTACCACTGCAATTCCTGGGTTCATCCAACATTTCATAAACCACACTCAGAGCCTGCAACCGGTTACGACTTCCAACCACGCAAAAATGGAGTGTTCATTCACAAAGATCTTCCTACTACAACCCACGACTTCCCCCGGCGAGGTATTGTTCGCTGACCGCTTGAGAAACCCTATGATGGACCATACAGAGTTTTGTCTAGGACATATAAGGTATTCAGTCTCGATGTGCACGGTCAAAAGCGGACAGTATCAGTGGATAGACTAAAACCAGCCTATATATTAGGACAGGGATGGCGAATCAATGTCGCGTGCCCTCAATGGCACGCGACACAATATTTTGGGCACGCCACCGATCACAAACATCACTATAAAGCATATTACGAAAGAACGCGAGTGATCCTACGCTACGGAGTGTTCGGGCGCGGTGCGCGGGGCGGCGGGCATAAAAACCAATCCCACTATAGACGCCTATGGGGAGTGTTTTCGATGCCAATATTTGGCGATATTTCGCTTTTTTTGGCGAGAAATGCTTTGTAAAGTTTTTCTATTTCGACGACGACCGAGAGATGCAATCTGTTATAAGAATGTAAACATTTCTACTTTGTAGTTTTTTTGCGTGTATGCGTGTGACTTAAAGTAGAATGAATGAGTGTCTAAAAGTTGAAAATAATTTGTTATTAGTTATTAATTGTAAATAAAGATGGAAGGTTTTCAAAATACGATGAAGAAAAAACTCAGTTTCGCGCCAATCGAAGTAAAGACGGAAACCCTAGCAGGCACATTGATCAACTTGGCGTGGTTATTATTAAGTTGGAATTAATTGAAACAGAAAGATTGACAAGCAATATAAGTAAAAATGCCAGTAACAAAATTTTGGAAACATGGAATTCGTTACCAGACACATTTAACTGTTTGAAGAAGCTGGCTCGTGCTATTTTAGCCATATTTTCATCTACTATCTATCATCTGCCTGCGATTCATTATTTTCAGAGATGAATAACATTGAAGACTCGCTTAGAAACCGATTAACAGATAACTCCAGTTCAGCATGCATTCTGCTAAAAGTAACATCTCACAACCCTAATATAAATTATTTGTCATCTAATCTGCAACAACAGAAGTCACACTAATGTTACTTTAATTTGAATTATGCGTGTAACTGATACATTGCAAAATGTACTTTTTTGTAGTAAATAAAGAGTTTTTAGTTGATAGTATTTAGTATTATTATTTTCCCAATAATCACGAAGTCAAAATTATTTGACGGCACGTCTATGACCTCATTGAACATTTTTTTTAGAAAAAATGGCACGTTGATACATAAAGGTTCGTAACCCCTGTATTAGGCGATACTATGCAGCCTGTAGATGTTCTCTTAAGTAACCTTCCACAATATGTAATACGATCTGGAGGCATTGTTCGGTTTTGTATTGATCCTATGGTTGTCTTATAACCGACCTTCGGTTTCGTGGGGGAGTACTGTGGCGATTATAAATATCTAGCAGGCTGTGTTCTTAAGGTATCTGACTGGTTTAAAATCGTCGTTTTTGATAAAATTATCAAACACTTTTTATTATTTAATTTTATAGCCTGTTTAACCAGCTTTCTAAAACTGTATCACTTTTTACTCTACGTGAATTACAAATAGAGTTACAGCTGTTTTATTACCGAACTGTAAGCATTATTTTATGTTGCGTGAAAGCTTTAAATATGTTTTCTGAGAAATGATATTTTTGAGGAAAACTGTCGACCGTAACATTGATTTTTCAAACAGTTTTTCAAGTATTCATAGGAAATTTTCTGAGGTTGTTTTCGGTAATATGCTTGATGTTTTCTTCTAAAAACTAAGGTCAATTTTAAAAAGAAGTATTATTTTCAAGTGCTTAAATATGAACGAAAAGCATTTTTTATGAAAAATTACCAGTTTAGTAAATATGTTCACCTATATCTCAAAACTATTTTGAAGTACAAGAAATATTTTAGAGCATAACACAGATAACTGTCATAAAACTGCACTCCTACAGGGATTTATGTATATTTAGAATATGATTTTGTCTATGGCTGTTAGCGTAAGGCTAATATTTTAGTCATTTTTCTTCAAATTTCTCAGTTTTTTTTTTAAATATTATTTTGAAAGCCTAATTTTACAATATTTTCTGAAGTTTTAAAACATATACAGTTGAAAAATAACATTAAAAAATATACATAAGTTATTTCTCAAAAAAATGTCTCCGAACACAGTCGGATACCTTAAGTTCCAGTTAAAGAAGCGCTACAACTGATTTGTAAATACTACGATTTAGTCTATATCTGGAGTTTTCTAAAGATGTTGTAATTTGCTGCGATTAATTAATGTGTTAGTCTTTGTTTAGTGTTGAATTTCTGTTAATAAATTGACTTTTCTAACTAAAATTTAACAAGATAGTTCTAGTAACTTAAGGTATCCTTCTACGTTGGATATTGATTTTCGGGAAAAATTCATTAAAAAATATTGTATTGTTTCATATGAAAGCTTATACTTTCTGGTTTCTAAAACTGTTTTTGTTTTATTTCTACTACAAAGAGAAAGAAAATTAGATCCTTTTTTGAAAACCTCGAAAGCTGAAACAGAAAAAGGAAATAGAACAATTGGGAAACAATTTTCAGTATTTTCCACCATATAATTTATATTCTTTTTAAATTATTATTTATTACAATTATTTATGTGTCGTTAATTATTTTTTAATGTTTCCAGAAGAGAGTTGGGTCTAGATTCAGAAAATTAAAAAATAAACACAAAGGTCTTTGAAGTACGAGAAAGCTGACAGACAATTTTATTGATAAATTTCAAATATATTATGAGATAGCCATAATAAGCAACACAAATAACTTGGATGCATTGCTAAGCTCTGTATTGTCAACTTTTTCATGTTTGCTCTAATAAATTTAAATCAATGCATTTACTACAGTTGGCAATCTCTTACCTGTGACAAAGTTGCTCGAAAAAAAATGTTCTATAAAAAGTAAAATCACCCAAGAGTCGAATATACAGGCTGTATTGTATAAATGTGGTAAATGATAAGTAAATTACTGCATAAATTTATATTAAAAAATGTGTTTTTGTACTTTCAACGTGTTTTTCTCAAAAACAGAAAATATCATATAATTCCCATAACTGTGACATGATTTCGCAAACACTTTTGTGATACACTTTTCAAACTTGGTATGCAGATCCCAACTGCATCATATTTTTGAATTGTATAGTCTGCTATTGTGTTGATTTATCTGCAAATATTAGGAAAATTCTGTATTATTCACTTCAAAAAGTTATAAAAATTTTATTTGTAAAATTTTTCACAAGATTTTATTGCATTCTCTAGACAAACGTCTTTAAAGTAACCCAACATAATTTATTTTAAATTTTATTGATATAATTTTGTTTTAATGTGTCAGGATTTTTTGTAAATTTTTGTTAAATTTTACTCTAAAATTTCACTTTAAAAAATCTGTGATAATTAAAAAAGTTTTTATTACTTAAATTAAAATTTTTATGCGATAATGACTACAAAATATGAATACAATATTTATTTTAATGATATTTCTCAAAATTGTCTCAAAAACGTATGCAGTCACAATACTACAGAGATATGGGGAGACGAAAAAATAAAAATACAATTACAACTTTGAGTCGATTGAAATGCTGTTGAATATGGCTAGGGCGATTTTGATTAATTTTGGTACATATACCTCTAATTAGATAACTAAGAATATTGTAGGGTTAAGTAAACGCCAACCTGATCTCTGAGGTTAGGGTATGACAAAGTCGTTTAAATGCATTCGGCAAATGGACAATTGACATAAAATTTGTTATTGCTGGGGAAATTTGTTGAAATTTGATACACATGTTCCTCATATGCAAAATTAAAGCATCTTAGGATTAAATAAATACAAATTCAAAATCTCAGGTAAAATGGAGCAAACACGTAGGCCGAATTATACAAAACTCGATACTGCTGGAACGATTTTGATGAAATTTGGTAAACATGTTCCTCATTTACCGACATGAAATACTGTTTGGGTAAATAAGCCCTTACCCAGTCCTTCAGCGTAGGTTGGGACAATGTCTCTGAAATACACGTAAAAATGGACTGATCGAAGTGAAATTCAATTCGTAGGCTTCAAGAATGTTTAACAAAAAACATGGCGGGGTTAAATTGTTTCCAGCCAACCCTTTAGGATGATAACTACCGATAAGACATGTAGGAATATTTATTTAGAACGGCTGGAGCAATTATTTTGAAACATGTTTCATTAGTTGATTTAGGCACATCAATTGTTGAAATTTCAGTTGAAAAATGACTCCCACATTGTTCAACACCACCACAATACTCTATTGAGAAATGGGCCATATATGGAAATCTTCTGGGTTCGATGAAAGTGGGAAATGGGAAGACATTTATGAAATGGACCAATTACCATGAAAGTTTTTTGTGATGGGTTCCTGAAATAATAAGATGACCAATAAATAATTGGATAGCAATGTTATAAATAAATGTAATATTCCAAAATATGATTAATGATAAATGAAAGAGACTTTTTATACTAATAATTTATGAATTATTTCCATAAAAAAGTTATAAATATTTCCACAAAAAAATAATGCTAATAAGCATTATGTTATTTATATAATATTGTTCTGTTTCTTTTCTTACAAAATATTTCGACTTGAATTTTCCGGGTAACGCGGGTTCTCTGCAAGTCTGAGGTATTATTCAAAGGAAATCTTAAACTTCGGTTTCAGTTAGATATCGATTGTTTTAAGAATAATCAAATGCATTCAGGTTATTGTTTTCATAAAACAATAAAAATATTATTTACTAGAAGTCATGCCGGTGTTGCTCGGGATTAAAATACTTTCATGTCTAATATTTTTTGATGTAAAAAACTACTTTTGTATAGAAAATTACAATACCCAAAATTCTTTTATCGTCTGAAATGTCTTTTTAATTCAAATGAGAATATCAGTTGAACCAGACGATTTTCTAAAATCGCCGATAGCTAATTTTCTCCATAAGTTATTATTATTTATTGCATCAGTATTTCACATTTTGTTCATAAATCTTGCAGTATAAGAAAGATTTTAACGGATATTTTGGGATAGAAATATATTAAATTTTTCATTGAAAAAAAGCGTTAAAATAAATATGAATAAAAAAATAAAATTCGTCTTCATACAAAATTCTTCTAATGTGATCTAACAACAGTTCTTATGTATTCTTGTTCTTCACCAATTAAAAAAATGTTATAAATTGTAAATTTTATACACAATTTAATTTTTGAAATATTATTAAAATGAGGGCAACGAATTGAACGGAAATGAAAGTTGTATCAATAAAAGTTAATTTTTTAAACTTTTATTATGTGTAAAAATATTTTTTGTGACTTAATACAGATTTTCGAAAAATATCACGGAAAATGCCAAAATCTTGCTTAATTTCCAATTAACGGAAATTGTAATAAGATTTATGGCTTTTAAAAGTTGACGTTTGACTTTCTTCTTATATCAAACATATTTATAAAAAAAGCAAAAATTTCAGAAATAAAGGTAAATTAGCTGAAAATCTAACCGTTGCCTAGCAACGGAGTAGCTATAAATTTGTCTTATTTCAAAATCGTCTGCACGTAATTAACAATTATTAAACTTTAAAAAATTATTAAAAATTGAAAAACATGCCACAGGTATACAATTCGTATCATTGAAAAGGTAAAATTTTGAACTTTAAGATGGTATAAAAAGATTTTTTGTCGGACAATGTGCTCCGAAGTTACGGCGGAAAACTGTTTCTGTTAATTTCTAATTAATTGACTGTTTAATTAGCTTTTGGACTTAGAAAAGTTTATAAGTGGTTTCCCCTTGTCTTAAATAATAAGTGTGCAAAATTTGGTTGAAAGCAGTCCATTGGTTTAGGCGGAGATGTGAAAAATAGCCACATACATAGCCACAATGACTTTTATTTATATTAAGATCTTTTATATGTTTGAATTCAAATTGTGAGTCTACAATATTAAATTGCTAATATTATCTTGTATTAAATTTGCGTCAGTTTCTTTTTTTAAAAAAGATGTAGGCATTTTTAAAGGGATTCATAATTATAAGACCGCATGGTGGAAATTATATTTCCTAATAGATTTGTGGGTCTTAGTACTGTATGAAATTTTTAAGACGATGAAAAATATATGTTTTAAGGAAGGTCAAAACATTTAACGAAAATTATAGATATCTTTTTTTTATTAAAAATATACATATCATTTTATATTTCAAAGATTATCGATTATATCACTTCTTAAGAAATTTGGTCATGAATAATATTTGGATACATTTGGATAATATTATGTGTTTTTGGCTAATTTTTGTTTATTTTGAGGAAAACAAAGAAATGTTTTCATCATGTGAAAGCTGAAATCATTTAGATTACCACAAAAACGCATAAAGCCAGCTATATTTTATCATAATAAAGGATATTATGATAAATATTAAAATATTATATGATAATATGAATTTTTCTTTTATATAGTTTTTAGCTTATCGTAATGGATGTTAAAATTTTAAATCTGTGGCTTTTCTCCAATACGCTATTATTACTTTAAAAATGAGACGCTTAACTTCTGATGAAATATTTTTGTTAAATAAATTTTAAAAAATTACTTATTTATTTTGGAATGATTTTAGGAAGAAAAATAATATTTTGTTTTTAATTTATTTCTTATATGCTTTCGAAAAATATTCTAATATCAGTGAATAAGGGGTGAAAATGCTTATAATTATAAGAAAAATAGCAGTTCATTTAGATGTGAAATGGCAATAAAAATAAATTTGAGAAATAAATAAACAGATAATCCAGATATATCATGCAGTTGCATTTCCTTCTCCTAGGACACTCAGTCCTCTCCTTTCATTTATAA
The DNA here is from genome assembly GCA_013235015.1 of Araneus ventricosus. NCBI lineage: Eukaryota > Metazoa > Arthropoda > Arachnida > Araneae > Araneidae > Araneus > Araneus ventricosus. The sequence continues at coordinate 85,086 of BGPR01000870.1, forward strand.
GTAAATGCTCTGATAATCCCTATTCTATTATCTAATCAAAAGTTATTGCATTACATAACAATCTAGATCATTAGAAAATGCATTTTCCTAATAAAGAGAAGATTAATGTGCTTCGGTATTTTCTTTCTATCTCAAATTTTGAAAAATCTATGCAAAATTTTCAAGGCTATTGAAACCACTATTTTATTAAATAAAATAAGCGCTGTTTGATGTATAATGTGCATGTGCTATTTAAAAAAATGCATTTTGCTTCCTGTGAATTGGTGAAACGATAGTGTAAAATAAATTCAGAAAATTTTTGCCTTTCTTATACAACAAAGAGCAGTCTCCTTTACAAAGTTTTTGCCTTTCTTATACGACAAGACGGCAGTTTCCTATACAAAGTTTCTGCCTTTCTTGTACGACAAAGGACAGTCTCCTTTACAAAGTTTTTGCCTTTCTTGTACGACAAAGGGCAGTCTCCTTTA
>BGPR01000870.1:93921-109475 GCA_013235015.1 Araneus ventricosus
GCACTAGTGAAATTTTCTCATGTTTGAAGTCATAAAACCGTCTCCAGCTTTTTAGTTTTCATAGAGCTCAACAGTTGTACTAGGCACTAGTGAAATTTTTTCATGTTTGAAGTCATAAAACCGTCTCTAGCTTTTTAGTTTTCATAGAGCTCACCAGTGGTACTATGCACTAGAGAAATTTCCTCATGTTTGAAATCATAAAACCGTCTCCAGTTTTTCAGTTTTAATGGCGCTCAACAGTTGTACTATGCACTAGTGAAATTTTCTCTTGTTTGAAGCCATAAAAACCGACTCTAGGGCTTTCTGAATAAGCGAATTTTAATTATAACAACCCTATGTATCAGAGGTGCCTTCATCGAGGTTAATAATTCAAACAATTCAATTCGGAACAGAAAACCTCATTGAAATCCATGTCCAAGGCAATAGTACAAATATTGCACATTGGTCCTTGGAAATACATAATGTAGGCATCTTATTTAGCAAGGTTGGCTGGTAGCAGACACAGATATTATGCTCCAGGAAACTAAATTGGGTAAGAATAGCTCTCATCTGTCCTAGTCGTAAGGCCGTGCAGAACAGTTAATGACGTCGCGCAAAGGAACAACACCCATTCTAGAACAAAAACCATCACCTGTCGGGTCGAAGAGCCACCGACTCTATTACTAAACTCCCAGATGTATTCGCAAGGACTTTACTTTGCACTATAACACACCAAAAACTACAGATACAAAATACAAACCAGTTTGTATTTTGGATGAGTGTGCGTAGAAAATTTATTGAACAAAAAAAAGCTTACATACAGTGTTTAAACATCGACTGAAAACATGTGAAGATTATGAAAACGATGAAAAAGTGTATTTACACATAGGAAGAAAGACTCGCGAAGCAAAAGCAATTTTAAGACAGGTCCGAAAAGTTCACTGCACCTATATACTTGTAAGAGGACTGATTATGGTCCTAGAAATTGAACCTCTAGAGTGTCTTAGTCCATAAGTCCGAGGTCTTGGTGAAGGAGAGATGTCTGGATCGGAGTCAGATGAACTGGTTGCGTCCGGTGGCTGTTTCATGAGGTTTTCATTTTCAGTGAGGAAAGATATGAGTTTAGTAAAATTTATTCTTGTTATTTTATTTGAAAATAAGCTTTTCCACCAATGTTGAGTATTTTCTGCACTTGGTTTTGTAACATGACAAGATAAAGTCATGTGACAAGTAATTGCATAGTGGAGAGGGTCTCCCTTTTCCACGCATGCTCAGATATCTGAATGACGAAGCCGGAATCTATAGAGATAGCTGGGAAAAGGGTCGTGGTCTGTAGCGAAGAGGATGGATGAAAACAAAACGAACACACATATACATACGTTTCCTGTTTTACATATATAGATGAATAACGTAAAGAAAAAAATTCAAGAAGCAAATCGTTTTTCCATTTTATTCACTAATATATTCTTATTTCCAATAATAACACTCATTTAACAAGCAAGAATGAATTTTAAATACCACTACTTTCATCCAATTTCTTCTTAATAATAAACCAAGACTTACAAGAACCGAAATACTGTCTGAAATATAAAAATTGCTAATCGGAGATATTGGTGGTCTCTGACGACCGAACTTTGGACAGTGTTGATAACACATATCAGTGCTACACGATCTCCTCTTGGTAACACAACAAGTTTGGCATTTACGTATTCCCATCTCCTCACCTATGTCAAGCTAAATAAAGCTCTCCATCATATTCTCCATCCCTTTTTCCCTTACTGCCGTCTTTACACCACTTCTTCTCTGAACTTAGCATCAAACGGAAATCCATGGCGGGAAGCTGCCTTGGGACATGATGAATTCTGACAGGATATTCGAAATTGATAAATTATTGATATGAGTGGAGTGCGCGTTTCTGTTACAAGAGATATCTATATCTTCCAGAAAGGAGGGACTTCATGAAAATTTGAATCCGAGATATAAAAATCGGTAACTCACAATCTCATTACGAATGAGAAATTCAGAGAAATGATCTCCTTGATTTAGAAGATACCATTACACCACTTCCTTAAAATTAAAATGAATTTTGTTTACAAAGAAACTCCAATTACCAATAGGGCAGAAATAAAGTTCTGCAGCTTAATAAAATTTGGGATTTTCCTCCCAGAAGAACTGGAATTCATATTTTAGTTTCTAGTTGACTGTATTTTGGAAAAGGAATGGAGGAGAGTACATAAGTATTTTAAATTAAAGGCAAAAGCACAAAATAAAATCGTCGGATGGAAAGGAATCGGCAGTAACAAATTTGTCTCATCCAAATAATTTATTTAAGCTAAATAAATGTGCAAGCAGGGATATATATTAAATTTTTGGACGCAAACAAATTAAATTTTTAATTTGTTTGCACGCAAAAACGTCTATTGTTTTCATTATTTTTCATTTTATAATTGTTTTCTTTTAATTTATTTTCTTTTAATTTAAATTTCTATTATTTGTTTTTGTATTTCGTTAGATTTGGCTGCATATGCGCCTTTCTATTTAATGCAAAATATGTTATTGTTTTTTATTTTAATTAAAATTTAATTAATTAATTTTGATAAATTTTAAGAATTATAACTATTATTAAATTTTTGGAGACTTGCTTGAAAATGCACTTGGAGAAGATTCTTGTAAATGAATAAAGTTCAAAGATTGCATAACATTTCGTAAATATTTTCAGCAAATATTCAATTAATTATTCTTTATAAACTGAATATGAAGATAATATCTGGACACTTAGTGCACATGTTGACTTTAAAATTTTGAAAATACTTGCAAATATGTGAGAGACACACTTCCTACTTATTAATATGTGTCTTTTGATAACATTGAGCTCATTTCTGAAGGATTGACGAACAGAATGTAAATTATATTCTTCGGGGAGGGGTAGTGATTTCGAAAGAATAAAGGTAGATCGTTATTTGGTCATAAAAATTATCAGTCTTGGCCAAATTTTCTGCTTTCTTTATTTAATTCATTTTTTGAAAACCTTATTCTGATTCTTTTCCTTCTATTTACTTTGACATGTTGTATGAAGGACTTCCATTCAAAATAATAAACACCACGCGCATCACTCTCATATATTAGTATGCGAAAGAAATTAATCATGTTTAATAAATGCAGTCAGTTGTGATACAATTTTCTTTTTACTTATTATTGGCTTCTACTGTACAACATTGTGCAATCTCTGTCACGCGCTAAACATTAAAACAAGCATTTATGCTTGAGAAACTCTTTCTTAATGTTTCACTCTGAACTTTGTCTCAACTCTTTCTGGTCCAAATTCTTTGCATTTTAAATTAAACTAAAGGGAAGAATTTTAAACTCGGTAAATTTAATCTTTAACCCCTTATAAGACCATTTTTTTCTAGTATTGGTATAATAAAATAACTATTGAGATTGAGATTAAATTAAGAAAAGAAATTCCTTTAGCTTCTGGACGACTTTATTTTTTTAATTAATTGTATTAATTAATAATTAATTACCAAGTCAACCCACTTCGTTATGGCTTGAGATAAGAAATTGGAACATCCAGGTTTTTATTTCATCGAAAAATTTGGCGAGAACTAACGCCAACCTTAAAAAATGCATTTAAAAATTGATGAATTTGTTGAGAAGTAGTTATATATCCCTACTGTCTTAGAAAGGGTTAATTTTATTTCGTTTTCATAAACTCGAAATTTCTATTTTTTAACTTGATAAATATAAGCAAAGTGCATTCGTTAAAAATCAGTTGTTCGCTTTAATTCAAGGGAAATATTGTGAAAATTGAACTTATACATCAAAGTAAAAAAAATAATATTTGAAATATTTCAGGTTAACAGCAGGTTTAAAAGTAACGAAAACCCTATAGTCTATATTGTTTACCGTTCTTATTAGAATAGCAAAATATATAAATGCGAGTAAATAAAAAAACTGGTAATCTTTCAGATAATATGATAAAATCTGTTGAAAAATTAGTGAGCTCAACCAAAGTAAAAATTTGACTCTTATAGCAAACGCTATTGTGATTTTAGGATTAAATTAACATTTGCCAAAGAGCAATTCTTTTCAAGATTTAAGCTTCCAAGAATGAATACATTATTTAAATCTTAAAGAAGCACTTTATGTTTGAAGACTGAAATGTGTAAGATATGGATTGAATATCGGATAATAAACGTGAGTTAAAAACTTTAAGCAAGTTTTACATAAAATATTACAATAGTCAAGTTTGTAATTGGGCATTTCAAAATTTAATAGCTTGAACGATAAATCATGTTTATGGGGTTAATATTTTTAATTAAAAAATATAACCTCACATGTAATTAAGAATGGTGTTCAGAATTTTGCATTGAACACATTAAGTTACTTGGTGTAAAATGACTTACTCAACACGACTAGAATTATTCATACATCCATTCAACCAAAGACAATTTGGATGTAAACTTTATTTTATAAAGATTGTTTATCGGAACAGAGAAAGGTATTTATATTTTGGATCTAATATATTTCAGTTAAATTATTGCAAAAGATCTCCAGTTAAAATGATTAATCATCCGGATTAAGCACCAGGTATATACGTTTTTCAAAGAGTCGCAATCATATAAGTCGAAAGTCTATATATGGTACTCGGAGCTTGCTAAAAAAAGTTTCGATAATCAGAAATACATATTGCACACTTTCCATCATTGATTAATAAATATAATTATGCTTAGTTAAGATTTTAGGTTTAAAGAAACCTTGCAATTTGAACTGTTAAAGAAATTTATTAAAAAATATACAAATATATGCATAATTTCCAAATTTGCTTACAATGACTAAAATTACATTTCTGATCTCCTTTAATACTTTCCAAATTTTTAAGAGCAAAGTCACGTCTTTTTGATAATTGTTTATACGTACTTGACGAAATTTCATATTTTTGTTTCTGGAAATATCTTTATTTTTATCCTGATTTCTACGCTTTTTATTCAGATAAATTTTTATTTACACTTAAATATTTATGTTTAAGGACAATGCTCACTGTAAGAAACCTAAAGATAAACTGAATATAAATTAAAAATCTCCCTCTTAGTTACGAAACAGATTCATAGAACACAATCTAAAAGTATTTTATGATTGATTTATTTGTAAGTATTTATTGGTTGTCTGTAAACAACTTTCCAGTCTTCCTTGAATTTTCATTACAGAAAAAAATGGTGGAACAGGTTTTTTTTTCTTATTTACTTTACGTTTCTTCTTATGAACGAAATGCACTGACACTTTTTCACTGTAATATGTATACACTATGTTTTATATGTAAATTTTTCCTAGATAAATAGAAAATTTATTCGATGCACAGAAATTGTTTTTTAAATAAGAAAACCGAGGTTCAGAAAAGAAAGTCAGTGTATAAAGATTTTTAGTTGTTCGATATATGGGGTTTTGACTAATTCTAATTTGGTACTGGAGTTAAGCAAAGAGGTTATCATTAAAAAATTCTACTGTGAATACTGCTGCAAAGCTGTAAATTTGTTTCCTTGATATGATAATCTTCGCGAGAAAGTTAGCGACTTGGAGATAAATCTGGCGACCATTTTGGCGACTAAGTTGGCGACTTTGGCGATAAAAGGAATTTTGTAGAAAAATCCTGAAAGGTGGACCTGTTTCTACTGGGAGCCAGAAATGCTGGACCTTCAAGAGACTACATCACTTCCTATGAAATGACGTCACTTCCTGTTAGGAAGGTATCAAAGCAGTTATCTAACCAAGAGACTCAGTTGTAATTTGATCAACAAGCAATCTGGTGAACTGAGAGATTTTCAGCGCTATTGAAAGTACTGTAATTGAGATTTATTGGTAATCTCCTTTGTAAATTTGTACAAATGCAGATTTGTTATCTGTGCTACGTTTGTTCTCTTAGAATATTCGTAGGAAAAAAGAGCTTTATTTTTTAGCCTGCATATTGGACTGCATTCACGTACACCCACCAGACGGATTTTCTTACGATACCAATAAAATTGTCCAACCTTGAATGCTAGTTGAAGTGAACAATTAATATAAAGAAAATTTAGAAGTCAATTCCTACTTAGGTGATTCGAGATATAATGAAAAATGTACTGCGCATGCGCAAAGATATGGCTGAAATATGGAGGTGCTTCGATGATCCCAAGGGGCATCCATATACCCAAGAACCAAGTCTGTAATGTTAATAGTTTTCGAGATATAATGAAGAACGTACTGCGCATGCGTCATGCAAAATATAAAATGACAGACAAACAAACAGACAGACACACAAGAAAGCGAATTAATATTGCATTGTCATCTAGTTCTGAGCTGTGTTTAAAGTTTCAAGTCTCCAGCTCATCGGGAAGTTAGATTAAAATCGATTGCAAAATTTGAACAAGATATAGGGAGAGTGTGAACTAATGGTAGGAATTGAAAAAAACAGAAGAAAGAACAATTTCAAGTTTAATTTCAGATGTCTTTCAAATAAGAATCATGAAGTCATAATGGTCTGAGCGTGGATGAATCCTCCTTCGTAACACCGGTCTTGTGTATATTCGTTCAAATTTCAAAAATAGTTTATATAATGACGTTAAAAAAGTATTTAACCCTTCAGGGACAGAAAAAAAAATTATTCTCATGAAAACAATGTTAATAAATGTATTAATTCATTAGGAAAAAATATAATTGGTGATGCCATCCAGGGTTGCCAGGTTGGCATTTTTAAGGCCAAATTCTTGAAATTTGTCCTTTCTTCATATCCCTTGGCCTTAGAAATGTTCATTTGGTCTTAAATTCATTTTTGGCCTTTTTTGGCTTTATTTTTCCTTATGACTTTTACAACGATTCTTAATATATAATTTTACCATTTTTTAATAATTTTTGGATATGATACTTTCAAATTTATTCAATTTTCACAGTGAACTGGCAAACAGGCTTGTCAGATGAAAATAGCAATATAAGGCCAAACCTTCTTAAAAAATAAGGCCAAAAAAGGCCAAATGTGACAAATTGATAGAAAACGTCATTTGCTATTAGAAAAACAGCTATCCTTTATGAAAACGAATCCCGCTTGATAGGCGTTGAATGTTCTATTATTTATTAAACTAAAATTTAAGAGAAAGAAATTTAAAACATCCTTGTTCTATTCAGGAGCTATTTCTTTCGACAGCACTTTATATATCATTTGAAATGTGTAATATCAAAAATTTATTGAAAAACAGTAGAATAAGTATTTAAAAATTGTTCTAAAAGCCATTAATGAAAATAAAGCCAAAAAAGCCAAAAATGAATTTGAGGCCAAATGAAAATTCCTAAGGCCAAGGGTTTTGGAAAAAGGTCAAATTTCCATAATTAATTTCCATCCATCCGTTGTCTTTATTACATGCTGAAACCATATTCTTTCTAATAAATAGTCAAAAGACTACCGTCTGGATAAGAGAAAAGCTCATAAAATAATGATTCCGATGAGAATGCACAGACTAAGATTTCTAATGTCTTTCCAATGAAAATTAGGAGGTTCTGATTGTCTAATCGTGGTTAATCACTGTTTCTTCACAATGGCCTGGTGTACGGAAGTAGAGTTGTCGTAAGTGAAGTATTCAGGTTATTGTAGCGGGAAAGTCTGGAGAGTGAGATATCTGTTGAGGTATAACGTTGTCTTTGGAACAAGATTCAAAATTGCCAGATCCTTCTCAAAATAACCATCGAGTAACTTCGAAACAGGAAGGGAATCTAAATATTTATTTCAAGTCATATCTATAAACACTTATGATTAATTTATAATTGACAAAATTGTCAAATTCAAGGGTTTTCTGATGCTATTTATATAAATAACATTACTGAGGGTATTCATTACAATTCAAAATTCGACAATTGCATGACATGACGAAAATGAAAGAAATATTATATAGACATCCAATAATGAAAATTATTTGTATCGAGTGACTTTTCAGCTTATTTCAAAAGAACTTATTATAAAAACTTCCACAAGATCAAGGATTTCATCAATATGCTGACGCATTTTTTGTGCTTTATTTTAATTTTTATCGTTTCCCTACATTCTAGTTAAATGTTAAAAAGTAAGGAATAACTTCAGGCCTAGTAGATTAGTTCCGTTTTCACATATATACACATAAAGCGCCCTTCATAAAAGTTTAAGAAACACTAATATTAAGGAACTCATAAAACGAATAGCTAGAACTGCAGTGTTGATAAGCTTTATGAAACCGCGCATTTTCTTATCTAAAAAGTATTAAACTCTCGCTTAATAAACCAGTGCTGAAAAAGGAGTTTATGGTAGACATTATGCTTACATAGGTATTTAAAATATCTGCTGAAAGAATGTTTGAATTGTTAAGATATTTTCTCACTAAAGAAAGTCAGAATCTTCTTCAATAATTATATTTATTCACCTCTTTATGTTAGGTAACGCGCACTTGAAGCGCCACCTACAGCTAAAACAACTAATTAACTAGAACGAGATAGGATCTGAGTGATAGAGGACGTCTCACTTTCATCACGGATTATAACTATCCAATCATGCAGCAGCCACTCGTTTCAGCAGTGGTTCGCATTCCATAGAAAACCACCCGCCCTAGCGGTGGTCAAGCTATGGAAATATTCAACTATCTGCCTTTGCAGAGTAGTTAATCTGTGTCTAACTAATCACTGCCCTTGCGGTCTGATCATCTAATACAGTGGATAAATATATCTACTTCTCCGCCCCTGAGGAATGATCATAGTTTATCCACCCGCCCCTGCGGTGACATAGTTGAAGTGAAGTTACCAAACTAACGGTAACAGAACAAAACGCCGTCCTTTACCCCCATGCCCGTGACCAGACCGGTCACTGAACGGTTTGATGGGCAAGACACGGGAATTTTATTTAAGAAAAAGAAAAACAACATAAATAAAAAGAAGGAAATATATAAACTATGTACAGCACAGGCATTTTCACTTTTACACTATTAGTTCGTAATAGTCTTCTTTTCTTTGGATGTTGAAATACCTTTCTTTTATTTGAAGGGGGAATGTCCGGCAATTGAGCTACTTAGTTCAGCTCGCTGGGAAGTTGAAGGCTAGGCAGGCCGGAAAAGATCTCTGTTGTCGCTAATGAATTTGGTAATCCCACGAATTTTCTGCCTGGAGACGAGGTTATTGGCGACCCTTTTCAGCCATTCTTGTTCGAAGTTTGGCACTGGCTTCCTCATATGTCAAGACATATATAGATACACTCCGTGGCATAGTGAAGTGCCGTGCCAATTCCACCACAACTGCAGTAATCGCTGCCAGACAGGTGAAACCTTTTGAGGTAGGCAAGGAAAGGTCCATGTTGAGAGAAGAAGATAACATCCTCTCTAATCCAGTTAGTGGGACGGAGATTAACTGAGGCCAAGATGTTATATATTTTCCTGCCTGTATCACCATTCTTCCATGAGGTTTGCCACTTCTCAAGCATCCTATTCCGGAGGAGGCCTTTTATGTGCGGTTTAGGAAGCTTAGTATGTGAACAGGGTTGCCTGTTTTTGTGTTTACTATATGTTAAGGTGTTAATAAAGATTTATTTTTCTATCGACGACTTTTCTATGCATAACACTCAACACTTTATACATTACAAGTATTCATGAAAGATATTGTCTTTAAGATTCACATACCACACGCAACAATTTAAGAACTGATGCAGTCAACCTATACAAGCGTTTAGCATCAATAAAATGTTCTAGAAAATTTAGTATTCATCATTTTTATATAATAGTAACGATAACATTCACGTCACGATGGAGAAACATAAGGGAATAAATAATCCATTAGGCAATTAGATTTATTCGCCTATTCCATGCGTAAAGAGTTTGAAGTTCTATCTTCTTAATGAAAAGTTTATGCATTACACATAAGGAGAAGGGTAATAAAATGAGTCTTCATTTGTTGTTGTAATTTTTTGGGATACCAATGGGAGAAATATATTACGTAAATATGTAAATTAAATTAGTAAAATATAAAAATTCGTTTTTTATGACGAATTTCTTTATCAAGTATCCAAACGACGTTCAGAGCCCTCATTTTCTAAAAAAATCTCGGCTGCAAGAATTGAGAGTAACATGTTTAGTTGTACAAGCTACTCTGTCGCACATTTAACCCTCTCAACGAGCGAGTCGGTCTAAAAATGTCCCCTTAACAGCGGGGAAGGCCGGTATGAGGCGGTTGGCTTCTTTTGAGAGGAGGGGAGGTTCTGAGATCGCTTAGGAGATATACGCAGTAGGAAGTCCAGTTATCCTTGCCAAACAGAGCCCATTTCCATGCGCCTTAAGGGTTTGGTTTGGTTTACTGGCGCTAAAACCATTTTTGATTATGCTGCGCCAAACATATGGTCTTGAATAAAATCTTAGTATACGAGTTCAATTAAATGGAGTATGTCATAAGTTATGATGTGTCAACTTGTAACAAGGAAAAAATGACCTTAAAACAGGGTAATAAAAATCAGATGAAAGAGTAAAAAACAATCATTTTTTAAAAAGTAAAAAGTTGTGGATGAGGATCTTTGTGAAGGATGTCTTTAAGAGTGATACAGGATGAGTGGAAATAGCGGATGCGTTGATGATTAAATTGTTGACATTCAATAAGAATGTGGAGAACAGTTATTTGGCACTGGCATTCTGTACAAAGAGGTGCGGGTTCCCCCAATAACAGATGCCTATGCGTGAATCGAGTGTGTCCGATTCTTAATCTAGTAAGAACCGTGTCAAGCTTCCTATTAGGTAAACTGTGTCAACAATCGATTTGACGTTTAATTGAATGAAGTTTATTTGTGTCTTTATGATCCCATTGAGCTTGCCATTTTGAGTGGAAGATAGATTTAATATATTTTTCACATCGTTCACAGGGACAGGAGAGTTCAAACTGATGGTGGCAGACTTAGCAAGATTGTCAGCACGTTCATTGTCAGATATACCGACGTGTGAGGGAATCCAGCAGAAGAGAATAGAAAAACCTTTACAAGTAAGATGATCGTGCAATTCAAAGATGCTGGATGTCAATGGATGATTGAACCGATGAAGTGAGGTCATGGATTCTAGGACACTTAACGAATCTGAATAAATGATGTAATTATCAGGTGGACCATTAGAAATTTCAGATAACACATGTAGAATGGCAGTGATTTCTGCTGTAAAAATGGAGCTCGATGAGTGAATTTGGAATAAAAGAGAAGAATCAATAAAAACGCAAGCGAATGAAGTGGAAAGTGAGATTTTTGAACCATCTGTAAAAATAGGACTAAAATTATGGTAGACATCTCGGTGATCTGCCTTAAAGGAAGGTTATAGTAGGGGGTGGAATGGCGGAGTAAATAACCACCCAGGTTGGGAGAGTCCAATTTATGTCGCATCCTCCGAAAATCTCACAGTTTTAAAGAGGCTAGAAGCAAAAAGTTGCCTCTGAATTAAAGAGTTAAGCCATCCAGATACTGTTGTGGTCGTATGGAACCTTGAAGTACTTTACAAAATCATATGTATTCCTCGCCATCTTACCACGTTTTAAAAGTTTCCATAGCCCTTTGTGTTGCTTATACACAGATTCTCTTTCGGTGCTTGAAGCACTCAACACTTTTAAAACAAGTAAACAAGACATTTTTGCAATTGAAAACGACATCTTAGAAATGAGCAAAGAAAAATCCATTACACTCCACTGGATTCCAGCTCACACTGGAATTCAGGGGAATGAAACAGCTGATAGTTATGCTAAAAAAGCTACAACGAGACCACATTGAAAATTCCAAAGAAACTTTGAAACAATTAAAAAAATGCGATTCTAACAGATTTGGTGCAAGTGCGTTGGGCTTGTCCACAATGAAAAACAGCAGCCATTCAGAAAACTAATAGCGGCGGCTTCTAATTCATACGTACCCTAGTCATTTATTGTACAATTTTTTGAGTGGACACGGTAGATCCCCAGCTATTTTGGTAATGATTTGGGAGGAGCTGAACATGAAATGCCCTTGTGGCGCCGTAAGAATACTTACACTACGTAGGAATTGCCCATTCACGGAAAAGTATATGGTGAGAAACTATTTATGATAAAGACAAACTGTCCAAAAATTTTAAACAGAGAGGAAAAAATTTAGGTCCTTCTTTTTCTAATTTATCAGGAGGTTACAACCCGTTCCGCTGCAGGTTTAGTCCAGTCTTTTCCTGCTTTGTCACTCTCTGTTAGAATTTAGAGTCGACCAAGTCTTTGTGGCAGCATGAAACCACATCATCTAAGGTGTCTTGCACATTTTGGTGACCCACCGGATGGAAGAGTTACCGATGTATGAGAAAGTGTATATATATATATATATATATACACTTTTATATATATATATATATATATATATATATATATATATATATATATATATATATATATATATATATATATATATATATATATATATATATATATACACTTTTTATATATATAGTACGAGAACATCTCTCATACCCTCAGCAATATCCCGACAATGGACTCTCTCCGAATAGGGCGAGCTGTCCTTTATCTTCAAGAAGAAGTCCTTTGTGTTGCTTTAAAAAAACGGACGCAATATAACTATAAAAGACAATTCCAGGATAATCCTCCTCATGGCGTTTCGAAACGGGATGGAAATCTAACAAAACTAAATAAAACACTAAAACCCGTCCTCAGAAATAAAGACCAATTTTAAAATTTATACATCTTTTTTTTTCATTTCTTAACCCGTTGCGTTAATTTATTATTTTTTTGTAAAGAAATTAAAAAACTGAAAAAAACCCAGACATACCTCGTCCTTAAAATTATTCTTTATATACCAGATTAATCAAATTCACTGCTTGTTTTGCATTTCATTTAATTAAAAATTATTTATTCATCATTTATTTGTATCTAGATCATGTTGCCACGAGGGTTAATTAAACTTTCCCAGTCCAAATTAAAATCAGGAATGCATTTTAAGGTTTCCGGAACACGTTGAAAAAAGTCGATTTTCGGCCAAAATTCCCCATTTTGTAATTTTACGATTTGATATAGTTCGTTCATTTACTTTTCAAAAAACATATTGTCGGTACGTTAATTAGAAGATGAGATACACTGTTTTATAACAAACCGAAACCGAAATGGGAGTTTAATTAGCTGGAGTTGTCATTTAAAAGGACAGAATCCTGTCAAAAAATTCTTTTAAACTGCATTTTTCTGAGTGAATATGGATGTTAGTATTTTTAGAATTTTTAAAAAATTTAGATATTTTAATTTAAGCGCGTACAAAACTAAAATGATTTTCTCAAAACTGATGTTATGCATAATTTTCATTACTTCAAACATGATAACTCAAGATACTATTCGATTGATTTTAAATTTTGTGAACACTTTTCTTCAAATGTGTCTCTATGATATGTACTAGAATAATGTATATTGTAACAATATCTTTCTAATATGTCTTTATCTGAAAAATGACAGAAAATTTAAGCTAGAAAATCTTATAATGATTGTCTCGAATAGCTCTAAAATTTTATTGTATACAAAGAATGTTAAGCATCTCATGCAGTACAAGCACTAGTACATAGTATGTAGTTTATTTTCGTATTAGTTTTATTTCAATTTTACAAAAGTTTGACCTTCAGTCATGTTTCAGTTTTTGGGAATTTTCAAAAGCAGCAGTAATTCAAGATTTTTGGAAATTTATAATAATTTAAACTCAAAATCATACTTAATATTAATCTTTATTAAATTAATCAAAAACATTTTTGTTTTAATTCACAATTTTAAAAAAAAGTGCTCTGAACGTGTTCGGAACCTAAAGGCGGCAGATCCCGGTGATTGATCCTGATGTACGTCAAAATCACATCTCAGAACCGAAAAAAGGTTAATGACCGATTTTTTTTTAGAAGTTCGTACTTTATAAAATATAAATATTCGTTAAACCTTCTGAGACATGAAAATTTTTTTTTATCTAAAAGATTAATGGCACTCTTGATATTTGGAAGTCCCAGGTCATTGGTAAAAAACGATTGTTTCTGCTTTGCTTTCCTCAAGGGTATGCTATTTTCAATTTTTCCGAGAGTTTCGAAACTACAGAAACATTTTTTTCTTCGAAATTTATCTATGGATTAAATCTGTGGTAAGAAGCAATGAAAGATATCTATCAAAATTTGATCTTTAAATCAAAAAATTATTAAACATATTTTGCTTAATCGAGATATATTAAACCTCGTCGCCCAAAAAATCGTTTTAAAAATTTTTTGTAGAGACTATGTTAAGGTGATAATGCAGTCAATATTCTCCTGTGCATTCAATCTGTTACAGATACCTAAGGACTATTTAAAACTGTACCTTTACTTAAAAACTAATTTTGCCCTTATCAGTCTTAGATAGTGTTATTGCTCTACCCTTGTATTATTGTATAATACATAATTGATCTCACATATATACTCTAGGTCTATTGCTATTTTGAGAAGGTAAGAGCAGGCAACTCCATGGGAGGTCAAGGTATTACAAATTTTATGTTCATATGAATTGATAAAAGAGAAATTACCTCTTTTAGCACCAAAATTCTTTGTAAAAGGAATAAGCATCCTTACCTGCCATCTAAAGGTTAAATTTCGCACAATCTTTTTACTTATTCTATTTATATGACTGTACTTGAGAATCCAAGAGCTACTTGTAGTATAGTATGAATTAATCTTATATGTCTTATTTATTTAGTGCAATTTTAGATTCTTATTCTTAGGATTGCTATATCAAACCTATATTGAATGCTGAAAAGGATTTTATACGAGATATTGACCAGTTCCTAAATCCGCAACCTAATGATTTCGTTGCATGTTTTTTCCAATAAATAATTTCAATTGACTGAAATGAAAAATATATTGAGTTTAGAGAAATGTATTATAACAGCACATTTTTTTAATTACCAGAGGACAAATTTTACTATTATTTTAGCATCGTCTCCCTAAAGGCATATTTTATAAAAAATTATATTATTTAAAATAAATTTAGTAATATTTTTTTGGTAATCTCCTGAGAAATAACCCTTGCGCACTAACAAGCACAACACAAGGCTTACAGAAGTAAGTAAAATACTAAAAAAAGGGTTGAAGGAAGCTTCAAATTAAATGAAACAACCAAATTCCAAACAGAAAAGGGGAAGGGGAAAAGAAACAAATATACAATAAATTGGTCACATTCATACGAACACATGAATGGTATTAAGGTATCCGACTGGTTTAAAATCGTCGTTTTGATGAAATATCAAAATATTGTTATGACTTAATTTTTGTAGCCTGTATAATAAGCTTTCTAAAACTGTCTCATTCTTTTACTCTTACGTGAATTATAATGGAGCATAGCGTTTTATTACTGAACCGTAGCATTACTTTAAGTTGCATGAAAACTTTAAATGCGCTTTCTGAAAAATGATTTTTGTGTGTGAGGAAAACCTGTCGATCGTAACAATGATTTCTGAAAACGTTATTCAAGTATTGATATGAAATTTTCTGAGATTGTTGTAATATGCTTAATGTTTTCCTCAAAACTAGCAATACGTAACTGAACGAAGTACATTT
>BGPR01000870.1:109500-121888 GCA_013235015.1 Araneus ventricosus
AGATATTATCATTCGATTAGAATTTTAAATTTTGTGAACACTTTTCTTCAAAATGTGTCTCTATAATCGTACTAGAATAATGTATATTGTAACAATATCTTTTAATTTGGTCTTTTATCTGAAAAATGACATGAAAAATTTGCATAGAAAATCTTATAATGATTGCTTCTGAATAGCTCTAAAATTTTATTTATACAAAGAATGTTAAGATCTCATACAGTACAAGCACTAGTACATATATGTAGTTTATTTTCGTATTAGTTTTATTTCAATGTTTACAAAAGTTTGATCCTCAGTATGTTTAGTTTTTGGGAATTCTCTAAAAGCAGCTAGTAATTCAAGATTTTTGGAAATTTATAATAATTTAAACTCAAAATCATACTCTTAATATTAATCTTATTAAATTAATCTAAAAATCATTTGGTGTTTCTAATTCACAATTTTAAAAAAAAGTGCTCTGAACGTGTTCGGAACCTTAAAGCGGCATCCCGGTGATTCGTTGATGTACTTAAATCACATCTCAGAACCGAAAAAAGGTTAATGACCTCGATTTTTTTTAGAAGTTCAATTTATAAAATATAACAATTCGTTAAACCTTCTGAGACAGAAAATTTTTTTTGTTCTAAAAAGATTAATGGCACTCTTGATATTTGGAAGTCCCAGTCATTGGAAGCTAAAACGATTGCTTCTGCTTTGTTTCCTCAATGGTATACATTTTCAATTTTCCTGAGAGTTTCGAAACTACAGAAACATTTTTTTCTTCGAAATTTGATATTTGGATTAAATCTGTGGTGAAGAAGCAATGAAAGATATCTAAAATTTGATCTTTAAATGCAAAAATTATTAAACATATTTTTTCTTAATCGAGATATATTAAACCTCGTCGTCCAAAAATGTTTTAAAAATTTTTTGGTAGAGACTTGTTAAGGTGATAAATGCAGTCAATATTCTCCTGTGCATTCAATCTGTTACAGATACTAAGGACTATTTAAAACTGTACCTTTACTTAAAAACTAATTTGCCCTTTATCAGTCTTAGATAGTGTTATTGCTCTACCCTGTATTATTGTATAATGACTATAATTGATCTCAATATATCCTAGTTCATTGCTATTTTGAGAAGGTAAGAGCAGGAACTCCATGGGAGGTGTCGGTATTACAAATTTTATGTTCATATGAATTGATAAAAGAGAAATTACCTCTTTTTAGCACCAAAACTCTTTGTAAAAAGCTTTCGCTCTAAGTAAATTCTGCACTTTAATACTTATATTCTGCAATTTGTAAAGTTATATATGAGCTATACAGATTGAGTAATTTTTTCTCAAGAGCTCTTTGGAGGATACTACTTTGAAGTTTCACTTATACGATAATATATTTTATATTCAGTAGCAATTTTTTTAAAGATTCTTTTTAATTCTCCTTTGTTAGGTTTGATTCTTACCGCATAATCAAAAGCCAATTTATTGAATATTTTTTCTGAAAAACATGTATTTTATTACATGAAGAAATTATTACCAGGTTTCATCATAAAATCCGCCAATTAACTACTAGATATAGCATTTTTTTTATCGAATAAGATGCTCATGTTTTTTCCAATAAATAATTTCAATTGACTGAAATGAAAAATAATATATTGAGTTTAGAGAAATGTATTATAACAGCACATTTTCTTTAATTATCAGAGGACAAATTTTACTATTATTTCAGTAATGTCTCTTAAGGCATTTATTTTTATAAAAAATTATTATTATTTAAAATAAATTTAGTAATATTTTTTTGGTAATCTCCTGAGAAATAAACCCTTGCGCACTAACAAGCACAACACAAGGCTTACAGAAGTAAGTAAAATACTAAAAAAAGGGTTGAAGGAAGCTTCAAATTAAATGAAAACAACTCAAATTCCAAACAGAAAAGGGGAAGGGGAAAAGAAACAAATATTAATAAATTGGTCACATTCATACGAACACATGAATGGTATTAAGGTATCCGACGGTTTAAAATCGTCGTTTTTGATGAAATTATCAAAATATTGTTTATGACTTAATTTTTGTAGCCTGTATAATAAGCTTTTAAAACTGTCTCATTTTTTTACTCTACGTGAATTATAAATGGAGTACAGCTGTTTTATTACGAACCAGGCATTACTTTAAGTTGCAGAAAACTTTAAATGCGCTTTCTGAAAAATGATTTTTGTGTGTGAGGAAAACCTGTCGATCGTAACAATGATTTCTGAAAACGTTATTCAAGTATTGATATGAAATTTTCTGAGATTGTTTCGTAATATGCTTAATGTTTTCCTAAAACTAAGGTCAATTTTAAATCAAGTAATATTTTTAAGTGTTTAAATATAAACGAAAAGCATTTTTATGAAAAATTACCAGTTCAGTGACTATGTTCAGCTATATGTCAAACTCATTTTGAAGTACAAGAAAGATTTTAGTATAACAGATAACTGTCATACAAATGTACTCCCAAAAAGGATTTATCCATATTTAGAATATGATTTTGTCTATAGCTGTTAGCTAAGGCAAATATTTTAGTCATTTTCTTCAAATTCTCATTTTTTAAAAAAAATATTATTATTTTGAAAGCTTAATTTTACAATATTTTCACTTTAAAACATATGCAGTTGAAAATAACATTAATATATATAATATATATATATATATATTATTTTGAGAGAGATATATAGAGTAACTGAAAATTGAAAGAGATAAATGTGAATATAAAAGGTGCTAAAGTATATTTAATATAGCTTCTTCCAGGGATGAAATTATTGTGAATTGCTAAACATAGAAGTAGCAATTCACAATAATTTCATCCCCTGAAGAAACCTTATTGTGCTTTTATTGCGTTTTTTTTTCATTTCACATTTTATACTCTTTCATTTTTCGATTTATACTCTATCTACCACAGCGCTTTTGAACTTGCAGCTTTTAGCGCATTCATTGTGTATGTGACATATTTATATATTTTTCCATCTATTACTATTCGCATTTTTGTCTTTACTCGGATTTATTTTCAATTCGTTTTTTTCATATCCTTTCGAATTTGATATGAATGTTTGTTATTTATTTTATTGTTTTTCTATTATGTTTTGCCTCTTTTATATATATATATATATATATATAAGTTATTTTTCAAAAAAATGTCTCCGAACACAGTCAGATACCATAAGCAATGAAGTGAATAAACAAGGGGAAAAGGTAACGAAACATAATAAAATTTTTTTAAAAAGATATAGATGCAATATAACTGGTCACATATACACAAGAAAAAAAATGAATAATAACGAGAAATGGAGTACAAGGTGGGGAAAAATGAAAAAATATTGAAGTACTTCAAAAACAAATAAAAGCACACAAATACGCAAACTATCACACAACATATACAACACACAAATTCCGAACAGTTAACAAAACTGAAGGTTCTGATCCAAAAATAATTGAGAGAAAAGAAATGAATTTCAAAAATATAAAAATAAAAATGAACAAACAAAAGTTATAAGGAAAAAAATGTAAATGTCATCAGAACACATAAAAAGTTTATAGTCTATATACTGTGGGGGAAAATGCTGTCGATAAATTCACAAAATGATGCAAAACAAGTTTTGTTCTGGACTAAAGTAATTTAGTAATATTAGATCCTTTTCTTCTGATAGGAGAAGCTGGTGATATATTTACACTTGATTTTACGATATCCCAAATCCTATTTACAAGCCACTTTCTGTTCTAAGATCTATGTTGTCACTACCATGTGGCAAGAACAAAACAAATAAACGGGTAGAGCCTAACACAAAAGATTCCAGCAGCATTTTGTCTGAAGTACAATACTGCAGGGGCGGTTAAAATGTTTTCCCTACCTTACCACCAGATAGATGGAAGTGGCAGTACTATTGTCGAGATGGGCGTTCCACCAGGGCAGCTGGCGTATGAAATGTCAGTCACAGATCAGGCTTTACATGCGATGGCCATGTAATAGGGTTAGATCCTATCTAACGGATTAATGAGAAATTGGTAACCTTTGCTGATTTACCATTCCCAGTGCTTACAATCTTTAAGAAGATTATAGCTAACAGAAACTCGCGTTCCGGAATGCATCTGCGGATGCCTTAAAATATATCTGCTGATATCCAAAAGTGGTGAGAAGAAAAGTATTTATCAAGGATGAAATGTATTTAACAGATATATACTCTTAGAATGATATATCTATATTGATGACATGTATTAAAAGATAGCTTTAGGAGAATGGATATGGATCTCTGCAATATATTCTAGCGGAGAAAAAAACTACTCCAAAAAAACTGACAAAAATAGTACAACATATTTTTACAATTTCAAACGAGTATATATTAAAAATTAATGCTTAAAAACAATCAACTAGAAAAATTATAATAAATTTTAAAATAAGAAAATTAAATTAAACTTTATTTATAAACAATTTAAAAACTTTATTTATATTTTGTTTATAAACAATTATTTATAAACTAAATATTTATATACAATATGCTTAATAATAATAATAAACAATAATTTATAATTTTTATAATAAAGCAATTAAAGAATAAAATTTAGCAAATAAAATTTAAACAATATTTAAACAGCGCCAATTGAAGCAGTAGAACAAAGAAACAAAGGACAATGAAAATCAATATCATACAAAGGAAGCCAAGAAACAAAGATAAATTTAGAGGTAATCGAAAAAACAAACAAACAAGGAATCCATTCTATTCCATTTTTTCAAGGGGCTAAGGACTTTGTTCTAAATTGATTCAAAATAATAACTGGGAAATATTTCTGCAAGAAGCTTGCATTACGCCAAACATAGCTTCTATTAGCCCGAAATTTCCCAAACAAAAGACAAAGGAAATCTGTACATCAAAAAGCATTTTTTTTTCAAAAAAAAGAGGGAAGACAAAACACAAACATCAAAACGCTAATAAGATTGATTTAAAAATATCAGCCATCTGGCTTTTTTAAAGTTAGCCATCATAAATATAAACTTACCCTATGTCTAGAGTAGAGAAAAAAAGAGAAAAAAAATGTCCTTACGTAATCACAAACCCACGCTAACTTTGTTTTTAAACGAGGTATTATCAAATTATTAAAGAAACACTAGTCCCATGGCGCCATCTATATTCCGAAAAACAAAACAGAAGAAGTAAAAACAAGATTTTTTTTTAGGAAATGGAAATATTTAGACGTATTAATAAAAAAAGATAGACATATTAATTAAAAATTACGTATCAAAAGGCTTTTAAAATGTGATGGAAATGATACTGGGAGATACTATGTCGTAGATTTAAGTTGATGAATACATGTACGAAATTGTTTATTCATTCGATTGTACTATGTCATTCTGAGGTTTGACAATCTACAATGTTGATTCTGCTCAGTTAGATCAACTTTAGTCATTGCAGTGTATGGACGTAAACGCTGCTGTCTTCCAATTGCCATCCACTCATGCTGAATCGATGATAGATTTGGTGATTGTAGCTGTCACGTAGTTGCCAAGACACTGTGTAAATACACTCCGTGTATTTATACAGTGTCTTGGCATATCAGGAAGCCAGCGCCAAACTTCGAACAACAATGGCTGAAAAGAGTCGCCAATAACCTCGTCTCCATGCATAAAATTCGTGTTATTATCAAATTCATGAGCGAAAACAGAGATCTTTTCCGGCCTCCCTATCCTTCAACTTTCCAGTGAGCTGAACTAACAGATTCAATTACCGGACATTCCCCCATTTAGAAAAGAAAGGAATCACAACGTCTAAAGAAAAGAAATTACGAACTAATAGTATAACAATGAAAATACCTGTGCTGTACATAGTGTAAATATTTCTTTCTTTTTGTTTATTTTGTTTTACTTTTTTCTTAAATAAAATTAACGCGTCTTGCCCATGAAGCCGTTCAGTGACCGGTCTGGTCACGGGTACGGGGATAAGAGACGGCTTTCTGTTCTGTCATGGTATACACATGACATGACACGTCTGATAATGCGTTAAAAAGCCATTGCTGTATCCGACATACATTTTCGTTCTGAACATGTTCCTCAAACTATTCGGTAATGGAAGGTATCAATATAGGTCACATAAACATCACGATGATTTGCTCTGTAACCAAGGCGTCAGAATAACAATGAGGGTGGCCTGCTATCATCCGAAAGTCCTCTTTAAACCATAACACATGATACTAGTCCACTGTGTATACTTTCGGAAGTTTCGTTGATTACTTTTTACTAGCTCCTATTCATAACCAAATCCGATACAATATCGGATCTCGTAATAAAACACAATTGCATTATATTTGGACTCCTAGCCAGCTTTTTCCTGGCACCACTAAAGACATCTTTGACACTGCCTAAGAGTAAGTGATATGCATGACAAAGCATAACGCATGATACTAGTCCACTGTGTATACTTTCGGAAGTTTGGTTCATTACTTTTTACTAGCTCCTATTCATCACCAAATCCGATACAATATCAGATCTCGTAATAAAACACAATTGCATTCTATTTGGACTCCCAGCCATTTTTTTCCTGGCACCGCTAAAGACGGCTTTGACATTGCCTAAGAGTAAGTGATATGCATGACAAAGGATACCTAGACTAGCAGAAACAATTCACAAGACGATACTTAAGAGACCACAACGTTGATTTATAAGTGGCTGTTTGAATTTCCTGGATAAATACTTACAAACCTGACAGCTCCAAAACATTCCACAGACAAATTTAGGTCGGCTATGTTAACGTTAGTCCTTTCATTTCGTCGATCTTCCTTTTTACTAACCTTCCAGATCGAACTAAGCGAGGATATTCTTGGATTATTACCCTCTATAAAACCACTCATTCCAACATTTTTTCTGCGATCTAGGCATTAGGAAAAAAGTCCCTCTCCTAGCCCTAAAATCTTAATTTGTTCGATCATTCAGTTCCACGTTATCTAGAATAAATAAGCACAATATTATTTGAGATTATGTTCCACATGATAAAAGCTGACAAATAATTATTTCTTTAAATAAATGAATTACCAAACAATGAGTAAATATGTTATCTGATAGATTTGTCAAAATATTTTCCTGTTTAGTTTCATCAGGGACGAATTTTGCAAAGTTGAAATATTCATATAATTATTTATTTACATAAGAGAAAGGAGATTGAATTCATTCATTAAATTATATATTGTGTACCAATATTTGTTTAATTTTACAGGAGAAAATTATTTTAATAAATCTCTACCAATAATAAAGGAGAATGTTTGTGTTGGTGCTCTAAAGGTCTGGTCGCCAGACTTAGAGCTACAAAATTCGGCACAAACATACTTTGGAGGGTGGGAATGTACACCTCGGAGCCCTTTTCCTGAAATTTTAATTAGAATTTTAATTGATTAAAAATTAAGTGAAATTTGAGCGTTTTTCCTTAATAACTTTCGAAAATATTATGAAACAGAAATTATTTTTACACCATCTGTAAGTGCAAATAATTACCTTCCCAATGATATCAATTATGCTGCCGTGCAATGTTTCCTCGAAATTTAATAAATTAAAAAAATATTTTTGGTATAATTTACAACAATAATTTTCAATGGTGCAAAGCAAATCAAATCGTTTTCATTGTTTAAACAAATATTTAATTGCATATTTCCCTGTCGTTCTTGTAATCTGAGATAATATACTAATATATTTTGCTTTCATATTTTATTTCATCAAAATATTTGTGAAACCTATAAACCAAACTCTCTGAGATATTGCTTTGCTTACATTAACCCCTTAACATACAATGACGTCTCTGACACGCGCATCGTATTACAGATTTTTTTCTAATTAAAACCAAAGTTAGGTCAACGTAACAATTTTAAATACAAAAATCATCTGGACACACTTAAATGTCTCAATTATCCTTTACCATCTATATAAATTGAAATAATAGTAAATATTCCAAATGGGTGATGGCATCTTATTAGAAGGTTAAATAAAATCATATGACAAGGGGTTAAGAAATATATCCAATATGCTGAATGGTTATGGTTGCTATGTTTTCATTCTTTTTTCAGCATGTTCTAACCCAGCTAACATGCCGGGAGCTGGCCATAAAATTTGCTGTCTTGTTTTGATGTTGAAATCAAATGCATATTTTAAAAGAGGAATAGGAAAGTGAAAATAGTGCCGACAACATGGAATCAGTGGTTACATGAATTTTCAGTTATTTGTCTCCATTAAGAAGATTTATGTAGAAAATGAACAGATCAGGTGCAAGGCCACTAAAACAACACGGTTTAAATATCTACCACAATCTGAAGTTTAAAATTACGTTGTTAAGAGAACCATGAATATAAAATGATGCAAGATTCATTTCAAATCATATTCCCGGCGAACAAGCTAGCCGCCGAAGGCGGCTAGGATATTATAATGAAAAATGGCACTTTGATTCAAGACCAAGTTAATTTCTTTCCTTTTTTCACTATCATTCCCACTATGTCCCAAATAGCTTGAAAAGTTTTGATATTTTAAAACATGATGCATATGATGGTATAACAGACAATAAATACATTTCACAGAATTTTGAAAAATTCTAAATCTTTCCGTGCAGCTATTTAGAATCAGAAATGATATTCCATGACATGCAAAATGAAAGCGGAAAACTTTGTATTGTTCAGCAAGGTTTAACCATGGCATGAACCCAAATCTGGGACTCTGGAAAGGAAAAATCCAGGAGTATCTTATCTGACGTCCCATACTGAAAGGCCGGTGAAAACGCTCACTTCTCGATTAGATGGGACTGACAAATCTATATGGTGTCGGACGTTCTACCAAGACATCTATCATGAGAAGTTTTAGTCATAGAAAAGCTTCATACTATGTCACCAGCATATTGGATTAAATCAGATCTAACGGATAATAAAGAGAAACTGTTAAGGGCTGCTGATATCGCTTTTCCATTGCTGACAATTTTTGAAAAGATTACAGCTGACAGAAATTCGCTTTTCTGAGTATGTCTGTGGATGTCTTAAGAAATAATATACTTGCTGCCACCGATAATATATTTTTATAAAAACTTAGCGATCAAGTCACTCATTTTTTCTCAAACAAAAACCATTTCTTAATATCTCATTTAAGAAATGGAATATTAAAAACTCTCTATTTAAAAAATATATCGAATTGGCAAAGGAGAATATAAATAAATATACAGCTACATGCAAAACGTTAGTTAAAAAACGACTGAAACTTCATAATTTATTGATATTTGAATTTTTTATTTATGCACCTCATTTTTAATATTTTCTAATGTATTATTGCTTTGCTAATACATATATTTGAGCAAAGATAGAAGTTCCTACAAAGGATAGAATTTCACATAAAATTTTAAGTTTCAAACGGTGATTGCTTTGTAACAATGCCTACATATTTATTAATCTATGATTCTGAAATATTTTTAAATAAGTTTAAAATTTTGGTAATGAAAGATTTGATATAACTGAAAAGAAATTGTAGATAATATAACACAACTTTTTGGTCTTTATTTTAAGGTAAAAATTTATTTCTATTGCTGTGTGTAGTTGTAATAGTGGTTTGAATACACTAAACAATACAAATACAATTACATGGTTAGAAATTTATCAATGAAAACTTCCTTATCCTTAAACAATCTCTATAATTTCTCAATCACGTATTGTACGAGGATCGGTTTTTTTCAATCTACGATCGAGCAGCTAAATAGACAAACAAGTGGTAGGAGCTGGGGATGCATGGTGGATGACTGCGCATGACTTTAATCATAACCTCAGCTACTGCCGACATCAGCTGGCCAGTTTGACATGACTGGAAGGTTTGATGGTTCCACCAAGTGCGAGTTGGATAGTGTTATTCGCTTTCTTCAAGCACAAGGTTGGTTTATGAAAGACAGCAGCTGTTTCCTGTCAGACTTTAGAAAGACTGCGAAGAGCCATTCTGGCTTCTGGAGTTGTCTTCATTCTGATAACGCTTGCTCTCACAGTGCTGTTGTAACCTATCAGCTTCTGGAGCAGTTTAAATGGGACGTGTCTGAACATCAGGCGTACAGCTTCGACTTAGTGACGAGTGATTTTCATCTCTTCCCTGAATTGAAGAGCTAGTTAGGAGGCCATAGCGTCCAAAAAATGAGTGGATTCACAGCAGCGTTAAATCTCATCTCACATCACTGGCAGGAACGTTTCACGAAGAGGGGATCGGAAACCTTATCCACCAATATGACAAATGCCTGAATCATTACGGAGCTTATGTGGAAAAGTAACCGTGTTTGAACATAGCATTTGGTGATAAATTCATTTTGCCCTCTACTCTTGACTTTTTTTATGGACCATGAGGTTCAAAGCAAAACGGCACTCTTATATCAAAACGGTGATGTCTTCTATTTCTGTTGAATGTAGCCTCAATAACACCTGAATTATCCTGAGAAAGAGTATTAAACTTCCTGAAAAATGTAAAACGCTCACAATGCATAGAAAGAAAAAGACTTCTTAACATGTAAATTGATTACGCGTAATATAAATAAATCTATTCTGAAATCAAAACATTCTAATAGACACTCTGAAAAATTCAGAATTAGGAACGGTACTGAAAAAACATATTAGTGCTGAGAAGTGAATTGTTAAATTTTCAAGAATAGTGAAAATATTACATGAAATCAATATAAAAAATGTATATTTATCACAATAAAGCAAAATATAATTATAAATTCAAAGGAATACATGAAAAATATACGAATAGTGTGTAAAGTATGAAGGAAATACTTATCAGGCACTGAAGTAGTCATCGTGTTGTTGAATGCAGGACTGAATGCGTTTATGGATCCCATCGTAAAACAACGAATTGGAGTACCAACGGTGACTTCTGCGGTACAACCATCCACGCCAAGGTCACTTGCAGCAATTTCCGTTCTGAAAACTGTGATGTTTGGCGACTGTTGGCGGTGGTTTGGAGAATCCTTGGCATAATCTTCCGCCGCTGAGGGTAGCTGTTTCTCTCTTCCCTGAATTCACGTTCGAGATAAGTGTCAATCTCGGAGAAAAAGATGATACAGCTAGATAGTTTTTTTATTATATTGAAGGGACTGTGGCTTCTCAGTGGGACGTACTACACTAAATTTTGAAGTGTATTTCTTTTCTTCCAAAGCCTCCTTCGAAAACTTGTGCGGAATATGTCTGAGATTGTGTCATCATTGAGCGACCATTACTTGCCTTCAAAATAAAGTGCTTCGCATTCAACAACAGAGAGAAGAACACTAATACGAAATTGTTTAATAGTGTAAATTTCTGTACTGTATGTATATAACACCATTTCAGAATCATAATGATTCTTTGTACTGTATATACTGTAAATATCTGCCTTTTTTCTTAAATAAAATTTCCGTGTCTTGCCTATCAAACCGTTCAGAGACCGGATTGGTCATGAGTAAGAGAGTAAGAGACGGCCTTTTTTTCTGTATTCCTAGGGTGTATAATGCGGGAATACCGAAACCCGCAAGTAAGTCATGTGATTGGGTGAGATAACAGACTCGGAGTATACTGACAAAATACGGTGCCCTTGGCGCTTCAAAGTACATCGAAGAAAAGGAGTGTAGATTTTGAAATATTTCTTTCGATCAATTGGGTCAAAACTTTCAAACAGATTTACACTTCTGGTCACAAGAACACATACCGAATTTTATTTCTCGAAGTAGTTGCGTTTGTTAGTTACGGAATTCACATACACGGGCAGACTACCCAACCGTTTAAACTAGATAGCAGACTGAATGTCTATATTTTGATTATAAAAATAATATCCCAAAATTCATCCATCTAGCTCTTTGAGTTGTTGAGTTAACGTAGCCTAATGAAATCGGAAGCACTCATATATTGACGTCTTGCATACGAATTTCATCTAAAAGTTTATAACAATCTATATCTTAAGACTACAAAAGTCTGGCGTGTTACATTTTTGCGTTGTTGTGTTTAGCCCTATGAGCACTAAACCGTCTCAAACCGCCCGTTTGTCAGAAGCTGGACTCAGGTGGTTTCGGGCGTCTGTGAGAATTTTTTAGGAAAACAATCGTTCATTTCTTTGTTGACAATTCATTGGGCAATAGGTGTCGACCTCCTGGAATTTCTTTAAAGAATATGACGTTTCCATTCTGTTTTTGTGAGCGAAAATTCTCTCCGAGTTTTAAGGCAATAGAATTCTTACTCTAGCCGGGTTCAGAGAGTTAAAGACATGGCATGACGCCATGGCATGACGCATGACTGACGACATGCCTGTAACCTCAAGGGTTGTCTAACCATTTTGGTTGAGGCAGGGTGGATGAGTACAACAATTTCCGCCACAGGGCCCTGGGAAGACTACATATTAAACTTCAAAAGTTTGGCTTGTTACAT
>BGPR01000870.1:132894-146623 GCA_013235015.1 Araneus ventricosus
TAATCTTATCTTTCTAGCAATGGTCGCTCTCCCTTCCACTGTCACTGTGATTGATTTGTATCCAGTTTAGTGTTTGAGGGGCAGATGCCATACCACTTTGCTCCTGCTTGCCCTCACTGTAAAATTCTTGCTAAAATGCCTAGTTATCGCGAAAAAAGAGAAGTTTTAACTAAAGAAATTATAAGGTATTGTTTGAAGATACTGATGAATGATTTAGATTTAAGAGATGAAGATGGGTGAATTGGATATGTCCGAATACTTTTCAAGACTCTCTGTGATCTCTTACTTTTGAAAGCGATCTGATACAAGATGTTGAAGTTGCCAAATAGGGAAATGACAGAAAAAGTAACTCGACTTAGTCTTGTCTGTAATTTTCTATAATACAGTTACTTTCTCAACTTATTTAAAATGCAGTTCCCCATTATACATATGTAATACACGGGTATGGGACTTCTTCAACTTCGATGGTCTGTAAATAAGATACAAAAAAATACAGTTTTTAGTTATTTAAAAGTTAATGAAAAAACCACGTGTGGGAAATTAAATCTTCTCCATATGCTAAAGATCATAGTGTTTATAAATAGTTCTTTAATGAGGTCACGAGAGAGGAAATTTTCTTTTTTAAATGTATATTATTAATATAAAAAATATCGAAGAAAGATAACAAGATAAAATGTGCTGTTTTTAAAAAATATGTTTTGTAACAATAATAGCATATATTTCCAAAGCTCAATACTCTTCTAGCACGAAACAGTCCTGATGAGAATACAGTGAACTAAACATTTGTACCTTTTAAAAATCCATAGATCATTCCAGAAATTATAGATATTATATCTCTCAGTGTACCTTACAGTCAGAAAGCGCACTTAAAAAAATTAATTAAAAGTTCCCTTAATCAAAAAAAAAAAAACTTAGGCTCTGATTACTTGCATCTACTAAAATCTGACTTTCTTTGCAGTATTTTATATATCTTGTGTTTAATAAACAATTGTGGAGTTTGTAAAGTTTCATTAGGAAGGTAAAGGAAAGGTTGTGACATCGTCACTTTAGCAGCTTTCCATTTCTAAATATCGTGAGTAAAGAGAATGTCACCTAATAAGAGAATATCATGTTCATATAAATATCATGTCCTGTCGCCCTCTTTTCTTAGCTTCTGTTTAAATTCCTGAAAATTTGCAATAAATCTTTGATTCTCTTTAACTCTAAAACAACTTTACTTTCAATTTACCTTTACATCTAATAAGTTTCTAACTTGACCTTTTTCTCTTTTAGAGTAATAAAGAATCTGAGGAATCTCTAGAAATAAATCTCCCTTTTTTTTCTTTATAACACCTTAAATAAATCAAAAAATTTTCTTAAGTTTTAAAAATATAATATATCACGTTGATTGAGCAAAATGAGTATCCAGATGATTAACCTCTCTTGAAATAAAAAAAAAATGAGAAACTAAATGGCCAACTTTTCTTTTCTAGCAATGGATTTTAAAGATCGATACTCTGTGTCGCCATTAAACTTGTAAAATTATTTTGCATCAAATCTCCTTTACTGTGTGAAAACTGGCATATAACGCGTAAAAAATGAACTTTGAGATTGAAAATATAGGAGGCCACTGCTAATTTGTAAACGACCCCTATATAGTCAATTGCTGCTCTGATGTTAAAAAACACGACGGCAAAAGAGTCCCCACGGCGCAAATGACCAATTTGCTTATCAGATGGGGATGGAAATGCTTTACTTTCTCTTCATGCTTTAACTCGGCTGGTCTGATATTTTTGTAGCTGAACTGGATTCTCAAAGGACTGTGGCTCTAGAGGGAGAAATTTAAAGAGCAATACTGCAACTGAACGAAATAGTTTTCCGCGCACTTCTACAACATCAATACTGGAAATTAGTTCATCTTCAGGGCTATGGGCTCCATTAACCCTATGACTGCCAAGACGGCCCATCCGGCTCTCCATGCAAACTGCCAGACGAACGGCCCAGCGGCCGAAATGTCGTATGTTTTTATTTCCTTCCCCTTCCTGAAGTGGGTTGCTAAACGGTGGGGAGCAATCTTATCTTTCTAACAATGGTCGTTTCCCCTTCCACTGTCACCCTTGATTGATGTATCCAGTAAGTGTTTGAGGGCAGATGCTCAATTTACTTTAAGCTCTCTGCTTACTTACTGTTAAAAATTCTTGCTAAAATGCCTCGTTATCGGAAAGTTTTAACTCAGGAAGAAATTAATAAGGTATTGTTTGAAGATACTGATGAATCCAATTTAGATTTAAGCGATGAAGATGGTGAATTAGACATGTCGAATACTTTTCAAGCTTCAGATTCTTTTACTTTGTTAGAAAGTGATTCTGACAGCGAAGATGTTGAAGATTGCAAATATGAAAGACAGAAAATAAACTTGACCTTAGTCTGTCTGTAATTTTTCTATAAGTACGGATTGCTTTCTCGCGTTTTTTAAAAATGCTGAAGTTCCCCATTATACATAGTGTAACACTGGGTATGGGACTTTTCCAGTTCCGATGGTCTGTAAATATGATACAAAAAATACAGTTTTTATTTTAAAAGTTAATAGAAAAAAGACCATGTGTGGGAAATTAAATCTTCTTCCATTATGCTAAAGATCATATGTTTCATAAATAGTTCTTTTAATGAAATTCAGAGAGGAAATTTTATTTTTAAATGTATATTAATATAAAAAAATATCGGAAGAAAGACAAAAGATAAAATGTGCTGATTTTCAAAAATTGTGTTTTGTAACAATAATAAAGTATATTTCAAAGCTCAATATTTCTTCTAGCAATACTTGAAACAGTCTTATTTATAAATACAGTGAACTAAATACTTGTACTTTAAAAAATCTTACAGATCATTTGAAAATTAGCAGATATTATATCTTCAGTGTACTCACAGTCAGAAAGCGCAATTAAAAAAATTAATTAAAAGTTCCCTTTAATTAAAAAAAAATCAGGGTTTGATTGTTGCATTCACTAAAATTCGACTTTTTCTTTTCTTTGCAGCATTTACATTTTGTGTTTAACAACAATTGTGAGTTTGTAAAAGCCATTAGGAAGGTAAAGGAAAGGTTATGACATCGTCACTTTTAGCAGTTTACTTAAATATTTATAAAGAGTAAATGTCACCTAATAAGAGAATATCATGTTCAAGTAAATATCGCTGTCCTGGGTCGCCTCTTTTTCAGTTTTTTCGTTTTAAATTCTGAAAATTTTAACAAATTTTGATTTCTTTAACTCTAAAAACAACTTTACTTTTCATGCACTTACCTTTATCTTAATAAGTTTTCAACTTTGACCTTTTTTCTCTTTTAGAGAGTAATAAATAAATCTGAGGAATTCCTCTAGAAATAAATTTCTTTTTTCTTTATAATTAAATAAATCAAAATTTTTCTTAAGTTTTAAAAAATATAATATATCACGCGATTACAATGAGTTATCCAGATGAGTTAACTCTTGAAATAAAAAAAAAATGAGAAATCTTAAATGGCCAAATTTTTCTTTTCAGCAATGATTTTAAAATGATACTTGCATGCTCATTAAACTTTAAAATTATGCTTTCGCATCAAATTTCTCTTTTACTGTGAAAATCATATACAGCAGTAAAAAATGAAACTTCTAGAGTTGAAAATATAGAGTGTCATCACAATTTGTAAACGACCCCCTATATAGTCAACAAGGTTTTGGATGTTAAAAACACGACGGCAAAAGAACCCCCACGGCGCAAATGACCACTTGCTTATCAGATGGGGGATGGAAATGTTTACTTTCTTTCATGCTTTTAACTCGGCCGGTCTGGTTTTTAAAGGAACTGGATTTCAAAGGACTGTGGGTTTCAGAGGGATAAATTTAAAGTATCAACTCGTTCGTTGTACATTCTCGTTTATTGCTGTTCTTGGTATTTCACTATGGTTATTAATTTCAAAGTTTATTTTCAAAACACGTTAACAATGAAATCATAATATAATCATTAACCTGACGAAAACGTAATTTCCAATAATTATTTATACGCTAATTCATTTAAATTTAACAAACAAATAACACTCTAACATCATCGATAGAAACTTCTCTAAGCTCAAAATTAAAAAAATATAAAATTAAATCCAAATTTCATATTCAAAAACAACCGGAAACATTAAAATTCTTTTATAAAACTGTTGGTGAGAAATTCCGACCATCAGGGAAAACAATCAAAAATGCGTGTATAGATATATTTTGATGTCATTTGATACTATTTTCATTCAAACACCAGAAACGCATATTCACTAAAAACAACGAACTACAAAATATAATGCGCCTTATTAATATTATAAATTTGTGATGTAGCAGTTTATCAAGCTATTAACACTTAAATGCCGGATTTTTTGAAAAACGATTTTAAATGTTTTTCACTTTCATTTCTTATATAAAGCATGTGAAAAATAATTTTAAAAAAACCTTATTTTGTTCTAAGTTTAGTGTACGGTTGAAAATCAGTTTCTTACCCGTTGGCAACACAGGACTTCAGTTGAGAAAAGAATGTACTTGATAAAATTCTATAATATTAAATATAGACGAATTTTAAGAACTAAGTATAAGAAGAAGGAATGTCTTTCAATATTATAGAAAAAAATGTGGTGTTCTCATGATTACATACAACGCAAATAAGATGCAGCTTCAAGTGAAAATCATCAATTTATTTTTATTTTCTCATTAGCACTCAAGTTGCCATCTATATGTTGCATCTATCAGTATGTATCATATCGGCAACAACAGGAATTGAAGCTTCAGTCTTAATGTCAGTATTTTAGAGACAAAATTGAGTATATTGCTTAAAAGGGCTTTAAGGTTAAATCTTCTCGCCTGAATGTGTTCGAGTCCAGATTGGATCAAGTTCGCCAAGCGTTCTAACATTGGAGTGACATGAATATTAGAACGAGTGAGATACTGGCTGAGGCAAGATTTCAGGATAAACCATCGGCCAAAATTATCAAGTCAATCTTTAACGCCACTAGACAGCTTAACAAACTCATAGTCACCTGGCAAATAAAACACAATAATCACATTTCAAAAGTATTTGAGTAATATTTGTACTCTTTATAGCCTATGCAATGATTTCAGTTTACTGTCACACTATAGCAATAGAAACAAGACTTATGGGTATAGATATTCCCTTTTGCTCCGTGAGATTCGTGTGCCATTCGTGTTTAAAGCCACTAGACAGCTTAACAAAATTGTAGTCATCTGGCAAATAAAACACAATAATCACATTTCAAAAGTAATTGAGTGATATTTGTATTCTTTATAGCCTATGCAAATGATTTCAATTTACTGTCACACTATAGCAACAGAAACAAGACTTATGGGTATAGATATTCCCTTTTGCTCCCTGAGATTCGTGTCCCATTTCCATTGTTGAATCACTTTATTTCAATTCTATCAAAACAGCAATGCTTTTCTAAACATGCACAGAAAGCCCCATGAATACGCAAGAGGAAACGAGAAAAAGCTCTTAGTCTGAAAAGTTTTGGGTATTGGAGTGGTGCTCGTATGGTCGACTGGAACTCAATACAAGAAAGGAAAAATTTCAGTTATTGATATTCTGACAAAAGGGGTTTGGGGAAATTTTTTAAACTTAAGAGCGTATTTTTTCTTTTTAAATCAAGCTGGGAAAAATGTATTAATACTGGTGACACATTGCAAGCTTCAAGAATGCAATAAAGAAAAGGCTACAAATGTTGACATCAAAGAATTTCGTACTAGTGACATTCTTGTACGTTAAAAATGTTCATACAACTACTTATTGATACATAATACTCGTGGTACCTTTTCTACATTTTCAAAATTCTGCAGCACATAATTTTAATATTTTGCGATAGTTTGCACTAGATTGTTTTTCGTTTTCTCATTTCTATTCAATATTTGTAATATAAGGTATCTAAACATTTATTTGCTAAATTTAATGGAATCAGAACATTGGTATGCTGATTCGTGAAATTTAAATATGGCATAAAATAAAATCAAATATTCATTGAAAATTATAAGTTTAAATTTCAAAAATTCCACTTATTTTGTATTACACGAGATTTATTTTGGATTGTTTGCAGAAGATGCAGATGATTGTGCGGTATAGATAATAACATTATACAGGGTGGCAATTATTGAGCTATATGAAATAGAAAATAAAATTTCCAAAAACTACTGAGTTCAAAAATTTTATTCGAATTTTAAAGTAACTACAGATATTCGGATTTAGTTTATGACATGTTCGATATGCTTGCCATCAATGGCTATGACGTGGCGCAGACGAAGAGCAAAATTCTGCAGAAAACGCTCAAGTGTCGAGACATCGACACTACCAGTTCTCTTGAACTTTTCAATCACATTTTTGATTGTTATAACACTTGGACCTGTTGTATTCAGCTTGCACTCGGTCGAAGATTTCTTTCAGTCGCAATCTGGCTATTATTGCTCGAATAGTAGGCCTTGAAGATCGATATACGCTCAGAAACGCTGTATTTCGACATTTTCAACGAAAAATGGACAATAACAATAAGAGTGCGCATGCTCAAAAAAAAACTCCGAACTTGCACTGCATTCAACCGCCAAGTTTTAACTGAATCTCGCCAACGGTTCAAAAGTTATCAAGGTTTTTTTCTCCATATAGCTCAATAATTGTCACCATGTATATTATTCATTTGTTGTTGTTGGGAAATTCTGCATTTTAAGCTAAGAAGCTTGCATCTTTTCTAAATTGTCTCTCGTACCTTTATTCTAAGACTTGAAGCATTCTTTCTTTAAATTTAATCACTTCACTTGACATCCATTTTTAGCAGCTATTTAATCGGAATCGTATGACGTTGTCTATCCGATTCCCGCAGCTGATATGTAAATGATTATTAGAGTATATATACTTGTCTCTACTATGTCATTTTAGAAGAGAAGGGAGAAGGAGAGACTTCAGCTGTAAGCTGTTGCTTTACTATAAGATGTGATATGTAAATATGTTCTTAAATGTGGTCGTCTAATAAATGTCTATTTTAAATCATACGATTCGTCATTTCTAAAAATGCTCCATCTCATAGAAATTCCACTGCATGCAATAAGCCAGGACGCTTTTAGCTTATCCAGCAGCTCTTCATTATTAGTATTACTCAAGCTGCCTGTCTCTACTTTACGAGACTAACAAGTGATATTGGCAAACTCGCTTCCTGTGCATAACAGTTGTATTTGCTGGAAATGTTATACAAACATTTAATTAAAATTTTGGCACACACTGGATAATTTTTAGAGCCGAACATAAAAAATCAAAGCAAGGAGTTTTTGAGGAACAAATAATTTGGAATAAGTTAGCGTTGCCAGCAAATATTTTCCTGTTTGAAACTATATTGAAGCATGCCAAATCTTATTTTAAACAGAAACGACTGGCCAATCCATTAATCCAAGACAAAATCATGTTTTATTAAACTTATCTAACGTTAAAACATTTTTCTCGTGCCCTTAAAAAAAACCTTCTTATTAATTAGCTTATCTTTTTATCATAATGCATAGATCACATAGAATCATGTACAGCCAAAGTAAATTACAGCACAGGGTGGTGTATAAATATAAAGAAGTCTATTTGCTTAAAATCTCTAAAATATTATTTTACAGTCGTCATAATGACATTATTAGTAAGTCGATAAGAAAAATATCTCATAAGAAAGAAGATTTTATATACAGTAAAGCAATTTCATTTTCAACGTGGAAAATGAATGAAACTGGAAAATTCTTCATTGTGTGTATAATTTTTATTTTCAAAATAAATGAATAAAGATGAAAGCTAATACAGTTAATTTTAAACCTAATTTTTTCTTTCATTATTTCTAAGAATGAATAATGAAATTCTTGTTCGTGGTGAAATAAACTTTGAGTTTACTGATATGTACTTGGGAACTTCATAATGTTTTCTCATGCTGAATATCGCTTACTTTGAATGAAGTTGGAACTTTTAAAATCGTATGCGTCGTTCAGAATCCAATGCAGTTAATTACAGAAAAAATATTGAATTGAGAAAATTAATGCTTTAATGCATTAATTTTTTTAAATTATTGTTTTATTAATGTGATAAGAAAATTCGTATAAAGTCATATAGGAAGCAACGAGTAAATGCTTTAATCACTAAAAAGAATACTTTTAATTTCATTAAAATTTACGAAAATCAGAAAATATCATAAAATGGACTTAACAAGACTGACTTCTCATTTCAATGGCTGGTATTTGTGCGACCGTCTCGAATTTTTTGTAAAAAGAATAATCAAAATCTAATCTCCCTTTACACTGGTTTATCATATGTTGAGTATAACGTTGGAATGTCTCGAATTTCACATGTTTGATCTTGGACTCCTGGGAAAACATTAAAAAGATTCATATTAATATTGATAAAATTGGACAACTTTATACAGTAAACAAATGATGTATTAGGAATTTAAGATTAAAATTTGGGATTGTCTTGTGTTCATGATAATTAATTTTATGTAGAAAATGCGCAACTCTCAAATATTCGTAAACATTTCTAAAACACGAAAATCAGCATGTAAATATTTTGTGCCTATAGTTTACTTTCAGTGGACGAAACATATTCAAAATATATTTTTCTCAAAATATTTTAAATATTATAATATACATCTATTCAACCTCGCCCATTTTAATACGTTCATTCCCTTAAAATTTAATATTTGTATTTCTGTCGTATTTCATTTACTTTCGAGAATTTACGTCGGTTGATAACAGATCAAAATAAGCAGATCGCCTCCTGCAGGATAATCTCGTTTAATTCGAAATACTTACAAATTTCTCCTCAAAAATTCACAATTTATCAAAAGCAATAAGTCAGAAAAGCAAATGGAAGATAGTTCTTTCTTACTAGGGATGAAAATTACAAATTTTAAAATGCTGAAGTTCTACCCTGCAGTATTCGTAGGTAGAATTTCTTTAGATATAAATTCTTTCCCATATCAAGAAAACGTCGAAGTAGCATCATATTAAGAAAAAAAGTATCCCCTCTCTAAATTTCTTATTCCTAATGAAATTGTGATTCACTGATATCTATACCTCGGAGGCAAATAGTAACTGAGTTCTGCTTTCGGTGGAGAACAGATATCTTTTTCATAATAAAGACGTGCGCCCTCCTATCCGTAATTTA
Organism: Araneus ventricosus; assembly: GCA_013235015.1. NCBI lineage: Eukaryota > Metazoa > Arthropoda > Arachnida > Araneae > Araneidae > Araneus > Araneus ventricosus. The sequence continues at coordinate 142,066 of BGPR01000870.1, forward strand.
TGGATTTAGCGTAACCTGTCAGAATTCATCATGGCAAAAGACTGACTTCGTCATGGATTTCCATTTGGCTTGAAGCTCAGAGCAATAGTGGTCCAATGAAGACTGTGTGGGGGAAAAGGAAGACTGAATATGATGAAGTGCTTTATTTAGTTTGACGTATATGTGTGGCTGGGAATAAATAAGTGTCAGATTTGTTGTGTATCTAAGAGATGTTCGTCTTACAGAGATGTGTACCTTCAATACTGACCTAAAGTTTCTCAGCAGAAAGGGAGAATTTTGGCCTGATTTTAAAGTGAGAGGTTTTATGTGGAGATGACGGATTTCTTTTCGAGTGCCAAGAGAATAATTATCGACGAATACATTGAAAGAAACTTTGCATATCATAAAACACATATGGTCACTTCTTATCAACGTTCTACCAGAAGAGAGTGGGGTAGTAATAATCTAATATTGAAGATACACGACTTGAGTTTGGATGGAAGTTTCTATAAGACTGAGGCTAACATGCTGTTGATAAGAAATAATAAACCAATCATTTGTTGTTAAAATTTTTAATTTTTATTTGTCCAGTTCTCCGCAATTGGAGCATCCGTCATTCCATGTAAAATTCGTTAAGGAGTATGTTGTGTAGGTGTGACAAACAGTTCAGAGTAGCGAGTTCTATCCCAAATAGCTTTGCTTAGTTTTAAAACAATGTATGATCTAATTAATTGAGCTCGTATTCATCTTATAAGTCATTCTTTCTCAGCAGAAAGCAGATAAAATCCTTTACTTTTGATATACTCACTCAGGGGTTATGCTTACAATAATATAGGATTTGGCAATAACATTTGGTGTGATATATCAGTCCCTTAAAACAAGATATGAGTGCGCTTCAGATTTCTAATAAAGAAAGCTTATGAATGTTAATATAATGTAAATTTGGGAAGTTTTTCAATGTTTTCCTTTTGGAATTTTGTTACATTTATAGTGAAGCACGAAATGAACTAATTGAAAAATAACAGATTAAGGATTGTACTTTTTCATAGGAATAAAGGAGGTACATTGTAGAAAAGGACAATCATATACAAAAATAAAAACTTGTTAATGAATTTCAAAATCAACATAGGAGAAGAAACATTGAAGATAGACCTGAGGATTTGCCACCCAGAGATGAAAGAAACTATTTTGAAATTAGCATCAGCTGGAACATTCCAGAGTAAATAAATTATACGAAGGACTGATTTAAGATTTAACGAGAAAACCATATGCAGTACGAATACTGGAACTGGAAATTTCCAATAGAAAGCAAAAATGTGTTTATCTATATAACTACCACAAAAAAGCAGAACAACTCTGCAAAGCAAGTTACGACTTTTCATGTCTGATGACTGCATTTCAATCTCTATGATCAAATGCAATGTGAATATGGATGATCCTAATGGTTAGAAGTACTACTGGTGTGATTTGAGATGAGGAGAATTTATATTCAAAATTCCAATTATGTGGTATAATCGTTATGAAGTTGAAATGTCTTTTGCTTAAAGGTGTGGGATCTTTTGCTTTTATTTCTGGAAGGTTCACAGGAATTATTACTGGCCCCCATTTGCCTGCTGCAGCTCGTTTGACCAGAGGGAAGACAAACATACAATAAAGGATTCCAATCCATTAATAATAAATATTTTCAATAATAAAACAGTAGCCTGTCAAATCCTATTGAGAGCTTTTGGAGTGATATCTCGGTTTTTAATGTAGGACTACGTTTCTCCCATTGCGGTATCAGGAAGGAATTTTATTCACCCGCCAGGACGCCACAAAAACATTGTATGGGAGATCCTCTCTATATAGGTAACTACATATGTTAAAAACAAAACTAATGTATTATTTTAGAGATAAAGGGTAACAACAGAAATTACAAAAAAAAATTGAAAATTAGAATTGTATTTCAGCGACTACTGAGTCGCAAAGTTGGGCAAAAATACGCATGAATTGGTGTCGCGATCCTCTATATCTCGGTAACTACATATGTTAAAAACATAACTAATGTCTTATTTTAGAGATAAAGGGTAACAACAGAGAAGTTACAAAAAATATTAAATTATGCATGTTACTTTTCATATCATCGACCGATCCTACACAGAGTTGTAACATATCCACGCACGATTGAAGAATTCAAAACAGAAGAATTGATATTGTAATACATTTTATTAAGAAATAAAACAATTTTCATCTCAACCTTAGTTTGATTTTATTTCCCCAATTTTCAATACATTAGCATTTCAGAGAAACAAAGGAGAATTGTGAGTAACTTCGAGGAACAAAGCAGAATCACGAGTAACTTCGAGGAACAAGACTATCGAGGGTAACTTCGAGAAACAAAAGAGTATCGAGAGTAACAAAGAGAATCCGAGAAGCTCCGAGAAACAGAAGATAATCGCGAGTAACAAAGAGAATAGGAGAAGCTCCGAGAAACAGAAGAGAATCACGAGTAACAAAGAGAAACCGAGATACTTCGAGTAACAATATAGTTACGCGAGTAAAGTAGCCATACGCCTTTAAAATTCGCGGCTGTTTGAAAAAGACAGCCTCCCGTCATTTTTTTTCCATTAGTGTATCAAATAGGAGGTGTTCTTACTCGGATGCAGAACAGATATCTACGATTGAAGATGAATCACACAAAATCAGATATGCACTGTGTGAAAATCCATGAATGCGGCGATATTTAGACCATAGAAAACAATGATCTTCAGAATATAACATATTTATTTCTGTGTCACAATATTGCCTTTATTTTGATGGCATTCGATTTTAAGCATGCCAAAACTGCTATGTTTGAATAGTTGATTCAATATCACGTAATTGTTTCGTTATTAAAATTCCTGTTTAATGATAAACATTTTCAAATATAATTTATATCGTCTGACATTAAATTTATTGATGGTCTTTATATGTTTTGCTATTAAAGTTTTCACACGCAATGCATTCATTTCAAAATCATTAAGATATCTTCACTTTTGAAGTATATAAAAGGAAAATAGAAAATTAGTATTAATTATATGATGATAAAATTTAAGTTTTAAACTGATAGATACGAAAAAATATGTTTTTGGCAAAAAATATGCATTTGGAAACTAATGATTTTCAGCATTGTATCGAAATGTAGACTAAGAAACATGAAATTCCTCATGCTTTTTTTCTGGTTCTTTCTTTTCTGGAAAATTCATAATGAAATAATATGAAATTTATAAACAAGAAAGAAATAAAAATTTTGCACGAAATCCTGGTTATTAAATTTGAATTGATTCGAAAATGCATTATTCGTTTGAAATCTCAAAACAAACACCCACATTTTTTAGGGAAGTTTATAAATTACGGAAAGCACGAATGCTTTTGATGTATTAAATATTTAAACTGTTTCTCATGCTGCCATATTTTCAAATTTAATACAATTTTCTTATTGCCGTTTACATTAAATTTATTTTACAGTAGTTTACATTCTGAAAGCATTTTCAGTTCCTTATTTTTATTTCAAAGCGAATTTGTATTTTATTTTCTTGACAGATTAAACGTAAACACGAAATAGAATGTAATTTAATATCTTAAAAGTAAAATTTTGAATGTCATTTTTCGAGATGTAAATAAAAGTTGGATGTTAAATTTTGCCTGGAAAGTTATGTGTTTCGTCTCATATCCAGCCCAATTGCATTTGCAAGTAGTGCCATAAACAAACAGAAATAGAGCATTTTTTATTCTAAATTTTCAAATAAAATGTAATAAAACTTTAAAAATGTCCATATGAAATGAAATTCGATATATATTCTATATTTATGTCGTATTTAAATTTTAGTTCCATTCTTTATAAACGAACTATACTTGATTTGGTGATCTTCCGTGTAATATACAAATCATGATATTATAATATGAAATTTAAAAAAAATTAATTTTTAAGAGAAAGGTGAAAATAAACTTTTCCGCTACTTTGGCAGACGTTATAATTTATTTATTTATTTATTGAACAAATTTTGAAGGCAAAATTTTTCATCATTCGTTAGACAATTTTTAGGCAATATGTATTAAAGTCTCCTTCATACTCAAAATTTTATTAGAACAGAGTAATTTATGGAATTAGATAAATAGTAATTTTACATGTCCATATCAATTTGGTCTTTTTATTACCATTAATGGATACAGAGAAACCGATACTGATTTTGTATAAGTTGTGGAAACTTATTTTCTTTTTGAAACAAACATTTCTTGCAAAACAATAAAAAATTTAGCAGGATCTTTGCAAAATACATAATTTTAATTATCTTGTGTGATTTTCAAGTCCTCGTTTCATTTTTCTACAAAGTACATTTTCCCCATCTTTAAAGAGATTGTTTTCTAAAAGTGAAAAAAAAAATATTTATCCTGAAAGTACCATCAATTAATTATTTCCTAAATTTTTTTCTCATTTACTTCAAAAACGAAAACATTTTTTAGAGAGCTATTCTTAAAAACTTTGAACAATAACTCCTGCAAGAAATAAAATTACACGCATATGATCCGTGATATATTAATGATTAAATAGCATTGAAAT
>BGPR01000870.1:157092-198140 GCA_013235015.1 Araneus ventricosus
TTTAAATTTATGGTTTATTTTTGTCTCTAATAAGAAATTGTATAAGAAAGTAGATTTCTGTACCGTATATAGTGAAAAATTTTTTTGTCTCTAATACGAAATTGTATAAGAGCGTAGATTTCTGTACCGTATATAGTGTAAATTTTATTTTGTCTCTAATACGAAATTGTATAAGAGTGTAGATTTCTGTACCGTATATAGTGTAAATTTATGGTTTATTTTTGTCTCTAATACGAAATTTTATAAGAGTGTAGATTTCTGTACCATCTATAGTGTAAATTTATGGTTTATTTTTGTCTTAAATGAAATTCCCGTGTCTTGCCCAACAAAATGTTCAATGACCGGAATAGTCACGTGTACGGAGATAGGAGACGGCGTTCTGTCCTGCACCAGTAAATGATTAGAATTCCTCTTTTTCTATTTAACTAACATGCATCGACTCTAATTACTTGATCTATTTACTTCCTTTTCATGTTCAGACAGCCCAAGTTTAACTGCCAATGAGCGAAACCGGAATAGGAACTTGACAGCGATCGAGCAAACTCGCATACCTTATCACCTAATTTTCTCAAAAGAGGCGAAAGAAATTATCTATTTCTTCTTCCAAATCCCCATAGTAAAAGATTTTTGAGTTTTCCAGTTTCCAGTCCTTAATTTAAAGGACACTCATACAGCATCACTACAATCATACAGGATTTTAATTCCACATTCGCCTTTAATTCGAAATGTTTATGTATTAAAATCATTCTTTATAAAATTCAATAAACTAGAAATTCAAATACAATTGGATTCTTTCACCTCTGGGAGGAAAAATCCAAATGTTATTAAGCTGCCGTATTTGCCTATAAAGTTTCTTTGGAAACAAAATTCATTCCGAATTAAGGAAAACGGTGCAGTTGTATCTTCTTAAGTAAAAGAGGATTCCTTCTCTATAGTTTTCATTCTCTAATGCGATTGTGATTTACCGATATCTGTGCCTTTGAGGAAATTGCAGAAGCGTCTCTTCTTTTTATGGATATAATAGATATCTTCTGTAACAGCCGCGCGCACTCATATCAATAATTTATATAATTCGAGTATCTTGTTAGAATTCATCATGACTCAAGGGTGACTTCCGCCATGGATTTCCGTTTGGTGCGTAGTTCAGGCAAAAGTGGTTGAATGTCGACAGAATGGGAGGGAAAGGGATGTTTGAATATGATGAAGTGCTTTATGTAACTTGACTGATGTGTGGAGCTCGGAATAAATAAGTTACAGACTTGTTGTGTAGCTATGTGAATTTCGTCTAACGCTATATATGTGGTCACTATTGAACAAAGGATTCTCAGCAGAGACAGACAATTTTCAACCAATACAGGGTTTATATAGATATGGTGGGACTTTTTTCCGAGTGCGCAAGGCAATAGTCATTGATGAATAAATTGAAAAGCAACGATGTCTATAATAAATAGTCCAGGCAAAGAATGGTTTGAAAAAATATTAAACTTTATAGTTTTGAAAATTGGTTCACATGTTCGTGAGAGGATTCTGATGAACATACTAAAAGTCCCGGTCCTGGGGCTGAGCTCGAGGCGCCATGTTGGATTTCATTCCCCCTTTTTTAGTTTTCCCTGAATATCTCGAAAACTATCCAGTTTTCAAAATACAATTGATTTAACAAATAATTAAAGAGCGTAAAATTCCCTACAAAGACATTCTTTTATTTTTCTTCCAGCTTTAATATTTTCCCAGTTAACGGGTCTGAAAAGTTGTCGCCATCTTGGATTTCAGTCCCCTGTTTTCAGTTTCTCTTGAATATCTCGAAATATATTCAATTTTCAAATTACATATAACCAGGAAATTGAAGAACTTAAAATTTCCAACAAACTAATGCTTTTATTTTTCTTTTGGCTTTAATAGTTTCCGAGATAATCGATTTAAAAATTTGCTTCCCTCTTGAATTTTATCCACCCTTTTTTTTAGTTTCTCTTAAATATCTCAGAAAATATTAAAGCGAGAAAAAAATAAAAGCATCCTATTTGTTGCGAATTTTAGGACCATTAATTTGTTGCATTACATGTAATCTGAAAATCAAATAGTTTTCGAGGTATTCAAGAAAAACTGAGAAAAGGGGATAAAATCCAAGATTGCGGCAACTTTTGTGACCCATTATCTAAGAAACTATTAAAGCTAAAACAAAAATAAAAGAATACATTTATAAGAAATTTTACGCGTTTTAATTTATAGACTACTTGTAGTTTAAAACTTGAATAGAATTTGAGATATTCAAGAGAAACTAAAAAAGGGGAATAAAATCCAAGAGGGTGGCAACATGTGAGACCCATTATTTCGGAAACTCTTAAGACAGGAAGAAAAATAAAAGTATGTTATTTGTAGGGAATTTTACGGTCTTTAATTTGTTAAATCAGTTGTAATTTGGAAACTGAATGCCTTTCGAGATGTTCAGAAAAAACTAAAAGAATGGGGGATGAAATCCAAGATGGCACCGTAAGCTTACCCACCATGACCCGGAACTTTTAGTATGTTCATCAGAAACCCCTCACGAACAAGTGTACTAATTTTCAAAACTATTTGATTTAATGTTTTTATTTTTTTTCGACGAAGAAAAATCAAAGCATCTATTTGTAGGTAATGGTGCGCTCATTAATTTTTTCAATCACTTGTAACTTCAAAATTGAATAGTTTTCTGGATATTCATGGAAATCTAAAGAAAAGGGGAGGAAATCCAAGATGGCGGCGACATTTGAGACACATTATCTGGGAAACTCTTAAAGCTGTAATAAAAATAAAAATATGTACTTATAGGGACATTTAAGCTCTTTAATTTATTAAATCAATTGTAATTTGAAAACTTAATAGCTTTCGAGATATTCAGGAAACACTAAAAAATTCGGGATGAAATCCAAGATGGTTACGCGAGCTCAGCCCCTCACCCCAACCATAGAATTTTGGTATGTTTATCAGAAACCCCTCACGAAGACGTGTAAAAATTTTCAAAACTGTACAATTTAATGTTTTTTCCGACCCCACATTGGACCTTCGTTGATTGGACTAAAAATGCTTATTGTTTATACTGCACAATGTTCTACTGAAAGAAGTGGATAATCGCCTAATATTGATGTGACAAGACTTATTTTTGAGATACTTTTCTATTCGAGTTGTATTGCGCATGCCAGTAAACAGAAAATATTCGAACAATCAATGTTTTTTTTTATAATTTGATCTCCCAGGCCACAGTAAGTTAAACAGTCTCCCATCCATGTGGATATTTGGTGAAAAGGTTGCTGTATAGGTGTGATACACAGATCCTTCTCAAATAGTCTCTCTTAGTTTGAAAACATTTGTTGATAAAATTGATCGTGATCAATTTAGAAGTCATTCTTTCTAAACAGGAAGTAAGTAAATATTTTTATTTATCATGTCATTACTCAAAAATAATGCCTTATTATTATGTATGATTCACCAACTAAAATAGAGTTCACTATATCACTCATAAAATAAAAAAAAATCCGACAATGCTCTTCGGAAGTCTGAATAGAAAAGTTTCTGGGTTTATAATAATTTTCGCATTACAATATCTTTTAAGTTTTCCTTATTTACATCAATAATGAAGCTAGATATTAACCGCTTAACTTAACAGCCCGAAAATACTCGTGCACCGAATTATCGAAATTTTAGTGTTATAAACCAAAATTGAATCATTAATTAGCTTTATAATTTGACACAAACAATATGTAGGATCCATAAACATCTTAAGTATCCTATGCCTTCTTAGATGAATGAAAACGACAGCCCCTTTCCAAAACAGGAGGGGTCACCTTATTAGATAGCAAAGGAAATTATTAAGTTAAGTGGTTAATTAATTAAAAAGACATATTATAGATTGTGGAATGATATAAATTGGTATATTCCAATTAATTTCAGATAAAAAAGTAGTTCTGATAAGTTTTTTGAACATAAAGATTAACTTAGGAGAAACAAATACTGTTGATATGCCTAGAAATTTGTCGCCCATAGGTTAAAGGAATGTTTCAAAACTGGCATTAACTGAAACATAATAAACAGAATAAATAAAACTAAAAATGAAATTAAATTAAAACTGTAAACTAAATAAAGAAACTAAATTTAAAAAATTACAAAATACTGATTTAAATCTTAACAGGAATACAAAAGGCATTACAAATACTTAAAACGTAAATTTCAGAAGAAAGTAAAAATATGTATAACTTTATGACTACCAAAAAGAAAAAGAAAAGTCTCATGAAATTGAAAGGCAACTAATGGCTTGCGTTGTCCAAGCGTTGCATTTCATTTTTTATGAGAAAAGGAAATAATAACTTGGATGGTACTAATGCTTGAAGTTGGCAGTAGTATGATTTGAAATGAGAATGTTTTTTTCAAACATTCAATTAAATGCTAATTATAGTATGTCATTGGACATGGGTTTTTTGACTTTGCGTCTTGAATAAAGATAAGCACCATTAGTGATCATCATTTGCCTGTTACAACTCTTCTGACAGAAGAAGGACAAATGAACAAAATATTAAGTCTATCAAGGCTAGTCAGTGAAAAAAGTGATTCCTTACACTTAATAATGTGTATTTCCAACGGCAATACAGCCATTTGACAAATCCTATTCACAACCTCTGGAGTTATATCTTGCCTTTCGATTTGTTTATCAATATAAGAGGCATTTTTTTCATATTTAGAAGTATATTTCATATCTACAATTGAGGATGAAAAGTACAAACCAGTTCTAAACTGTGTGAAAATACTATTCACGAATGCTAGAATATTTGAGATATTCAAAAACAGTTATTTGGAAAACATAAAATATTTTTTTCTATCTTATTGGTATTCATTTTCATAGCTCTCAAACTTTACACAAGCCGAAACAGTTATTTTTCTATAATTAATTTATTTTCATAAAAAAGGCTCAAAGATATATTTTCTTTATTTTTTATTAACGCTTCTGTATTACGATAAACATTTAAAATATGATTTATATCTTCTGATTTTAATTTATTGATAATACATAGGCCATTCAATAATTAAATTATATTTGTTGCCTCAAGGTTCGCATTGCAGGGCAACAAGCGCAGAGCTTGCGCTGGAGAGAGATGGGATCCATCACTTCCTGCGATGGTATGATTGGCGCCAAATATTTCTTGTAGTACGTGAACAAAATTGCGCGTCCACAGGAAATCTGCTTCACCGTTGAAGTAATAGAAACAGTACGTTTTCTGCGGGGAAAAAACGTACGTGGAATAGTACATTTTGTCGCAAAAATGTCACCATGTACGGAAATTCATGGTGAAATATCGACAGTGTATGTAGCACCTGCAATGCTAAGTCCAGCCATAGTAAAATGGCGCAAGAAGTTCGTGAAGAGTAGCACACACTTACCCATGCGGAAATGGAAGGTAAGCCAATAACTTTGAGCTCCACAGATTTGCCCACCTGGTGAAGGACATACTTCTCGCAGTCTGACTATTAATGAAAGCCATTGATCAATTCTATGTGCTTGGTGAGCTGAAATTACACCAAGGAGGAGCCAATTAGCCAACAAGAATCATTTTAAGATCGCTGTCTTACGCTAGCTCCTCGACCATGTTGAGTGGTTTTTTCTATCGTCAGGACACTAAACGAGTGGTGCAAAATTCCGAAAAATATTTACAGAGACTTTATGATTATATAAAGAAACAGAGTGGTGTGTTGAATTTTATTCTAGTGCGTGTCTAATAAAGTGTGCTTAACCCACAATGTTCAAGAGTAAATTATTTTTTAATGACCCTCGTATTTCCATTTCTTTTTCTTTTTTACTGTCAAAACTTTTACTGACAGTATATTCATTTCAAAATCATTTATATATTTGCATTTTTGAAATATAAAATCAGAAAAGAAAATGGAAAATTGGTATTAATTAGAGGGTTATAAATTTTAAGTATAAAATGCAAATTGATTAATGTCATGCTGTATTTGCAGGATCTCTTAGGTTAAAGCCCATGCAGGCAATATAGGCAATGAGAGAGCAGACCAACTGGCAAAAGACGCAACACAACATGGACAACCCTATTCACATACTAAGCTTCCTAAACCGCAAATAAAAGGCCTCCTCCGAAAGAGCATGCTTGAGGATTGGCAAACCTCATGGAAGAATGGCGATACAGGCAGGAAAATCTATAACATCATGCCCGCAGTTAGTCTCCGTCCCACTCACTGGATTAGAGAGGATGTTTTGTTCTTCTCTCAACATGGACCTTTCCCTGACTACCTCAAAAGGTTTCACCTGTCTGACAGCGATTACTGCAGTTGTGGTGGAATTGGCACGGCACTTCACTATGCCACGGAGTGTATACAGTGTCTTGACATATGAAGAAGCTAGCGCCAAACTTCAAACAAGAATGGTTGAAAAGGGTCGCCAATAACCTCCTCTCGAGGCAGAAAATTCGTGGGATTATCAAATTAATTAGCGAAGACAGAGATCTTTTCTGGCCTCCCTAGCCTTCAACTTCCCAGCGAGCTGAACTAAGTGGCTCAATTACCGGACATTCCCCCTTTAAATAAAAGAAAGGTCTAACAACATCTAAAGAAAAGAAGACTATTAAGAACTAATAGTGTAAAACTGAAAATGCCTGTGCTGAACATAGTGTATATATTTCCTTCTTTTTGTTTCTCTTTTTCATAAATAAAATTCCCGTGTCTTGCCCATCAAACCGTTCAGTGGACGGTCTGGTCACGGGTACGGGGGTAAGGGACGGCGTTCTGTTCTGTTCTGTATTTGCAGGATTCCATGAAGAATCTTCAGCCTTCTTTATAAAAATAATATATTTTTTATCAAAACTTTTACAGACAATATATTCATTTCAAAATAATTTATATATTTGCATTTTTGAAGTATAAAATCAAAAAACGAAATGAAAAATTTGTGTTAATTAGAGGACTATAAATTTTAAGTATAAAATGCAAACTGATTAATGTTGCGCTGTATTTGCAGGATTCCATGAAGAATGTTGAGCCTTCTTTATAAAAATAAGATATTTATTGACAATTTCCACATCACAAACATTTTACACAAACACTCACATCACACATTTTACATTAAATTCACATCAAATTTTATCTTAACAACGTTTCTTTTTCATTTTCATTGCTAAGCAACGTTCGCTATCCAAAAATATAATTGCCACTCTATTTTTATAAACTTTAGAAAAGAAATGAAACCAAACGATTTTTTTAATGAATTTCTTTTACGACACAATCATATATTTAAATTAATTTCTTTTATGGTCAAACGATTTTTTCATGTAATTAATAATATTTTTTAAAAAATTTTAATAATTCTACAAATGTATATTTTTTATTCGTAACAAATATTACAATATGAAAGAATGTGTTTTTGACGATCAGTATGCATTCTCTAATGATTTGCAGCAACGTATCGAAATGCAGCCCGAGAAAGAACAAATATCTTGTGATTTTAGTTTCTCTTTCAAATTCTTTTTTTCCTGGATAATTCATAATGAGATAATATAAAATTTATAAAATAGATAAAAAAAATAAAAGTTTGTATGAAATCCAGGTAATAATTGAAATTATTCGAAAAGACATTTTTCTGTTAAAGTCTCAAACCAAATGGCCAGATTTTTGTTGGAGGTCTATAAATTACGAAAAGAAGAATAATTTTGATGTATTATATATTCAAACTGTTTCCATGCTTCTCGATTCAAGGGTCAGAATTTCAAATTTATTATCATTATCTTTTATCGTATACATACCATTTATTTCACAGTAATTTATATTCCGAAAGTAATTTTAGATTTCTAGTTACATTTAAAGGATCGGTTATAAAATAATTTCTTAATAGATCAAACGTAAGAATGAAATCACGAAATATGAATTTAAATTAATATCATCAGAGTAGTTTTTGAATGCTATTTTGTGACTGAAATATTATGATTATTATTAAATTTGCAAGTAGTATTTCAAAGCAACAACAGAAATGAGGCATTTTTTCCAATTTTAACCTTTCATTTTTTTCTAATTTTCAAAACAAACAAATAAGAAAGCTTTAGAAATATCCATATGATATTAAATTGGATCTATATTCTATATTTATAATTAAATTTGGTTTATTGTCTCTATAAACGAATTTTTGTGTTGTGTGTGTGTGTGTGTGGTTTTTGATTTCCCAAAAGTTGTTACTCAAATCACGCTATTGTAATACGAAGTTATGAAAAAAAAAACATTTTGAAAAGTAATATGGGAATTAAATTTTTAGTAGCATTTGCAGAGAATATTTTTACTTTTTGAATAAACTTTGTGGCAGAAACTATTCATTTCAGGTTCAGATTGTGAGCAGCCATGCAATATTTAACTGCTCTTTCGTTCTGAAACTCTGGCTGAAACAGATTATATTGCACAATTTCAAAAATAATAATTTAGCATGTTCGCATTAATTTTAATCTTTAATACATTGAATGGAAACTGAAAAATAGAAAACAATTTTATGAATGTTAAAAAATATATGTTTTCTTTTTCTAACAAAAATGCGTAAGATAACAATAAAGAAAGTTAACGGGATGTTTGTAAAATACATAATTTTAATGACCTTGCATTATTTCCAAGGCCTCGTATCATTTTTCTAGCTCATATTTTTTATCTTGAAAGAGAGTGTTTTGTAAATGAGAAAAAATATTTAGTTAGACTGAATGTACCATCAATTAATTTTTTCACACATTTTTTGCTCATTAAGTTGAAAAACAAAAGCATTTTCTAAAACAATTTTCTTAACAATTTTGAACAAAATGTCTTGTAAGAAATTAAATGATACACATATAATCCGTGATATTTTATTGAATAAGTTGCATTTCCTTCTCCTTCGTATATTTTTTAACTTACTCCTGTACGTTTAAACACTAGGAGAAAAGATATCTGGAAAAAATTGCACCCTTTATTTTGATGAAAGAGTGTTGGAATGTTTTTTTCGTCCTCGAGCAAGCTTAAATCATTTTTTTCCTTTGCAAGCAATCTGTATCCAACCGAAATATATCGAAAAAAAATTGAACTCATCATTAATTTGTAGAAAATTATCTCAGGATATTCTGCTCTGCTTCACATTATCAGTCAAATTCTGAATTTTTTTCAAAGGTGAATGAGGTGGCGTAAACAAGTAAAAGTGAAATATAACTAACTTCCGTTTCATCTCATTTCTATTCATTTTGCTTATTCTGGAATAACGAAATAAGTTGTTAAATTCGTTTTATTGCGTTTAAATACTCTTGGTAGAGGCTTGTAACATTCATTTATTCAATAGTTCCGCATTTAATACAAAAATGCCTACATGCTCTTATTTTACATTGCGCTCTGACCCCTTTACTTCGTTCTTGATTGATGATTTTGGTGGTTGTTAGAATTGTGAGGCCGTCAACACTGTCATAAAATAATAATAAAAATATTTATAACAAGCTCTTCTGGTAATTCGAACCCGGACTCCTTGATCAGTTCACATTTCTCCTGCACTCTTTTACAATATATGTCACTGGTTTCTTCTTCAGCACTAAAATTTAATTCAAAGAATTCATCAATTAGTTCGGTCAGTCTTGCCCGGGAAATAGGTTCAAAGTTCTCTTTCAATATTTTCCAAGCTTTTTTCCGTCAGTTATTCCTGCTATTAATGGCTGAAACTGACTTTCGACGCTCTGATAAATTGAGGTATAAGCTCGTACTTTTCTAAATTCATACAAACTTTTTCTTGTTCACTCGAATCATCACTACATGGTTTTGGATCACCTTCTATAAATTCCCACCTTTCTCGATCTAGAATGAACACTTTCATATCAACTTTCCATGTTGTAATAATTCGTAGCATTCAATTTTGGAAAACTAAAATATACGTTTTCAAGCGTATTCATTTTCGTACAAAATAAATTTTTACAACGGCCCCAGAACGGTTCAGTATCATTCAGCATACTTTACTTTGCAACAGTTTAAGCATCATCAGCCCATAACCTTTTGTTGGAAGCCGTTGAAATAACAGACATACGATAGATACACTTTATTTATTGAAAGTCAGAATGAGTAATAATTATAACGTTCAGTAGAATAGTTTGTTTACGGAAACATAATGTCGAATTATTATACAAAACTAATCGAGCTAACTGATTCATAACTTACTAAACATCACAGTAGACGAATAGGGAGCATCTTATTACACTTAACACATCATGCTGCATCGGCATCACAAGATAGAAAAAGCTAGAGAGAGTGTCAGAGAGATACAGTAAAACCAAGTAGACCTGCCGTGATTCGTCATAGGCAGCTGACGTAGGAATTCGGAATAATTAACTATTGCCAACAGATGCCATGTTATTTTTATATCGCTAATATAGCTATTTTTGTGGCGCACTCTTCTTTTATTGGTTAATCATTACTTCAATGTAACCTCTGCTTTTGTAAATAGTCAATTATTCTTTCCTCTTGCTTCGGTCCACGGCTGGTGAATTTACTTTAATATTAAAAACTCATTTATTGTTTCCGATCCTTATGTGCATTCTGGTGATGTGTTTGAGAGATAAATTAACGCATTGTGTTCGGGATACAAATTAGATGCAAGATCAAATAAAAAGACAAACCATAACTTTTCTTACACAAATAGGGCGATGACGTGCTTCCCTGTCTTTCATTGCATGCTGGTCAGGTGTTCGGGAGATAAAATAACACATTGTGTGCAAGGATAAAGTAACACATGTATAACATATATATACGTGTTATTTATATAAGGATAAAATAACACATTGTATGCAGGATAAAATAACACATTGTGTGCAAGCAAAAAGAGAAACCGTAACTGTGCTTACACCGATCGGTAAATATAGCGCGAGGTAAATTAACACATTGTGTTCGGGATACTAATACAAGTTTTCGTACAATTTTTTTCTCTAATTTTAATAAATTAAAAATAAAATCATAATTTACAACATTTGTTTTCACTGTTGCAATGCAATTCAAACCGTTTACATTGTTTAAAGAAATCTTGACTTCCTTGAATCTCTTTCATTGTTGAAAGATGAGGTACATTATTTGTTTATTGAGGTTTTTACATTTTGGTTTCATATTTCATTTCATCAAGATCTTTAATTAAGCAAAATCTATCCAGTTAGCGGAATGATTGCTGTTATGTTTTCATTCTTTTTCAGCATGTTTTAATCTAGATAACATGCGGTTGGCTATAAAATGTGCTGTGTCTGTTTTTGTCATTACTGTGTCATTGCTGTTGTGCTGTGCACTGAAATCAATTGCATAACTGGTAATAATAATTAATCACTTATTTTTATGAAAAAGTTCGTATTACCTCCAACCTCCTTACGAACTAATTTCCACTAACTTAGGTATTTTAACTCAACGAACTAACTATAGCGCTATTGTACTAACTATATTCTAATACTAACTATATTATACGATATCGTATATTATACTAACTATATCTAAGTATAATGCGAACGAACTATAATGCAATTTTTTGGAATACGTACTCCAACATCGGGCTCGAGGTCGTGCGAGTCACCACCAAGCGACAATGAGGGCGAATTCACCGTATGCGAGGCATAAACAAGATATTAATGTAAGTATTTCAGGGTTTTTACTCCATTATCGGGATAATCAGAGACCATTATCTGACGATAATGAGAATCCATCATCTGGCGATAATGCCGTATCCATTATCTCATGAAAATGCCAGTCAAGCTTCGGCGATAATGCCATTCTACCACTGTGCGATAGTGCTCTTACTCCATGTACCTGAACAAAAACTCACCACCACACTCTTGCCACGTGCATGGCCATAAACTATAGTGGGCTTTTGTACCATACCCCGACACCTAGCCGTGCGACCAGTTCGGCATAAGACCGGAAAGAGCGTGCGCTCTAGCCGATTTCGGTAAGGAGAATTCAGCTTTTGAAGAACTTCAAGGAAATTTCCGTCTGAATTAATCAGAAGTAAGATATTTTGCTTTTTTATAGCTGGTGAAAAAGACTCTTTCAGATTGACATTGCAAAAAATAATGGGGAAAAAAAATTCCGAATTGAAACTCGACAATGATCCACAGATTACGATTGTTGTAGTGGATTTATTTTCAAGAATGTGTTCAAACATTTTTATTTTC
The DNA here is from genome assembly GCA_013235015.1 of Araneus ventricosus. Classification (NCBI taxonomy): domain Eukaryota; kingdom Metazoa; phylum Arthropoda; class Arachnida; order Araneae; family Araneidae; genus Araneus; species Araneus ventricosus. The sequence continues at coordinate 169,257 of BGPR01000870.1, forward strand.
AATAAACAAAGAAAAGAAAATGAGATGATTAATTTTTCTATAATAGAATTGTTCCAAGATATCACTAGCGCTGGGCAGAGCTTAAAATAACCCCGCCCCTTTTGTCTGCGTCATTATTGAACGAGCCAATCGGGTGATTGTATAAGAATATTTCCTCAGCTTTCAACAATGAACGAGGAACACGCGATTAAATATTTGTTTAAACAATGAAAAGGGATTGAATTAATTTTCCACAATGAAAAGTATTGTTCTAAATTATGCCAAAAAATATTTTTAAAAATTTATTAAAATTAGAGAAAAAATTGAAAAGCAACTCGATATATATTACTAAAAAGGTAATTTTTTGTATTCTAAGTTCTGCCAATGTGAGTGAGATTTTGCATTACATCTTTCGTGTATAAGTAAAACGAGGCGCAAGACACCAATATAAAGATCACTGTGCGCGCAAGACACGAATGTAAAGATTACTGCGCGCAGACACGAATATAAAGATCGCTGCGCATCCAAAAGAAATGTTGTCACATCGCCAAACCATGTTTCTCTTGGTGACGAAGTGTTGGCGATCCAAAGTGGGGAGAAACGGCTGCGCACCCTAAACATTAGTTTAATCGATTCTTGAAATTCGCTTTGTCAGATATAACGAATAAATATATAACGAATTAGGGCTTGTTTAACCCTTTGTGATGCAAGGCATTAAAATTTTTGAAATATGATGTGAAAAACATCATGAATGGATTTAGTTTATTGTCTAGACATAGGTTGTCCCGTGTCCACTCAACCGGTTCATTTGCCGTAATGGCATCAGACACGGGGACACGGGACGGGGTTCTGTCTAGACATAGAATCGACGAAAATAAAATTAAAAAATAAAAAACTTTCTTCATTCCGAGAGGGTCTTCCCCATTTGGGGTCACCCCCTCATATGAGAACCCCTTAGATACAGGCACCCTGATACACTCAAAAAATATTGTCGAAGCTTACAGAAAATCATAAATTAAAACTCCAATAAAAATGGAGGAAAATTTTCGAGTTAATTTGCTAAAATTGTAAACGTCCAGAACTGAAAAAAATTCTTATCTCCGAGTTAGGGAATGTTCCCAAACTTTATCTCTAATAATTCCTATTAAGGAACGAAATTTTATAAGGCTGCTATATATATTCTAAAACGAGTACTCTCAGCTCTATCCTAAAACTATTATTTTCCATTTATAGTTGAATATAACGGTTAAGAAGCGAGTGAAATAAGGTGTGCCATCAGCTGGCACACTAAGGATGAATTACGCATTTTTGTACTTCCAAACACGAAGCCCGTTGAGAGTGACCACCCCTCTGAAAGACCAGTTTACCTTCGAACGGAAGATGTCCGCTTTAGAGAGGTTTCACTTTAGAGGAATGTTTTTCTCCAGTGGCTGCGATTGGAGCAAAAGTGGGAGGGGGGATTCTTAAACATTTAAAAGTTGTCAGAAATATAGGGCTTATAATACAAATTTAAAAATTTAATTCAGGGCCATATTTTTCATATGGTATGGCCTAGGGGATAGCTTTCAGGGGGCGTATGTACAGGAGAAATAGCAACCGAATATTTACACATTTTTCTGAGTTATTTTCAAAAAGGCCATATAAAATAAAGTTTCTTAAATTTACATCCGTCTCATTAAATATATCGAGCGATGTATTTTTTTCCTTCTGTGGACCTTATCGTCTCTTGCCCTTGCCCTTATTTGCATTGAAAGAGATTTAATAAGATCTGTCCACTTCAATAACCCTTTAAACCCATTCACGGATAAAAGGGGAATGGAAGAAGTTCGTATTTCAGACGATTTCAAGAAATGGAGTATTTTTGTAAGTGCTATTATTTTGTTATTAGAAAATCACCCGTCATGGTTTGACGGGTGCATGCATTCGAAAGATATCCCTTCAAATTTGACGTGTTTAAATAGATATATATGCGAGAGAGATGTTTAACATTCATTGAAAACAAATAAAATAAACATATGTTTTATGACAGGAAATATTTTTTTATTTACATATTATTTAAATATTTCTTTATTCAAAAAACCTCTTGGTAAACTACATTCCGTGTGAAGTATTTTTCGTTGTTTAATAATTTTCCTTGTGCATCAGATGTCTTTGTGTAAATTTTAACGTGATTGGGAATCCTAGACCTTGAAAGTGCAACATAGAGCTGACCATGTGAGAAGTCAGGCTCATCGAGGTAAATTCCAACATGATCGAAAGTTTGCCCCTGCGATTTGTTGATAGTCATCGTGTAAGCTGGAATTAACGGGAACTGGCGGCGGTTGAGAACGAATGGTAGATTCACGTCACTGGTGGCTAATTTAATTCTGGGCAAGACATCTGGGACATCGCCGCCATTGCATTCAGATTCAATTTGGCGTCGAAACTATATCACGCGCATGATATACACTACTTTCTATTAAAAAACGGAAATTAATTTGAAAGATAGGATTAATATAATTTTAAAATTTCTCGGGAACTATTGATCATAGCGAGATAAATTTTATATCAATCGACAGAAAATTTTATTTCACCATTTTAGAGCTATTAAATTTTAAATTAGAACGGCAATTACTCTTTTAAATTTAAAATTACTGAAATTTAGGTTCTTTAACAATGAAATAATGCTGTTTCACGTCTACGAGTGCTATGGCGCGAGTTTTATTGTTGGTGACGTCAGAGCGTTACCGGAAGATCTGGGCTATTATATTAGTAATAATGTGTTATTTTTATTCAGTAAACTTTACGATCAAGTAAAATTTTTTATAATAATGTGTTATTTTTATTCAGTAAACTTTACGATCAAGTAAAAGTTTTTATGTTAAGTGCACAAATGTAAAAATGTCTAAATTGATATTCATAAAATTGGCATTTCTCACAATGTTAAGGACATAATAGAGTTGTTGGAAAAAAGCATTGCTACTCGACGTTCAGATCAAGTACGTATCATAATTCGAAAATAATCCATCAGATTAAAAGTCCTTATCAGTTTTAGTATTGTTATGTTCCAAAACATAGAAGTCGTGGACTGCAAACAATCCAAAGCGAATCGTCGGCTTGATAATACAGAGCCGGTTTTTCTGAAACATTTTTTTTATTTTTTTCTTATCTTCAAGAAGCAATTTAAGCATTAGCAAATGGACAAACATTTTAAAAAGATAAGTTACAAAAACTAAGGTATAAAAGGCGCTTTATGATGCTCTTGAATACTGAATACTACTTATACTGAACCATATGTTTTATATGCCGTTTATACTTTATGATCAAGAAATAAAAGTTTTCTAATGTATGATCTTGTGATGTCGTTAGACCTAGTGTAGCGTGAATCAACAGCTAGACTATCACTCTAATAATTTTTATTTTCAAGTTACTCGAAGTATCTTCTTTATTATGGATTACACAATAAGCAATAAGTTACATACAGAATATTATAGACGTGGTAAAATTACAGGATGGTGTTGAGACAACCTCTGCAGGTAGAAATGACAGTCACTCAAAGCAACGGCTCTATATAAAATGTATCTACATTTCAACAAGTCCTCATATGCATCCTCTCATCTCGAATAAAAACTCGAACAGTTCAGATACCAGAGTTTTGCATTCCTGAAAAAGTTAAACATAAGCCTACGGCTTCTTAACGAGGCTTCTTTCAGCTACACACCTGGCCGCACGGGATCTAGTTACTTCTAAAACCGATCCGATGATCCAGCCCTCGAATAACGAAGCTACGATCGGAATCCGATCTAAGGTGATCGCCGATCGAAAACAAATTAACTTTTTTTTCTATTCTTCCCCGCCGCCGCTTAAATCCTCCTTTTCCCAGGAACAAGGTCCGCCCAACTCGTGAGGGTTGGTTACGAATTTGATGACATCCACCAATGAGGTCTTCCTTCCACCAAGCGATTGATTTATGTCCAGTGACAATCTTGGCTATTAGCGGTCTGGTCTATGGATAGTCTCGTCTCATTTCAACTGAGAACCGACATCCATCAGTCCTTCTTAATTGGGAGTTCCGAAAAGGTTTTTTATGCCAAGTGTCACTAGATATGGAGTGAAAAAAAGCTCTTTGTGCGAATACTCCTTTGTTGCTTTCCGACAGTCCAGGTGGCTACTTTGGCGAGGCCGATTTTAACAGCTGTTCTGGAATCTTCACAATCTCTATTAGTTTTCTGAAAAGTTGTAAGGTGAATACTTTTCGCTATATTTAGTTTTTATGATGGCATTTTAATGCTCAATGGCTAATGATTTTATTCTTTAAATAAATGGTATTGGCGTTCTTGTTCTGATTTGTTTTAAAATTATATTTAATCCTTGCTTTGTCTTTCTCTTCTCTTGGGATCTTTTGGGTTACAAGAGGCTTCCTTTGACGAAAGTCAAGCTTCTTACAGAAAAAGTTCCCATTTTTTTGAACCCATGTCCAGCAGGTAACCCTTGATAACGTCTGCTTGGATGGATTCTTTTATTCTTGTTCTACAGTTTTTCAAATTAAATTTCTTTGTTTTTCTGCTCATATAAAATGTTTTGTTTGCCTTTGTTTCTCGTTTGCAGCAGCATCTTACGCGCTAATGAAACATTGTAATTTAGTTTGTTGGCTTTTTAATTTCAAATTTTTATTTTATTTCACACTTTATATATTCTCTGATACACGATATTTCAGAAGTATAGCATGATAAATCATGAAAGTCTAAAGTAACACTTGAAGATATCTGAGAAGAGGAACTGCTTACGAATTAAAACAAAAACGCATTTTCTTTTTTTGACAAAAAACAACATGTGTTCATAAAAAGTTTACAGTTGATCAGTTTATTTATATTTTAAGCCGTACGACATCATAGAAACAATTTTATAAAATCAAAGAAAAAATTATCAGACAAAATATTGAAACATTTTTAGGACTGCAAATACGTTTAAGCTTCTACGAATATAAAATTTAATTTCAAAACGTTCAAACAGGAATTCTTTTAAATAATCAGACTTTATTTAAATTCATGATAACTTTTAATATCAATTCCAGACACTTATAAAAATTCCGTTATTAAATACTTTTAAATGTGGTTTAAAATATAAGAAAGGTTATTTCGTTATGAGAGAAAAATATTTTCTTTTTCACATCATTGCAACACCAGATTTTTAAAAGATGTCTTCAAATTTTCATAAATTCAGAAAAATTATATTTTCAACTGTATTGATATCTAAAAATTTTACTTCCTTGCATTTTCTTTTAAAAACAAACTTTATAGGATAAAATTCCATTAAATCTTGTCTCTCACAAGCCTCTAAAAGAAAGGTATTGAACACAATGAAATGTTTCAACTATTGCTATAAACACTGCTTGTTTAATAAATCAGTGAAAGGTATCTGCAGACAGTAGTCTGAGAAATCAAAATTTGATGTTATTGATAATAGCTCTAGTTTTTTATTGAACAACATCTGTTTATAGAGAATTCTTCGAAGTCAAAATGTCATTGATAGCCATGATTATATATTTTTTCCTTAATATTTATTCTCACCATTAGAAGTCAAATAAATCGAAACTATGGATTTGGGTGAAGATTAAATTTTACTATTATTTAGGAGCTCTAATTGCAGTATGTTTACGTTTCTTGAAGGAAAGATTTGTCGTGATAAATCCAGATAAACCAAGACTTCCAACAACTATCTGCACTATTAACAGTCATTATCGTTCTATTTGTTACTAATTTTTCTTACCTATAGTAATTAAGAAATCGGAACTAAGTCATTTGGTGTGAAATTAAATTCTATTATTGCTTAGGAAGTTCTTATTGTAACGTGTCAAAATTACTGTCTACTTTTACGTTTCTTGATACATAGGTTTTTCGAGTAAAATTTGGATAAATAAAATGTATTAAACATAACATTAACTTTAAACAAATATTTACCCTACTAACAGTCATGGAATATACATTTGATTTTAAATTTTACTTGTATTTTTGGTGTATTCATTTGTTTCAAACGTTTAACTGAAATAATGTTTTAAAAGACCATAAACGAATATAATAATCGAAATGTATCTAAAAACATATTTTTAATGTTTTGACAAATATATTCTCCTTTTTGCAGTACCTTAGAATTCTTAGGCATATCTTCAATTCTTATGAACGTATAAAATAAATAAGCGGCTGAATGCTCATTTTTTGCTGACTTTTTTAAACGAGGCCAGCTGAAACCCGAATTCTATACTTAATACTCAATGGCCATCTAGTCACTATCTGTGCCATAAACCACTTTTGCAACGTTTGCTAACTAAACGTAAGTTTATAACTTTTCAGATAAGAAGTATAGCTTCAAGAAGCTTGCCAGCACTGCAGTAAAATCCATTTCGTTTTATTAGTTTCTTAATCTTAGAGCTTCTTAAACTTTTATGAAGGATCCTTCATGAATAAATATAAGGACGCGAATATTTTTTTTCATTAGGGAAGATATGAGTTAGTTACTTTTAACGAACGATAGTTAAAAGAATAAAATAATAATGAAATGACTTCTTTACTTATAAATATGGCATCGTGCTGAGAACACCATGATACTCTTAAAGTTTTTTATTACGATAAAAAGTTAAGTGTTATAATAAGAAACAATCTCTATCAATCTTGTTTTAATATATTTAATAGCTTTCATTTACAAGAATACATTCTTAAAAATATTGAATGTTTTGCAGTGACTGCCGAAAGTGATTTAATACCTTTTCATTCAATACAGCAGTAAATTTGTGATGTTACGTTTGTTGTGATTGAAAATTCAAAGAAAGAAAATAGGATAATATTCCTTCTTAATTTGTATAGTGCACTGTTTTTAATGTGTATACCTAATGTGACCATACTACCCGTTTTGAATGGCAAAGTCCCGTGCTTTGGTAACATGTCCCGTTGTTCCCAAGGACAGCTCAGAAAGAGAACAACCCACGATAGCAATTTCAAACGAAAAGAGGACAAAAATCAAAAAATCCTACTGTAACCTCTAGTAGCCCGGCGATTATGGAGCGTGCGCTATACTTGCCACACATATGTCAGTTCGTCAAAAGCCTCCTATCTCGAACTTAGTTCTAATTACATTACACCGCATGAAGTGACAGAATGAAACACTGGAGATATTTGAAGCGAAAGTCGTTGGGTGGAACTGTTCAAACACTTCCACGCCAAAATTTTGAATCCTGAGAACTTTCGTATAAGTATTTAAAGGTTAACCTGGAGTTTACGATTCCCACTTTCTTCGTTCCTCTTAGGATCGCCAACTCTTTGCCGCCAAGAACGGAGATGAGAGAACGATTGTTTTGGTTGCGCAATGATGTTTTTAATGCGCGAGGTTTGCGCATGCGAGGAAATTTATCTTTTCATCGGTGTTTTGCGCATGGCGCGATATTAAAATTCGTTTTGATTGGTATGTTTTCCTTCATGTTATTGGTTGATCCAATCGAATTTGATTAAAAAATCGTTTGGAATTCAAGGATGAAGAGTATGTATCCGGCGTATTTTTTGAAAAATCGTTTGGAATTCTTCCGTTTGATTTTTGTCTGATTTTATCACTTCGTTACGTGCGGTTCGCTACAGTTATTGTTGATTATGGCTCCAAAGTGTTGGAAAAAGAATAGCGAGAAGAAATTTTTCAATTAAAATAGGTATGTGAAGTTTTATCTACACTTTTCTCGTTTTCGAACATTTTCATTCACTTTAGGTTCAGAACTGTGTATGTTATTCTGTGTTTTCGCTTCTCAATGAATAAGCTAAGCTACTAGTGTCCCGCTTTGCAGAAGCCGCTGATGTTTTTTTAAGTTAAAAAAAATTGCCTGGAACACGCTTGAAATGCCGAAGGCATTGCGTGCGGAATTCTCTTTTTCCGAATAAAAAAAAAACTAGATGCCCAACATTCAATGAAGAAGCGAAGCTACTAGTGGTCCGCTGTGCTGAAAGCGAAGCCGCTGATGTTTTTTTTAAGTTAAAAAAATTGCCCGGAACACGCTTGAAATGCTGAAGGCATTGCTTGCTCAATCTCTCCTTTTTAAATGAAGCATGCGCAGTAGAGCACTGAAAAGCTCCCTGCGCATCCAAAACAGTATTTGGTGACGGCACATGAAATTGCGCCAAGAAGAATTGTCAAAAACAGGTCGGCACAGTAAACTCCGTACAGGTTTACCGTATTAAATATATTCTATCTCACCCGTTGTAAATTGTCTTCTTTCTTATGGATATGTTGTGGACTATTTAGAAAAGACAGTTGAAAGTCGCAATTCATAAAACAACGTTATTTACCGTAGTTACTTTTAAGAAATATTGCTAAGAGTTTCATTATTTTTTTAAAAATCTACACGAAATATGCTGAAGCAAAAATGTGTTCTTCACAAAAATGCAGAATCACATGAATCATTTATTTTCAAGTTTTTATTTCTATTATCGACGAGAGTGTGTTTAACACCTTTTACAGAATTGACAGTGAAAAATTGGCAGAGGTGGCAAAGTTACGAGATCAAGTTTTCTTAAAAATGATTTATTATTAATCGAAATCATAATACTCTTCACTGGAGTAATCAAAACCATAAAATAAGTTCAAAAAATACATCTCTAATACGAAAAATATTGCCAGGAAACATAACCCGATCTCGTGCACGTATATCATTCTCCCGTCCACAACTTGAACTTGAATTAGTGTTACGGGATTTGAAGCAACAAAGGCTATTATCCCCTACTTCCAATTAGATGCAGTGCTAAACGTTCCAAAAAAACTTGAGCAGGTAGTTCCATAGCAAAGGTTAACCCAGTCCTTGTCAGTATCAAATCAATCCCAGCGGTAATTCACTGGGTGTTTAAATGGAGAATAAACAATGGATCCGAAACACTTGTTGCCAAATAGATGCAGCTAATCAATGTCGAAGTACTTCAGAGTTTGAATAAAGATGAGAAGTTTATTCTTGTTGACGAGAACATGAGACAAAAGTACATCATAAGTGATGTTTGCAGAAGCTATATTTAATTTTCTCCAGAGATATTTTTGGCACCTTAGTAGAATGTGAAAGATGTCATTTATTTCGTTGCATACTCTGCACAAAGGATCGGGATCCCGTCCACATCTTCAACTAAAAACATCATGTCAACAAACCGTATCTGCAGTTGCGTTTTAAAAACCCGCTTTCTTTGCATTCAAAATATTGCCAACCGCAGATGACAAAACGTGCACCGATCAGGTTCGAATCATTTGAGAGTTCGAATCAACCTGAGATCATGGTATGGAATTGGAAAAATACCTAGGGACACTACTAACATCGGATCCGAAAATAAATTTATTGCTAAATTTTACAAAATATCGAACAATTTCTGATCTTCTCATTAATTAATAAAAATTGAAGTAATATGGGTTTTCTTGAATTTACATAACATTAAATCAAAATTTAAAAAAATCTTGTTCTGAGGAAAAAAATAAATTGATACTTTATCGGCCTTATTCACCGTCCATTGTAAAATCCTGATCAGCGGTTAAAAGGGAATTTACACGAACAAGCGAATGCTGACCGAAATGATCGGCTGGATGTATCCCCTAACTGGCGAGTTGGCGAGAAACTCGCTCGGCTCGAAGGCTGAGGGTAATTTTAAAAATCGCCAACAACAGAGAAATTGAGATATATGAGATGATGCCAATATAGCAACCCAATAAAGTATACATTTGGCAATGCATTTCGATCACCTTTCGCATTATTATAGCAGAACCATCATTTAACCTCTGATCATGGTTTAACCATGGATGGAGAATAAGGCCGTAAGTATACCACCACTTGCGTTTTTTGCATTACTTATTTTTTTTATTTTTAAAATTTTTTTCTTGTACAAATTAATCAGGTATAGATCCTTTTTACTTAATGTGAGAAAGCCTTTAAAAACAGATTTCCATTAAACTATTATAGTTCTATTAACTATATTTGTAAATTTTCAAGTCATAGTTATTTTTTAAGTTATTTATCCTATATTCGAAAACTATTTAATCAAGATTTTTCCAACTAAAGCTAGAAATGATTAAAAAAATATAAAAGTTGCTCATTATTTGTTTAAATTTCAGATTATATATAATATAAAGTAAAAAAATAATAATAAATCTGTCACAAGAACTCGTCTTAAACAGTAGACAGTATATGTGTGTTTTGATTAAACAGGCTAAGTATATTTTTAATAAAAGATTTAAATATCTTATATACTCTTTCTACTTAGCTTTCTTGAACATACGCCAATAATAAATTTCTCATTATCTCACTGAAATTTATTTATCTTTCGAGCTTTGATTTGGCTGAAAACAAATCATGATATTCAGTTCTAATTAGACTGAATTAAACTTTCGGCTTTAATACAAATTCCTGATACACCTCACATAAATACTCAAATTCATACGTTCGAAACTGCAATAAGCCTTCCACTAATCCCCTCCCCCATTCAAAGTAAATAAACTTGGGTTCTTGTTCCCCAGGGAGGTAAATTCCAAATTTTATTATGCCACATTGTTGACTTCTTTTCCTTTGTATTTTCAAGTTCAATTTCTTTGCAAAAAAAATTCATTCATATTTATTGAAGGGTGGAACGATATCTTTAAATAAAAAAAATCTTCGTCTCTAAATTCCTCATTTGTAATGAGATTGTGATTTGCTGATATAGGGAGCGTTCGGAGTTAAAGTGGTCCAAGTCCATGTTTTCACCATTTTGCACTAACGCTACCATAGTAATGTAGAAATGTTATATTTCCGGTGTAATAATGATGTATGTCCACAGTTCGGTTCAAGTCCATGTTTTCACCATTTTGCACTAACGCTACCATGGTAGTGTAGAAAAGTTATATTTCCGGTGTAATAATGATTTATGTCCACAGTTCAATTTGTATCCATAAAGCAGCGAGAACAAATCACTGCTGTTTTGAATGCAGCTAATGAACTTTGATATCTATTTTCTCAGAAATGATTCTCATGGACTCATCTTACTTGAACTTTGAACATTGCACATGTTTCTCAGGGGCAAATTCCTTCTTTCGATGGAGATGCAGATACTTTTCGCAACAGAGATAACGATCAACGGAATAGTAATTTATGGATTTCTAGTATTCTGTCAAAATTCATCATGAAGTAAGGTTAATTTCTATTGTTAACTAACCTTCTGGTATACTATTCAGGGCAAAAGGGGTCTAAAGGCAGAATGAAAAAAGAAGGAAGAATATGATGGAATCCTTTATTCAGTTTGACGTAAATGTGAGGCTAGAATATATAAGTGCCGGAATTGTCCCCCAGAGAAGTTCACGTTACACATATGTGAGTGGCTAGTGCTAGCGAGGGCAGGGTTTTTATTAATGGTCAGGAAAAATATTCTTCCATTCGATGCGGTTTGGAGTGAGGTAGGTGTCATATTAAAGGGAAAAAAAGAAACAAATAGTGAAAAAATAATTTGTGTGTCGTATTTGCTGTGCAAATAAGAATAAAATGAAACGTCATTCTTCTTAAACACTTATCTAATTTGATTTGTTTCATGTTTGGAAAAGTTGAGTTTTTCGAAAGATTGTTCACACACACTATTCCTGATATACAAGATTTTGAAATTTTTACGCTAGTGTATTCTAACAATACACTGCTTTAAGAAGTGAAAAACTCGAAAAGTAATTATCAATTAAACGGCAAAAACAATTTAATTTTAATTCCATACTAGTAATGCCATCCGGTAATGAATTTGAGAAAAATGTATTTCAAAGTCAATACTATTTATAATAATGAAATATAAATTAAACAGTAGAAAAAAATTGTAGTGAACCTCTGATATATTGATAAAAAAAGTGTGTTTTTAAAATGATTTTAAGTAAATTTACTCTTAATTCCTTTTTCTATTGCCCAAACGGAAATATTTATTTTCAGAATAGGTGCATTGATTTAATTTTACCGTTTACTACTCTGTATATAGAGATAGTTAAACCTTTCACGTTTACAGGAAATGTAGTTTACTCAGCCAATTTCAATGCACACACATACAATATGTCCCGAAATATCGTTTCCAAACTTAAGAAGTAGGTCAAGTTTAAAAAAACAGTTCATTTTTAGTAATAGAACAGGGGACGTAAACAAAATGAGACGGTCGCTACATAGGGCTCTTCCCCAGTCCATTGTGTAAAAAAAGTACGCACCAGATAAAGTGTACAATAGGGTGGAACGGAAAAAACTTCTTTTATTAAATTTCAATAGTGCGGATAAGTTCCTTTTTTATTCAAAAAAGACAAAGATAAAATTTAATGGCAATCGGAACATGCCTTGAGGTGCCGCAAGTACGATAAAATTTCATAAATTTGAAATGTTTTGCTCTATTTCAACCACTTGCTATAATTTCTTATTTGTTGTATAAAGGCCTAAATCAAATAATTTGTATTTTTTATTCCTTTTCATAAACACAAAAAACGTTTTTAGAGGGTTTAAAACTTATTATGAGTATTTAAAAATATTAACTATTATCCAAAAATCTGCAAGAAATCGACTATGAAATAAAGAAAACATGCTATTTTCTAATCTGGGAGTTATTGCTGTGTCACACTTTTAACTGACAAAAAACGCTTACAAGTACTTTTATTATGACTGGGGGAGGGGTGGATAAAATATTTATAGGGAACTAAAAGTATCTGGGAATTTAGAATGTAGACAACACAATTAAAAATTTAGCTACAAATTATTTGGCTTCGCCGGATTCGTTTGCTTTTTTATAATTCTTAGTTTTAAGGGTATAAAATGAATTAAAATTTAATTTCTCCCGCGGTGTGTGGGTAGGAACCGCCTCCGCCACTGATTATTATTATATAGCAAAATGTGATTTGTGTTCTGCCAATGAAAGATAATGAATAAAGTTAACTTTATTTTTCGTTACTCTAGTATTTGCTTGTATTTTGATTTATAATTGCACATGAAACTGTGCATTCATATTAATATTTATTTTTTATCTTAAAATATTACATTTCAACCGAGGGTGAAAGTGTTCTCTATCAGCACAAAATACTTTGCAATATCCATATGATATTTTTACGATTTTGTGCGGCATTTAAAATACCGTAGCCATATCGTGGAGACATCGTAAAATATCTTGTATTGATAGGGTTGTATTGTTTGATGATATTTGCTAGAGATACAAGATCTGTCCAGATAAAAAAAATCATAAGAAAGGTTCGGCAAGCTCCGTAGATTTTTAATAAAAATGTTGGGATAAAATCATAAAACAAGTATTTCGTATTAATATTTAATTTAATTATCATTATCTTTAATACAGTATTTACACTGAGTAGTATAATGATTACAGAATACATAAATCACAAGCTACCACAGACCCTTGTTTCATGCGAGAAACTTGTGATTTATCTATTCTGTAACCATTATACTACTCTGTGTAAATACTGTATTAAAGATAATGATATTTAAATTAAATATTAATACGAAATACTTATTTTATGATTTTATCCCGAAGTTTACACGAAAACTCTACGGCGCGGACCCGAACTGCGGCTTTCTTATGTTTTATTTAGAGTGGCTTTTGATGGCGCCATCTGTTGATAGTATATAGAACTACATTTCAAGTATGCGCAGTAAAAAATTATTTACTACGAATGCTCATATTTCTAGTAATCAAAATTGTGAATTCAAATTTTAATGCATTGTTTCTTTTACATATTGTCAAGTATTCTGTAAGTTTCGCACAACTCGAAAGAAAACTCTGCATGTTATAATCACAAAACACGCGGAGTTTGAAATTTTCAATTTAATACCGATATTTACGGATATTCTGATAAATATTTTTATTGTCTCACTTTGAGTGCTCGTAATACTCCTCAAGATTTTTAAAATAACACCTGAATCATATTCCTAGCTGAACGCGTTTCCACGTCAAACTTATTTCCTTACATAAAGCTAATCATAACAATTACGCAACAATTATTAACATTTTTTCAAAACAAATACTACGCGACAAACTCTTACAGATACGATCTAACCGTTGTGGTGTCAACCATTCTTTTCGCATTATTAGTCTCGTAGTTATTAGCGATTCAAATCTGATGGTATTTTGTCACACAAGAAAGTTCGACCGACTATCACAGTAACGAGCGAAAAGACATTTTCACGTCAAAATGCAATATTTATTATTCTTTATGCTCTTTTCCCTTACGCTATCGACTTAATAAGAACATTAATAATTGTTTATGTTTTTATAGTGAGAATGTTCGGTCATATTGTTATACATATTTGCAATTTTCACCTCCGCGGTTTGAAGCAGTAGATGGGCAAGACTCCAAGGTCTCAGTATAAGATATCGTTGCCCGAAATGTTTTGGTGAACAAAATCAGTATAACAGTAGGTGACTTCAAATCCATCCATTCTATCCCTATCTGGTGTGGATTCAGGTCGTCGAAGCTACTTTCAGTATTTCTGTTGTAAGAATAGTAATTTGCAAGATATCTGTTTCTTAGTGGCATAGCAACTAAGGGCAGGGATGTAGTTGTCCCCAGCGCCATAGAGACTAAATTTTAGAGCATTTTTGCCAATTTTGGGGTCCTAATATGTCGGTGTAAAATATGCGTTTTCATTGGCGTCATACACACGCTCTAAGGCACTAATGGCCAACAGGGGCGAAAATTTCATATTAAGACGCGGTCGGTATTTACCCTCAATACTTCACTGCTCTTTCTTCAGTCATTCATTTCACAATCTAGCACATGCATAAAGAAAGTATTACAATCATCAAAAAATTTAACCTGTAGATTTTGTGATTTTACACTTTGTAGATTTTCTGGAGTCCAAAAGAAGCATTTTCGGAATTGGGACTGTATGTGAACAAGATAATTTTGAAGAAATATAACGAACAAAAGTGATGATATTTGATATTTACGCCAAAATTATATATCTGTATCACATTTGTCAAAGGGAAAATCTTCTTCTAGAAACGAATGCTCGATATTGTATCCTTAACGAAAAAACTATGCGAAAACGACCTATATTTGCAAAGATATTTTAACATGCCCTCTTTCACTCATATCTAAGGAAAATATACACATTTATTATTGTTCTTTTCATGTCGATAGTACAAGAAAAAAATATAGATTAAATTTATAGAGCTAGCAAGAACTCGCTCCGCAATCAAATATCACCTCACAATACCAAACATTCTCCCCCGTTAACTTTATTTATTATCGGTTCATTGGCAAAACACAAAATACATTTTGCTACACAACAGTAATAAAAAGGATGCATAAAGTACTTGTTAACGTTCTTCGTCAGTTAAAAGTATAACAGGGAAAAGTTCCGATTAGAAAGCAGCGTAATTTCTCTTTATTCAAAGTCGATTTCTTGCACGTTTTTGCCTAATAATTAATATTTTTATATACTCACAATAGGTTTTAAACCCCTTAGAAGCGTCTGTTCTATTAATAAAGAGTACAAAATATGTGATTTGGACTTTTGTAGTGCAAATAAGAAACTAGAGAAAACGTTGAAGCAAAGCAAAAATTTTCATATTTATGAAACATTATCGCACTTGTGGCACCACACGACATGTTCCGATTTCCATAAAATTTTATTTTTGACTTTTCTGCATGAAAAGGCATCTTATCCGCACTATTGCATTTTAAAACAACAACAAAAAAGATTTTTTCATCCCACCTTACTCTGTACAACTCAGTTTTAATGAAATGCCAGTTCACAATTGCGCAACAACACAGTTGCATGAATGACAAGATTACATGCCATACTCACCATGGCAGAAATAATAGAAAGAAGGAGGTAATTCCAACAACAAACTTTTGGAGAAATAGATTAAAGGGCTCAAAGGACTGGCCGTCTGATCACCCGGCGTATAGCCCCGACTTAGCGACAAGTGATTTTCATTTCTTCTCCGAAGACAGTATCTCTCGTACAGTTATACATGCTTCGCATGTTGTTATTGAAGAAAACGGGTTATGCTACTGTGAGTTTTGATTCCATTAAATCTGGATACATTCCATTATATTAAATTCTTCCAATATTGTTATTCCACTTCTTAACCGGACGAATGTATTAATTTGATTCAAAAATGGTAAAATTTGCTCTACGTTTTCATCTCAAATTTTTCACAGCTATGCGAATACGGAAAAGTTATGCGAATATGAAAGAAAACAGAAGAGTATGAAAAAAATGAAATGAGTTTATGACCAAAAGTTCTTTAAATACAGGGTTACTTTTCGACATAATTGAATTCTAAAGATTCAGGTATTGCCAGGTTTCCGATCCTCTCTTCGAAGAACGTTGCCACCAGTGATGAAAGAGGGGCTTAACATTTCTTTGAATCTCCTTTGGGCTCCTAGCTAGTTCTTAAATTCAGAAAAAAATGAAAATCACTCGTCGCTAAGTCGGGGCAATACGCCGGGTGATCAGACACGTCCCATTTAAACTGCTCCAGAGGTTGCTGGGTTACAGCAACGTTTTCCAAAAGTACCCTTCTGTTTGAAGAAAGCGAACAACACTTCATAACTCGCATTTGGCGAGAGTAACAATTCTACCGGTTATGTTTACGTATCGACAACTCAACTCAAACTAGCCAGCTGGCGTCGGCAGTAATTGTGGTTATGGTAAGATACATGTTCAGTCGCAATCTGCGCATTACCATCTCCTAATACTTGTCTAACTATTTAGAGGCTCGATCGGAGGTTAAAACCAGCGGGAGTGGCCTCCCCAAAACTTTCTCGCATACGAAAAGTAATGTGGGGTGGGTAAACACTCAGTGGGTAGGTAGACATTATTGGGGTATTTACCCAAGGCCTGGTTATTTTGAGAAAAAAATTATGAATGGTGATTTACATTGAAACGTATCAAATTCATGAATTCCTGAAACTTAATATTTTGCAAAAAGATTTTATACGGACCTACATTCATGTCGATAAAACTGTGTACCAAATTTTATACATCTAGCTATTCCAGTTTTTGAGTTATAGCTTTCACATGACTTCGGACATACAGACAGGCAGACTTCTCGTTGACGGATTTTGCCCAAAATTTGGCAGAAATCTACAAATTGTGTTTAAAGACCACATACCAAATTTCATCCTCGTGGCTCTAATAGTTAGTGAGTTATCTTGTTCATAGACAGATAGACAAAGAGACATAATTCCAAAATTGTGTTTTTCGGACTCATGGAGGTCTAAAACGTGGAGATCCGTTAAAATCTCGAGTTCGAATTTTTGACGATTACAATACTTTCTCTTTGTATACTTTGTATACGAGAAAGTAAAATACGCTCCTCTTATATTCAGATTTTTTATGGTGCCTTAGAAAAACGAAAATACTGACTTTCGATTGTGAGGAGTCATCTAAATTTTTAAACTTACCTTTATGCACATTTTTAACGCTTAATCATAATCTCTGCAATAAAACCCTTTTCCATCAGTGAGCAGGCAAAGAATTACAGCATTTTAGATGTGAAGTAGGATTTTATGAAGCTTGTCAGCACTACGGCGACAGTCAGCTCAGTTTATTATTTCGTTTATCCCAGTGCTTCTTAATTTTTTATGAAGCGAGCTTCATGAATATATGTATGCTAGCGTAGATGACATTTTCTATTAGAAAAGAAGTGTATTCGCCATTTTTGTCTAATAGGAATGAGAAAGTAAAACAACAATAAAATGAAACATTCTTGGTTTAAGGTATCCGACTGTGTTCGGAGACATTTGTTTGAAAAATAACTTTATATATATATATATATATATTTAATGTTATTTTTCGACTGCATATGTTTTAAAACTATGAAAATATTGTAAAATTAGGCTTCCAAAATAACATTTTTTAAAAAAAAACTGAGAAATTTGAAGAAAATTAACTAAAATATTTGCCTTACGCTAACAGCCATAGACAAAATCATATTATAAATATACATAAATCCTTGTAGGAGTACATTTTTATGACAGTTATCTGTGTTATGCTCTAAAATATTTCTTGTACTTCAAAATAGCTTTGAAATATAGCTGAACATAGTTACTAAACTGGTAATTTTTCATAAAAAATGCTTTTCGTTTATATTTAAGCACTTAAAAATAATACTGGATTTTAAAATTGACCTCAGTTTTTAGAGGAAAACATCACGCATGTTACAGAAAACAATCTCAGAAAATTCCATATCAATACTTGAATAACGTTTTGAGAAATCATTGTTACGGTGGACAGTTTTCCTCAAAAATGTCATTTCTCAGAAAATGCATTTAAAGTTTTCATGCAACATAAAATAATGCTTACAGTTCGTTAATAAAACAGCTGTAACTCCATTTGTAATTTACGTAGAATAAAAAGTGAGACAGTTTTAGAAAGCTAATAAAACAGGCTACAAAATTAAGTCATAAAAATATTTTTGATAATTTCATCAAAAACGACGATTTTAAGCCAGTCGGATACCTTAATATATTTCAGCAATATTATAATTCTCTGATCCACTACAAGTCATTATTACACTCTTATAAATTCTTAAAATGATAGATTTTGTGAAGAAATAGATGTTAATATGCTTCAAAATCACTATTTTAAAATTGAATATTTATTACTTATTTATGAAAATCCTTTCCAATTAATTTAAATATTTTTCGACTAGGTACTTATTTAACAAAATTAACATTTGCGATGAATTTTTTATTATTTACACACTCTAGAGATCGAAAATCTTGTAAAGTTTGGTTTCCAGATTTCCATATATGTTTTTACTGATATTTATATCTCTGTGGATTTTAAATGTTTTAAATAAAGAAACTGTTTATTGAAATTTATGTGTATTAATTTGAAGGGCAATTTTAGTTTCTGTCTTAGCGTAGGACTTTTAATAATAATATTTATTTTCAATAATTCAATTTTCCTTCATTTTATGTTTATGAAATTCAGAATTTTAGAATTTGCATCGAACATTTATTCTATCAAATTGTGATTCCATGTAAATAGATTCTTACATCTCATTCCTTACCGGATGTAAGAAATATCAAATATTCATAAAGCAACCAACTTTTTATATATATATTATTGTAACTGTTCTTCTAAGTATTACGCTTTAATTCTTATCTGTAATATCATAACTATCAATAGATATTTCAAGTTTCACAGAGGGTATTCTTAGCATAGAATTAAAGATTGCATTTCTTTTACATTCGAAATGCCCAATGGGTAAGCCATGCATTCCAAATAAGAAGTTGTAAACATTATCATCTGATATTTATTCCATATCTTATAATAGATAAGTTGATATTTTCAGCAGTTCTTGTGATTTTCATCAGATTTCACAAATTACACAGAGAATAGAACTATGCCTCAAAAATCAGAGGTTATTCAATATGTTGATGTCATACCAGCGGAAATTTTCTTTTGATTTCTGGCTGGTAAAACGGCTGCATAACAAATCTATAAAATATGACTTCTCCTATGAAACTTTTTTGATTTTCCAGTAGATAGTTTCATAACTTATTCTATTGCATCAGCCCGTGTATAATGGCTAGATTAGTAGGAAATATGGGGAGACAACTATATGAGCCACAAAGATACTCAAAAGCGGGTAATAGGTTTGCTTTTCATTTGAATGACTAGGAAAAGGGAGAGCAATTTCCTATTTCTTCACCGAAAACGTTGTTTTGAAAGAACATTTTCAGACTTTACTGTATGTAGTCTGTAGATAAGCATTTTTTTTACTTAAGACATTAAATGATTCATTTTCACAAATTTGTCATGTTACAACTGTAGCTACAATCGGGGTTAATTTAAAATGTATTTGAAAAGTGTCCCTATTATACTACGCGCATTATTTCGTACTGACAATTTCAGATGACTTTTCTGCTTTTAGGTTGTGTTCATAGGAATGTGCGTAGATAATATCGGATGTGTGCACCGGACCCGCAGCTGCGGCGTCCTATGCACACACCCGATGATTGTTGCTGATCTTTCCGTCCGTAATCTTTCTGACCAACACTGACATCAATATTTATACGATTCCATATGGACATGAATTCAATATCCCAAAGACATAAAACGGAAGAAAATTAACTTCAAAATAATTTTTAAAGATTTTTTCTCATTTGAACACATTTAATTCTTACCTAATTTTGACTTTCGGATGAAATTTTGAAACTATAAATTTAAAGCGATTCTTTTTTATATGAGTTTTAAATTGTCCAATAAAATCTTCTTCCATTTTTTAAAAATTTTACTATTAGTCTCTGAATCTAGAAAGTTTATCAAGTCTCTTTTTGTAATAAATTTTGCGTGGGATTTTGCTAAAATTTAGTTGAAGTATGGCACAGTATAGTGGCAATGAGTTTAGCCTACCTACCATAACCTTAATCAATTTTATGCAATCTCCATCAATTTTTATGGGGAGTTGGAATCCTAAGTCAGTTAACCCTAACTCTGTTACTTCGATATACCATTTCTCAAAATCTATTATAGATTCATGTTGGAAATGTTTTATACAAGTAAAGTACATCTTTCTCATTATACTGAAATGATTTTTAAAAAATTCAAAAGCTGACTTTTACAAATTTCTTTGTGTCAAGACAAAAAATGTGAAATTGTCAATTTTGATGTACCTTTCCTCAAAATGTGTTATAGATACATATTTGAAATTTTTATAAAAGTAAAGTTCACTTTCTTATTATACTGAAATGAGATTTTGGTTAATTTTTAATTAGACATAGTGAAATTTTACCCTATTTTGACAACAAAAAAATTGTAAAAAATAAATTTTTGAGTTTTTTTTAAAAGATCATTTCAGTATAATTAGAAATATATTCTTTAATTGTATGAAAAGTTTCAAACATGTATCTATATCTATAACAGATTTTGAGAAAAGGTACATCGAAATTGCCAATTTAACATTTTTTGTTCTGACACAAACAAATTCGTAAAAAATAAGTCCTTGATTTTTTTAAAAAAATCATTTCAGTATAATGAGAAAGATGTACTTTACTTGTATAAAAAATTTCAAACATGAATCTATAAAAGATTTTCAGAAAAGGTACATCGAAGTAACAAGGTTAGGGTTAACGGAGTTAGGGTTCCAACCCCCCTTAATGGGGAGAATGTTCTAAGCGTTATTAAAATATATGTTCCTTTAAAGTTTAACCCAATTAATAAAACTGTGTTTCATTATCAGATCTTTCAGATGCATTATGTAGGAACAAAAATGTAGTTACAAGACTAATGTCAATAAAAAAATACCACAAAAAAGAATACGTTTTTGAATTGTTACTAAATTTTTATCATGTTTAAAATAAAAAAAATGGAAACTAAAATTTTTATCAGACAAATAATGATAAGAAAATAATATCATACTAAAAATATTTCTAAACATTTTGAAATCTAAAACAGAAACGTGCGTAACTTATAACAAGATATCAT
The DNA here is from genome assembly GCA_013235015.1 of Araneus ventricosus. Taxonomy (NCBI): domain Eukaryota; kingdom Metazoa; phylum Arthropoda; class Arachnida; order Araneae; family Araneidae; genus Araneus; species Araneus ventricosus. The sequence goes on from BGPR01000870.1 coordinate 190,663, forward strand.
TAAGAAATTCAATTGGTGAAGCAATTCTAAAAATATCTTATTTATGTCAGAATAGTAAACATTCGCTACATTCATTCAATTATGCTCTTTAAGAAAGAATCGTATTTGATAAATTATATCCGTATTTCTTCCTGTCACATTTATTTACCTTGGAAGAATTACTTGGTTTGAAATAAATCATAACAATCGATTTCTTTTCGATGGAAGATTTTAATTCCATTTATACCTTTAATTCTAAATGTTTATACATTCCACCCCTCAAATCATCCTCTCTAAAATGCAATAAACTGGAAACTCAAATAAACGTGGATTCCTTCTCCCCTGGGAGGAAAAACCTAAATTTTATTATGCCGCAGCACTTCTTTTCTGCCTTATTTGCAAGCCGAGTTTCTTTGCAAACAAAATTCATTCCGATTTAAGGAAAACGGTGCAGTAGTATCTTCTTAAGTAAAAGAGGATTCCTTCTATATATTTCTCATTCGTAATGAGATTGTGATTTACCGATATCTGTATCTCAGAGGCAAATTGCAACGACGTCCCTTCTTTCGATGGAGATATAGATATCTCTTGTAACAGAACTGCGCAGCCCCACTCGTATCAATAATTTATGGATTTCGAGTATCCTGTCCGAATTCATCATGGCCCAATGTTCGCTTCAGCCATGGATTTCCATTTGGCGCGCAGTTCATAACAATAGTGGTGCAAGTCAAGAATGTGGGGGGGAAGCATGGCTGGATATGATCGATTGCTTTATATATTTTGACTTACATGGAGGTGTGAATAAACAAATGCTAATCTTGTTATGTGTCTTAGAGAAGTTCGTCCTACGCAGATGTGTGTGGTCAATACTGACCAAAGGTCACTCTACAAGTCTGCAGATAAGGTTATTTGTCCAATATAGGTGTGAAAGATCTTATGTAAAGGTGGTGTATTTCTTTTCGTTTCATGAAGACATTTATTTCCGACGATTAAATGTAGAAACAAATTTGTGTACCATAAATTTTCTTTGTTTTCTATTAGAGATACAGGGATGGGAGTTTTGTAATGCATTTTTAAAATAACATTTTCCTTAGCAGCGAAGATAATCTGTATTATTTTTTATATCTTTTCTGTGCTCATTCAAATTTAATGAAGTCTAACTTGTAAATAAATTATTTTTGATATAAAAGTAGTCTATTTTTTTAGTTTGTTGCTACAGCATTATAGATATTGAAACCAAACAGTTTGCTATTGAACAGAAATTCCAATTTTTCCAATTTCAGAATCTTTAACGATAGATTCACTCACAAAACCTCTTTTTTAAGTCGAAAATTTCGAGAGCAAAATCGCTACGCTTCTGATTTAAATCTGATTTCAGTTGTGTAATAGAGAATTACAATAATTGTGCCTACATTTTAAATGGTCAGGTTTTTTTTCAATGCAACGAACTGCAGATCAATTTGTGCATTATTGTTGAGATATATAGTTGAGCAATATTAGCATCAGGTTTCTCCCTTTATACCCTAACTATTGGTACTATGAAAATGGATACAGTTTCGAAAAACAAGCCGAGCACAGATTTATTTCCATATTCAATGACAATAGAATTTATAGTAATGAAGCCAGTTTGTAATATTTTAACTGTGAAACACCATATATTGTTAGAATCGATCATTGCAATAAGGAAGCTGTCAATCGGATTATCTTTCGTTATAATGAAAATATAAAGTTTTAACATTTATATAAAACTCCATATCCTGTAATTTTAAATTTTTATTATAATATTTGCATGATATAATCCTTTTAATAGTATACGAATAAAATATTATGAAAAGCTCATGGTTTTTGGTAAAATGTTAGTGTGTAATTGCTGTAGCCAAAAACTCTGCAATGAATTCTGGATTTAAATAAAACTTCCTTTGCTAGACCAGTTTGTATAACGTTTTAGGCTACTTAACACATTCGTTGGGGTATGCAAATTAGATGCAAGCTCTGAAAAAAGCAAATTGTAACTGTTCTCATTATTGGTAGTTTATATACATAATAAGAATAAAGTGAACATATTCTGAAGAAATCGATTAACTTCACCATCTTATCTAAATTGGCATGCAAGTCAAATTCAAGAGAACAGCGAACCTTCCTGAAAGACGAGATATCTTGTCCGTAGAAATGAAAGGTTAAAAATGTATTTATATAAATCAGTAACAGAAATCTTATCCGAAAGCAGCATAATGTGAATATTTTAAGAAATAACTTTCAGTTACTTTTAATGTTCTTTTCATACAAAATAATTTTATTCTAAGGAGAAATTAAATTTCTACAGGCAATTTCTATTCATCAAAACATATGATATTGAATCCGTTGATGTTCAAAGTTTATAAAGTTAGATTCTAAATTTTATATCATATGTCGACAGTTAGACTTCTGATTCACAAGGTACTGAGTGTGTGACGAAAAAAATATCTTAACTTATAGCTTATTCAGCGTTTGGGGTGTTTTTGATTTAAGTTACCGAAAAACACTCACGTGGTAAAATATATGCTTACGAATTCTCAGATAATTTCGTCAAAAATTGTAGTAAAGCTCTATGAAAAAAAATTTGCATGCACAATGTTTCTAACATCAACTTAATGTTAACATACTGCAGGAGATGGATATATTTGTGCCAAATTTCAAGCAAGGAAAGAACTTCCAACATTTGTCAATAAGGGTATTATATTCTAACACCTAAGGGTATGTATTATTCTAACATCTAATATTCTATATACATGAGGTATTATTATATACATTTCAAATTCGTAGATTTTTGCTCTACTCTGTATTCTGTCTGTATGTAATTCTAGATAAAATATGCTAGTATTAAATTCGAAAAAAAATTGAATAAAAATTTAAATTACGTAATAATTATAGAATTATTATTATTTATAGTACTATTTAATTAATCAGTTAATGCCAATAATAATTTCGAAAAATAATTTTCATAGTACATATTTTAGAAATTCCGATATTTTTTTTTCATTTTTCCCCAATTTTTGGTGTCAGAGGGGCGTGGTTAAATATTGAGAGAAATTGAATTTTTTGTGGGCTCTAAATGACCCATTATGTAACATTTTCATTGTATAACAGTAAAAAGGTTTGAATTTTTTTCAAAATATAATTTTTCACAGAAAACGATTTACCTGTTTTTCAATGTCAAAGGAGCGCGGATAAATATTGAGCTATTTTCAAGAATATTTTTGCGAGTTTTAACTGGCCCATTACGCAACTTTTGCGTGCTATGCCAAAATCGATTTCGAAAAAAAAATCTTTAGCATATTTCGTCCTACCCTACTAATCATAATCTGTGACATAAACCTTTTTTCAGCAATCGAGAAGCAACAGAGTTCACAACTTTTTTAGATAAGAAGTGGGATTTCAAGAATCTTATCAGACTTCCGCGACTTCCAGCTCGTTTTATTAGTTCATTTCTCCTAGTACTTCTTAAATTTTTATGAAGCGAGCTTCATGAATGTAGAGTTCAAAACATTTTTAGATAAGAAGTGGGATTTCAAGAATCTTATCAGACTGCCGCGACTGCCAGCTCGTTTTATTAGTTCATTTCTCGTAGTCCTTCTTAATTTTTTATGAATATCATGCTATAGATATGTCATGAATATAGATATGTTGACGAAGATACCTTTATCTATTAGGGGAAAAGTTAATTCTCCATTTTTAACTAACACAGTGAGAAGGCAGAAACAAAAATAAAATAAAACGTTCTTGGTTTAAAATGACACGGTACCTTCTCTCCTATTTCCCTAGATTTTTATAGAGATATAAATTCTATTTCTTCGAATAGAAAAATCATAATTTGTGAGGACTTTACTGATTATGATTATGAGGTGTTCACCGACGGGTCCAGGATCGGTGTGTGCTTTTTTGAAAGAAATTCACTATTACCTGTTTTTTGCTATAAAATGAATTCTTTTAACTATGTTCTCCAGGCTGAGCTGGCAGAAATTAATTTTGCTGCTGTTTGGGCCTTGGAAAGAAATGTTAAGATTAAAATGTTTTCTGATAGCAAATCCTTTATTGAAGCGATTAGAAGCCCCAAAGCCAAATCTAATTTTGTATTATCAGTTAAGGATAATCTATACAATGCTAAGGATCTAGTCAGCCTTGTCTGGGTGAAAGTTCATGCCGGTAACCCGGGCAATCAGCTGGCTGATCACTTCGCAAAAATTGCTTCTTCTTGTGGGCCGAAATGTCTATACCTGCTCCTCATTCTTATGTAAAAAGAGATTGTAATACCTCATGAACGAGTGGAACTCATACTGGAAAAATTCCACCTTTGGTAAACATACAAAAGAAATTCTTCCGTCAGAAAATCTGGACTTATTGATTAGCAACAAATATGTCATTTATCTGTTTACCGATCATGGACCTTTTCCAGCATATCTGTGCAGGTTCAACATTTTGAACAATCCTGATTGTTTGTGTGGTGAGCATGGAGATGTTGACCATTACTTGACTGCATGTATGTATACCAAGGACTATCATTTACTACTTCCGACAGATGCTGCTCGGACTCACTGGACTAGAAAACTTTGTAAAAACTATTTATTTTTAAACAGGTTCAAGTCAATTTTTGAAATTTCTAGGAAAATTTGTGATGATTGGCAGCGTTTGTGATCTGAATTGTATATATATATATTGTTAGGTAAGTAATCCCTTGATTGAGTTTCTATTTTTTATCATTATTATTATCCATTTTTGTTTCTTGTGTTTTACAACGTTGGTTTTGTTTTGTAGCACCGTTGGTGCTTTTGTGTTGTATGTGTTTGTGTATGTTTTTGTCTGTGTTTTTTTTGCACGTAGCTCTGTAATCCATACCCTCCAAATATTGTAACTGTTTTCTTTCATGACTGGTCTGACTCCTCCCCGTCGATCCTTGCTGACTCTAAACTCTTTGGGTGAGTCGGTCGACGTGGGTTATGTATGTATGTACTGTACCTTCTCAACTTTTATTATATTTGAGTTATTAATAATAAAATTTTGACAGTATTGTTGCTTATTTTTTTGCTTTCAAATAAGATGAAACCTCCTGTTCATGAAAGGGGCTGTCGTTTCCATTCATTTAAGAAGGCATAAAATAATTGAGATGCTTATGGATTCTAAGTAATTTTTGTGTCAAATTATAAAACTAGTTAATGATTAAATTATAGTTTATAAGTCTAAAAATGCGATAATTGAATGCACGTCAGGATGTCGGGCCCGAGACTTAAGGGTGTAACATTCAAATAAAATCACCTTGAAAAATAACTATTTTGATCTTCATCTTCACTTGAAATTTAAACTTTATTAAAAAATTCAATTTGTTAAATTCCCTACTACTTTTTAAAATATGAATGTCTTTTCTTCGTAATTTATTTGTAGATTTACAAAATATATTACATAAAAGTGTGCATGGACTTTAAAATATATCAAGTATTAGATTGTTTTTTACTGTTACGCATGGTAAAAATGAGTAAATTCAGCAGTAATATTTTATATCTTGTATATAATAAAAACTAAAACACTGAACGCTTATTGCATGCCCAGTTTTTCCATATCCATAATGATAAACATTTACAAAAGATTTGAAAGTTCAATTGTGAATAAGAAAAACGCTTCAGCAATTTTTTAAAGCGTAAAAGTGAAGACAAATATAGCATGTAGAAAAAGCCATTTAAATTTATGGCTTTAGAACGTATTTCATATCTTATTATGAACAAAAATCTAAATAACAACTAAAATATTAAATATTATCAAATTTTCACACTGAAGAGAAGCAATGAAAAAAGATAAAAAAAATAATTGATATTTTGTTTATGTTTTGGGTACTTTGTCCCCTTAAAATAGTCCAGAATTCATGTATGGCTTTGATCACTTAGTAGTCATAGTTAGACTTTTATAAATGCTTTAAAAAGTTGAAATATCTTACTTAGATATCTTATCTATCTTAGATATTTTATATATCTTATCTTAGTTGAAATATCTATCTTACTTATCTATACTTAGTAGTCATAGTCAGACTTTTATAAATGCTTTAAAAAGTTGAAATATCAGATTTTTTTAAAGAAACAGATGTGAATGTGCTTTCAAATAAAGACTTAAAAACTGAATATTTATTACTTATTTATGTAAATGATTCCAAATAAATTAAGTATTTCTCGCTAAGGAGTTTATTTTAAAAAATTAACGTTTACAGTGTATTTTTATTATTTATATATCCTAGCAGTTCAAAATATTGTAACTTTTGGTTTCCATCTTTCTACGTCTGTTTTTATTTCACTAAGTATCTGTAATGGACCTTAAACTGTTTATAGAAAGATATTTTTGAATTCTTTTTAGCAGATTGTAACTAAACTGATTGTTAGAACTCTAAGAGCTGATAGAACTCGCCAAAGCAAACAACTTTCACGATAAGATGTGGAGTCGAAAAATGATGTGAGACTGCAATAGGAAACAAATGGATGATCAGAAGTGAGTAACTTGCGTGTATTTTTTAACTCGAATTACTTGGGAAGAAGAAATTAATTTCCTATTTCTTCTCCAAAAACCTCGTTTCAAAAGGACATTTTGAGACATTATCATATGTAACCTAAAGCTCACTTGAAATCTGGAAATGTTTTACCTGTACCAATAAATGAATTTGCCTTTCCGCATGGTATTAAGTGTTCAAATGTAGCTGTTTTCTTATATTTTAAATACAGTTGAAATATTTCAAGTCAGTTTTCAAATGAATCTTATGCTTTTATCCCTCAACCAGGGTACACACATCCAATTTCTGTCGCTGATTGTAAATGCTGCGTGAAGTATATTGGTAGTAGCTGGGTAGTGCACATATACCTGTGACAACGTTGAGTAAATGGAAAAGCAATTAGTGAGCATTTAACTTCCACAGAGGTTGGAAGGAAATCGGAACATCAATTGCAGCGTTTTGTGCACACATCAGGATTTGGAAATATATATTTAGTGTGATTTCAACACTCAAAAGCAAAGAATTAATTCATTGAATTTATCATTAATCTCAAATAAATTTAATCGTTATTGTTTAAATTATAACTAATTGCTATTTAATTTGCCAAATATGATAAATTAAATTTTAATAAATTAAATTAAATTTATTGAATATAATCAAGCACAGATCTATCAATCTGTGAAAATGTTTTTCCTGCAATATTAGTCTTTTGGTTAGAAAGAGAATTTTACAGAGACAATCAATTATTGCCAAGCGGATTAAACCCGAAAGAGCCAACTGAAAAGAAGGTTGTAGAAAATTCAATAATTATGATGCTATCTCTCAGGGGAACCAAGATCTTGAATTTTCTTGAGAATTCCATATGACGCCATGCCCTGTCGGAAAGCCATAAATACTGGAGAAGATGAAACGAGTGGGTAATCTCTTTGGAATTTTCTTCGCAAAGCGAGTTAGTCAAGTTTTAGATGATGAGCGCTATTGACTCTCCGTCTTTTAG